>JAJGOT010000121.1:1295000-1425000 GCA_022457155.1 Cladopsammia gracilis
TGTCTATTTATCTGCGCGTTTATCTTTGCCAGTAACTCTGGTCACTTTCGAATTAACGATTTTTTATAATTTTTCACTCCGTTACTTTTGTTAAATTATTTTTTTGTTTAATTTATTTTTATTCTTGCAAAAAAGTGGGGGGGCTAAAGCTCCCCCAGCCCCTCCCTCTGCGCGGTCCCTGCAATGGGCACCGGTAGGTAGCACAATGGGCACCAGTAGGTAGCACAATGTGCACCGGTTGGTAGCACAATTGGGCACTGGTAAGTAGCACAATGGGCACTGGTAGGTAGCACAATGGGCAACGGTTGGTAGCACAATGTGCCAAGTGTTCAGATAGTGGGGAGCGAAGAAAACATGGCACGCGAAGAAAAGCGTTATTGCAAATTATTCCTTCACGCCGCATCCCAATAACTGAACGCCTGGAACAGACTGCCTGTGGGATGCTCGTACCACTGAAATACAGAGATTCTTGTGGTGAGTAACGTCATTTTACTAAGTTGTGAACTACGTCTTGCTAGGAAAAGTAATGTTAAAAGCATCTAGTGTGGTGGAAAAGGTCTTTATGTTTGCTAACTTTCCCTCAGTACAAACTTACCATCCACATCAAATCCATGTGTTAGTTCGTGACCCATAATGGAGCCCACTCCTCCGTATAATACCGCCCTGCAGTGAAACCATCATAAACTTCGTCATTAAGGTTTTCCTGGAAAATATGATCGAGGATCGGGGATCAGGGATCGGGCATCAAAGATCAAGGGTCGGGGATCAAGAATCAAGAAAAAAGTACAAAATAAAAAAAACAAAAATGGTACAAAAGTGGCAAACATTTAATTTACAACCGGTAATAATTTCATATCATTCCACGAGAAATTCGCTTATGTGAGCAACTCGATGAGGTTCACCTTAATTCCGAAACTCGAGTCTTGCTTAAGCAAAGGACCATGTTCTCAAAAAGATAGCACTTTCTTCATAAATTCGGGTAATCTATAAATAAAATGCTCAAACGTGATGAAATAAGCGCAAAAAACGGATTTCATGATTTTTGTTTAACCCATTGTAATACCTCAAACGCCTGAAGATGCCTGTGACTGAATCACGACCCTTCTACCATTCAAACTAACTCACGCAGAGGGAAGAAATCTTTCAAAAAGTGCCCAAATGAGAGATCTAGTGAATTGGGCAGAGTTACACGGGAAAAACCTGTCAGATTTTACTGGCAAAATCGAAGTAAAATCTGGTCTCCCTACCACTTGTCACTTCTTGTTAAAAAATCTGATCTTCTTCAGCGTTTTTCGGGAAACCTTTACTTCATAAATAAAGACGAGTGAAAGGCCAATAACGAGGGAAAAACGGAACTACAGCTAAACCGAACGAGTAGGAAGAAGGAAGAAAAAGAAAAGTCAGGCTTATTATGTTTTTCTCGTTCAAAATTTTGAAACCAAAAGTCGATTTATTTGACCTATAAAAAAACGGAAGCTTAGTTTTCATGTTACGAACAACGTTTTGGACAGTTTGCTCGCAATATGCCTCCACAGCAGTCAGAAAACGGCATAAAAGATGAATTACAGTCTGTACTGCGCAATCTCGGGGTTTGTTTTTATTTCTTGTTTTAAATTTGTTGATATGTTACGCTTCGGTAATAGCATACATGGAGTAAATGGGAGTAAACCGTCAGTCCGCCATTACGGCTGTTGAGTTAACGAATGCTCGATGAACTGAAACGTCGGTTTGGGAAAACTTTGGGGTTCTTTAACTTGTTATTATTGTTTGGCAATGATATCTGACGTTAATAATGAAGGAAAAGGTAAGTTTGTCCCGTAATTTTCATTTTCGCTAGTAAACGTTCTTTGTTTGTGAGTCTCACAAACATTGCCGAGCTGAGATTGCGCAGTACGGACTGTAATTCATCATTAATTAGTGGCTTCAAATTGCCGTTTTCTGAGAAATCTCTAGGAGTCCATGGGTTAAGAAAGAACGTGATTAATCACTAGCATCCGTGAGATTGTAGGCGGCATGTTGGATGCAGAAACGCCATAATGAAACAACGGAGGTTCCTCCAGCTTCAAGATACACTACTCAAAAACAGAATAAAACAAGGAGCTAAAACGTCAATGCAAGAAGTCATTATGGTTCTAATAGAGTTACGGTAGTTTCAGACTTGGATCTAGACGCCTACTTCCTTGATGAAAAAACACAAGTCTTCAAAGCAATAACATAAACTTCAGCCGATATCGATTATTATTTATCTTGCAACAAGAGGACAGCATGAAAACCTCCTGTCGTTGGAGAGATTATCCCAAAGATCAAAGGGTCATACAATACTATCGAGCATGCAAAACACATAAATAATTGTGACTTGTCACATGTTATTGGTGATCTAAGGGAACAAATATCTCTTAGCTATTCTAAAGGCTTCTTTATACATTTTGCGACTAGTGGGAGTCGTGCTTGGCCTGTAACTTTTAAACTCATCTTATTTTTTGACTTTTTATTTTGAGCTTTTTTCTTGATCCTTGATCCTTGATCCCCGACCCTTGATCCCTGATCCCTGATCCTCCATTCATATTTTCCAGGAAACCGTCATTAAGTGGCTATAGTACCGTTAAGAAACTAAAAGACTAGGAATACGTACCACGAATAATCTTTGTTATAAAATGGCGACTGGAGGATAGCAGCTGGAAACACTGAAACAAATAAACGAGCTTTCCATGAACGGTAGCAATGACAGAGACAGTAGTAATGATGGCAACAGTAGTAACAATAGTAACAGAAGTAACGATAGTAACAGAAGTAACGATAGTAATAGTAGTAACGATAGTAACAGAAGTAACGATAGTAATAGTAGTAACCATAGTAACAGATGTAACGATCGTAACAGAAGTAACGATAGTAACAATAGTAACGATAGCAACAGAAGTAACGATAGTAACAGAAGTAACGATAGCAACAGAAGTAACGATAGTAATAGAAGTAACGATAGTAACAGAAGTAACGATAGAAACAGAAGTAACGATAGTAACAGTAGTAACGAACTTTGGGCATACTGTAAACTATAGACTGGACAGGACTAGTAAAGTCTTTTGTCTTTTGCGTTTTCTTCATCCCTGCGAGAGAAACGTACTCGCTGAGACACTCGCCTGTGGTTTTATTTTTCGTCGCTCGCCGGCCTGTCACGTAACATACTAGTGTGTGGAGCTTGTGCGTCATATTTATATTTGAATACCGTAAAATGCCGGTTATAATATAGCCCTGAAAATGGAACAATTTCTTTCAGGCTTCGAGATTTGATGAACCGAGATTTTTTTAAAAATAAACGAAAACCTTATTAGACTATAAAAGGCACGTGACGCTTCATATAACCGGAAACGGATCTGTCGACCCTTGACCCAAAGATTCGCGCTGATATTTGGAATAATTGTCGCGCGACGATTGCAGCTTGTTTAAACACTGAAAAGCCAAGGCCTCCTGAAAAATTTGCAGAATTTGAATGGACAGAAGTAAGTGTACAAGCGGAGTTCAGAGATGGAATTTTGGTTCTGTTTATCTAGCAAGAAAGTTCAAGATACGAAAACGAAGATCAAAATGCTTTTTCGTGGTAACCAAGTCAGAGCTGCTCTTTGGTGATTATTTCCTGTCTGTGGTAAACGGCTGCCGCTGCCGGAATCCCGCTGATTCCGCTATAGTTCTTACGCGAACCATCAGTTAAGAAAATGAAAGGCGAGTCGGCCGAATCAAAACAACGATTTCTGAAGGAAGCCGAGATCCTTAACACAGTAAAGGGTCACAGAAATGTCAGTGAAATGTATCCGAATTCTTGAGATTTTGTCCAGACCCGTACTCTATCATGATGAAATATTCATGTTTTGAGTTTAGTCCTTTTGGTCTAGACAAAAAGCGAGTTTACGTTTGGTGAATTTGTCAGTCAGTCAACGTTCCGCCCATGTTACTGTTGCTGAAATGTCGTGTTAAGTTGAACACCTTTTGTGCTTTTGATTATTAGATCTTTATATAGATGATCGTTTCAATGAAGAGAAGACATCGCATTTTACTCGTCCGCATTTTACTCGTCCGCATTTTACTCGCCCTCGTTTTACTTGCTAGGCCTACTCTGGGACCTTAAGTCGCCTTAAGTCGCCTTAAGTCGCCTAAAGTCGCCTAAAGTCGCCTTAAGTCGCCTAAAGTCGCCTTAAGTCGCCTAAAGTCACCTTAAGTCGCCCTTTGCCGCTTAAGGTTGCCTGAAGTCGTTAGGCTTAAAAAAGGCCTGCACACCTTAAAATTGCCCTAAAAGGTTTCACTTTTACTATTTCTTGAATATATAATAATTTTATTGCCCCAAATCTCTTTTTTAGTTGCCATATATGATTATATACTGCAAGGGTATGGCCCCATGCAGTAAAACATCATGCTTCAATAGTCATGCACCGTGCCCTAGTTGCTTCAATTATATTTGCTGAACCCTATAAAGGATGGACCATTTTATTTTTGAGGGGGGGGGGGGGGGGGGCAAATACCAAGAAAAAAAAATCACGCACAGATAAAGTATAGAAAAGTATGGAAAAATCACAAAAAAATTCTTGCACAGCCTCAAGATGGTAAAAAAAAAAATCATGCTTGCTAAAACAAAATGCCCAAACCCCCACCCCTAACAATAAAATGGTCCATCCCCAAGGAGGGTACACTCATTCATCTTCAAAACATTGACAGCTATTTCTATAGGTTTACTTATATTTCATGGACAAAGTGTTGCTGAAAGGATGAAGTTGTGACTTATATTATAATCAACATTTAATATGAGCAACATCATAAAAAAGAAACACTACTGATCAGCAGTCAATACTGATATACTGTTATGGTGCAGGCATTCCTTCACCTTCAGGGTATTATTATAACAACAGTGAGAGCTGTTTTGGATCACTAAGATCACAATAATTTGAAAAGTATTTTGGGATGAAGCCCAATTATTGCTTATCACTTTTACATTAGGCAAGTAAGCTTGAAAAGATCATAAGCTTAACCAAAGAGGTCACCAAAGACAATGTAACTGTATACAAATGTACATGTACTTAACTTTTAAGCTTACTTACCCAACGTGAAAGAGCAACGAAAAATGGGCCATTTCTCCCACATACAACCTCTAAGCTGCGTTCTAGTCATCCAACATTATTCTATTTACAACCAATCGTAACTGAACGTTTGAAAACTTGAAGCTTCTTTACAACTTGTAAGCTTATATGTCATCTTCTTGACAGTTTGATGAAGCAAAGAATTTAAATCAACCTATACGCTCAAGATTGCAAAATTTGCGTTGATTATGTTACTATGATGGCTCTCTGTCACAAAGGTCAAAAGATTTCTTGTTATCAACCATTAAGCAGGAATGTGCAAAGGATTTGCAGCAGCTTCCAGCAGGAATTTGCCTCACTCGAGCAAACATGGCCGCCACATGTTTTGACCACGTGACTTCTCATGGATGCCCACGCGCGCGGCCGCGCGCGCACTCATGTTCAGAAAATTAGCACTCAAATGATTCGGCAAACAAAGCCAAAGCTGAAGTGACGTGTTGCTGTTGTTGAAATTGAAACACATTCCCACCTTACAGTACAGCCTGACTAGTTGTAGGCTTCGTGGCTCTCTCTAGGCTACCACTCACGTGCTTTACCTTCGTGGCGTAGATTGTCAATCAAGCTGGCCTGGAATTTTTGAAATCGTTCTTGTAGCCATTGACTGGCTTCCTGCTTGTATTGCGAAAAGAAAACTAATTCCGACAACTCAATTCAAGGTAAGGTAGATGTAAATTTCTGAAATTTATTGGTTAAGCGAGCGCGAGAGCTAGTCGCGCGCGGGAGGAAAAGAAACGCGCGAAGCATGGAAACCATCTACGATTGGAAAGGAATTCTGGGAGAATCAAAATGGTGGACGCCAATGTAAATATTGTCAACTCTGTCATTTGCTGTGCATTCGTTTGTGATCCATTATTTTCTGGAAATTTTTGAGGTAATAATTAACTTCTACACCGGTAAATCTGTCAACAGCCTCATCAGTAACACTATTTAGTTTTGTTTTGACAGGTTAAATTAAAATGTTGCCAGGTGGAAAAGTGTGAGAGCATTTCGGGCCAAGAAGCAGGACTAATCAACCCTGCTAGAAAGTCTCCTACGAGGGTTCGGTTCCCTGTCAATGGAACATCCAAGTTTTCAGGAGCCGGACAAATAGTTCGAGAAAATGGGAAAGATGCGCTATTGAGAAGGACCCTCGCTTACGGTACCAAATATGATATTGGAATATTCTATTGGACTAAGGCAGGTGAACAACAAATTGGCTGGGTGCCTGACCAAACAGTTTTGGATGTCGTTTGCCAAGCTTTCGAGCCAAAATTGACTGTGCAACTGCCACAACAGTGGCAGATAAATTAACCAAATTTATGTAATATGTGAAATCGAGAAGTGATTTTTAATTAACTAATTCGATGCCTTTGTTCATTGTTGTATAAATAAGTCAAGGAAAATGTATGTTAGTTTGATTCAGATCAGGTATCCATTTTTAAGTGAAAAAGTTGGAATTTTTTCCAAGATTTTGTTTGGCAGTGTATATGATCTTTATATTTTTGTACGATTATTGTTTGTATTGCAATATCTTAAAAACATTTTTAAATAAAAATAAAAGCAGCTAACTGAATTTTTTCTCATTCTAGATAAGTAATATTGTTCCTGCCTCTTGTTTGGCTAATTAATGTTTATAATACAATTTAGCATTCATATATTATTTATATAATGTTGTTGTTGTTATTGTAATAATTTGAATCTCAGTATAGCTAAAAGGGGCTTTAAAATCTGGAAACTGGAGATTTACGGTCACTTAAGTCTATCTGAGACCAAGTGAACTGATTGTGATAATTTTGTTTATTGAAATATGAGACAAACTATCATGAATGCCAGGATTCATGTCAGGACTCAAGCTGTAGCCCTAACCCTAACTCTATGTCTAACCTGAACTGGAGTCCTTGGTCGCAAACTGACTTAAGTCCTGACTCGATCGGACCTGGCTTGAATCCTGTCTCATATTTCTCTCCAGAGACCAGTGGCTTGGTATTTAGGTATAGTGATGAAGAGACTGTCAATAACTTTTGTTTCATCACTTTTTAGAAACACTTTTATGTTGCCTGAAGTTGCCTTCAGTCACCTTAAGTCGCCTTAAGTTGCCTTAAGTCGCCTAAAGTCGCCTTAAGTCGCCTTAAGTCGCCTAAAGTCGTCTTAAGTCGCCAATATTTTAGACTAATTTTTCCTTAAGTCGCCTTAAATCGCCTTAAATCGCTTAAAGTCGCCTAAAGTTACGGCGACTTAAGGTCCCAGAGTAGGGTGCATCACTTTCATCAGAAATGTCCAGTCCGAAGAAAAAAAGAACTCGGGCCTCCGACTGTCAATCGCGGCTCTATTAAATCCACAAGACCATCGCGGAACACATACTAAGATAAGATAAGATGAGTGATGAAACGAGTGAGCGGTAACGCAATATTGCGGGGTTTTTTTTGGAAAATAAATGTAACGACTTTTGACGAACGCAAACAAACAAAAAAAACCCAATAATTTTCAGTAAGTCACGTTCTTCAGCTCTGTTGTCTGATCGCTTACACACTGCGCCACCTATGATATGACTAATTATTGAGGTCAAATTTTGTTATTTCAACGTAGATATGCGGAAAACGTTTACATCTGAGTGATGGAACGAGCGAGCGAGCGAGCAAGCGAGTGAGTGAGTGAGTGAATTAGCCGCCGTCACCGATAACCTGTTTATTACGCTTGCGCTTATTCACGGGTTAAAAACGGGATTTGCATTCAGAATGGCCTCAACATCCGCTCGAATCCGCCGTCATGTTGCTTCTAAAACATGAGAGTAATAGCGTTCCGCCCATGCTCATGCTCATGTTTGGCAGCATTGCACTGTGGGATCGAAATGCGGACAAATATTTCAAAATGACTGCCTCGGAAACACCAGTTTTTGCGATTCCTGTACATGTTGTGGATAATTGTCGAGTTGTACCCAAAGAACAGTGCTTCGTAGCACCTGCTTTTTTCGTAGCTACCTGCATAGTTCTTGAATGTTTGTACGCACTTCAATCCCATGATGCTGCTCGCCAATTCTATTTTTAGAATCTGGGCGGAACGCTATTGGCCGAGTGAACCTCGGGAAAGCGAGCCAGCAGTCAGCGGTTGTAGCCTATAGAGCAGGCATGCTGCACTCATTGAATTCGTTATTTTTGGCACAAATTGAAATGCTGGAAGAGAAGTCCAAAGAATTTAGGTCCATAGAGCCTAAACAACAACAAAATATGGATAATCCTCTTTCTAAATCTAGGGAAAAGTGAAAGAATGAATCTTTGGTGCAGTTTTATTGCACACAAGCACATTGTTGACAATAGACTTACACATCACATTGCTTTTTTTTCTATGCCTGATTTTTTGTTTATTCTATAAAGTTCTTTTTGCCATGTGAAATAAACAGTTTAAAAACTATATGATTCTTTTTTGTAAGTATCTATTGAATTGTGTAATAAATGAACTTAAGTTCTGACAGGTTGTTTTCTTATTACCAGCACATGGCACACTGCAGCCTACTTATTAAAGTTTAATTATGACAATTTCTAGTACGGTGCTGACATTATGAAGAAAGCAAATTATTTCAAAGCAAATATCCAGTGGATGAAGCCAAAATTATATTCATATAACTGTATCACATAATATATAAATAAATACTAATAAACTTATGGTGAAAAACAGAAGTTCCATGTGTAGCATGTAGAATCTTAGGCGGGATGTTGAGATCCCTCAGTCGGTAGGATCCCTAGTTCCTGATCAGAAATTTTGCAAGGGATTGGTGGGATACCCCTCTCATTTTTCCATAGTCACAAATTCCTAAAAATTCCCAGAAATTCCGGGCTATTTCTAACAATTCTTAGGAATTCAAGGTATATTTGGCATATATTTACTCATATATCTCAGATTCCTAACGCTGGCCAACGCGGACAGCCAGTATATTTTCCTGGTCACTTTGGCCAAGCTGGCCGCATGAGCACGGTTTCTGAGGATTTCTCCATCAATTTGGCCGGGCTAAAGGGACCTGCCCGGTCTGTTCTCTCACTTTTAACATTGGTCGGGCTGGCCGCATGACCGCGGATTCCCCGGTGTTTTTATCCCTTGGCCAACCCGGCCAAAGCCCGGCTTGTGGCCGAGCTAACCTCGGCTTTTAGGCCGGTCTTTGGCCGCGGTTTTCTGTGGTCTGGCCACGCTCTTGATGCAAGGGATGTTTTGTCTCCCAATAATTCTGAAACTAAGTTTCCGGCGGTACCAGAGGCTAAAGATTACGATTGTTTAGCGGCTTGAAGGACCAGAATGAAATGCCGTAAAGCTGTAGCGTGTGTTTTCAATTTTTACGATCTTAGCATATGAGGTTTCGTCATTTTCGTAGGGTTGAGAATCTGTAATATCAGGTTTCGACTACGAATTAGTGACTGGCGTGCGCTTCTCGAAGGTCCCGAAAACGGGCCCAAAAAGCCTTATTTTGTGCGCAGTGTTAATGACAAGAAATGAGTTTTTGTTTATTTTGAAAGCTTAGAAATAAAATTCGTAGTTGACAAAACACGTCGGGCAGGCTTGTGGGCTATCAACTGCAGCTCCACTTGATAGAAACTGAGAATTAAAAACGGCTTCCGTGCCCAAAATGTCTTCGGGACCTTTGAGAAACGCACGCCAGGTGTCAAATTTTACAAGAGGAAATAAGCAATCTCTTTGCTTATACATGTAGGCAAGTTTGAAAGGAAAATTTAAATTATCAACTTCTCTTTACATTCTTGATCACCTACAACGTATACAAGTTCTGAGTTTCTACAAGATCGCTGAAGTTCGCGTGCTGTATGCGATCTTTTACAAGTCTGCGTTGTTTACTGAAGCTAAAGAATTGAACAATTTGAACTCCTTAAGGTGGCTCGATGGTGTTTTTTTCTGTGCCGACCACTCTTTTTCAATCACGTATTTGGATATCTTAGTCAGTATTTACCTAAATACTCATGGCACACACTTACTAGGGAAAAATTGAAGTTTCCATTTCAGTTGTATTTTTTGCGATCGAAGCGTCCTTGGCAACGATACGTTGCTAGGCGTAGTTTTACTTGAGAGGCCACCGTCGGCCTGTATGAGAAATTTTGGTAACTCGCTCTTGGGGACTGAAAGAGTACCACAATGCACACATTTTAGCCAAGTTTGGTTAACTTCTGTGAGAGGATTTTTGAATGGCGCGATTTTACTTATTTTAGGGTTAAATTTGGTAAAATATCAAAGTTTGTTGTATTTCACCCCAAACTGAGAGATCGAGGACCTAATGCCGATTTCAACTTTACTCATTCATAAGAACAACTATTGTACCTTATTTGTTTGGCTCTTTTGGCGGATTGACGGTTTTCGATTTCTCCCTGTGCCGAGTTATAATAATCGAAATTTACGATGTTTTTGCAACAAACGAGCAGAGAATCTTCTGACCTCGCTTATTTTAAAAATCTGAGATAGAATTTCCCAAGAATAAGCGAACTATAAATTTGGACCTTCTTTTACTTAGTCTCCAAATTTCGTGTTGGTTGAAATGCTGTGAGACTTGTACGCTGAACGTCGAGTTGGTAACATGCGCGCTAGTATTTTCAGAGATTTCTTGTTCTCCGAGATGTTTACAATTCATGATCTATTCTGCATATTTCATTGTTCTGAAATGACACCTGCACGCGAATTCCAGTCTAGCACGGGCGGAACCTAAACGCTTGATTAACTTCCGAAGACCTGCCGATTATGGTAATTCATCAGTCCTGGCAATGTGTTCATGAGATAACAGGTGAGCTGTTGAACATCAACGTTAAACACGCAATTGACCTAAAAATAGCAAGAGCATGCCGCTAACAGAAAACAGAAATTTTTACTCACTGTCAAGGCAGCAATTATTTCCCTTATTAAAAGACGTGATAAACGCTACAATAAGCGTGTCTAACAGAAGATTTTATTACCATAATCGGCAGGGTCTTCGGAAGTTAATCAAGCGTTTTGGTTCCGCCCGTGCTAGACTGGAATTCGCGTGCAGGTGTCATTTCAGAACAATGAAATATGCAGAATAGATCATGAATTGTAAACATCTCTGAAAATACTAGCGCGCATGTTACCAACTCGACGTTCAGCGTACAAGTCTCACAGCATTTCAACCAACACGAAATTTGGAGACTAAGTAAAAGAAGTACCAAATTTATAGTTCGCTTATTCTTGGGAAATTCTATCTCAGATTTTTAAAATAAGCGAGGACAGAAGATTCTCTGCTCGTTTGTTGCAAAAACATCGTAAATTTCGATTATTATAACTCGGCACAGGGAAAAATCGAAAACCGTCAATCCGCCAAAAGAGCCAAACAAATAAGGTACAATAGTTGTTCTTATGAATGAGTAAAGTTGAAATCGGCATTAGGTCCTCGATCTCTCAGTTTGGGGTGAAATACAACAAACTTTGATATTTTACCAAATTTAACCCTAAAATAAGTAAAATCGCGCCATTCAAAAATCCTCTCACAGAAGTTAACCAAACTTGGCTAAAATGTGTGCATTGTGGTACTCTTTCAGTCCCCAAGAGCGAGTTACCAAAATTTCTCATACAGGCCGACGGCGGCCTCTCAAGTAAAACTACGCCTAGCAACGTATCGTTGCCAAGGACGCTTCGATCGCAAAAAATACAACTGAAATGGAAACTTCAATCTTTCCCTAGTAAGTGTGTGCCATGAGTATTTAGGTAAATAATGACTAAGATATCCAAATACAAGATTGAAAAAGAGTGGTCGGCACAGAAAAAAACACCATCGAGCCACCTTAATTGCTGAATAGATTTCAAACATTATTTATCACGGAAAACTTGATTTCGTATTTTAAAAAGCTGTTGTATATTAAAAAAAGAATAGGTACAGAAAGTGTACAAGTGGCACTGCTATATGGTCGAGGCACGATGAGCAGTATGAATAGCAGCAAAAATCAAGTAGTCCCTAAATGGTTTCAATACCAGCGTTTTGAAAATCGAAACATGTGACCCTCTGGTTTATCTTAGACATAAAATATATAGCCCTCCCCTCCATGTTTCAAAATAGCATTATAATAAATAGATATTTCAATGTACATGTTTTGAGGTTCCCCTACCAAAACAACCTTGAAAGCACAAAGCAGTTACCTGTATCGGTTATCTGCATTTCGTTTGTGGGCGACATTAAAGGCGAGGTGAACAACAATCGCGTTGATGATGCACTCAGGTAGAGCTCTAAAAGAGGAACTAAATTTGCTCATTCCCCTTGGAAAACGATAAAATGGACCAGAGAAAAATATCGTTGTTTAGCTTTTTCGAGCATGGTTGCACAATCCACAAAGCAAAGCCAAGATACTGGTCTGATTTCGCGACCTCCCTTGAACACCATGTGGCCAGCTTCCGAGCTATGATTGGATTTATCGATATCTCGGATTCAAACGGAAGTAGCGAAGGTTCTAAAGAGTCTCAAGAGCTTTCGATATCTGCTAATACGAAAATTGTCCATCCAGTAAGAAAAGCTAGGTTGTGGCAATGTTTCACAGCTTCTTAACAAGCTGCGACACAAAAATTGTACAAAGAAGCTCATTAGCAATTGTTTTTTGCAAACGATAGCGATTATTCAGTCTCCCGTAGATCGATTATTTGTCTCTGCCTTCTCGCCACAGATTGAGATAGTTTGCTTAACCTCTTATTACACAGCAGGTTTCTAAATTGTTGTATTTTTTGCAGTTTATGATGGCTACCGTCCTCAAAGAAAGCTAAACATTTATTATCTGCCCTTCATTAAAATAAACTGTTATTATTAACAACTGTTAATGAAACCTGGTTATTTACTATGGTGGATTGTAATGACAGCTTTACTCACCCATCTTGTTGGCCAACATATCATAGTACGCATTTATGGAAATTGGCGAAAGAGCCCACCTTGTGATAAACAAACAACAAAATCTCTGAGCAGTGTGAAACGAATTACAATAAGCAGTTGGCATAAAAAATGAAGAGTAAAAATACGTGAAATAAAAGTGCCAAAATATATACAAAAATCTTTCTTCAGTGAACATATCTGCTCATTACAAAATGCGCCACGACATCAAAGCTATTGAATAATTCAGTCCGTCACACACGCACGCGAACCTCAATAGAAGTGAAAGCCGGAATTGAGGCCGCTAAGCTGCAGGTCCTATGTTTGAAAATAAGACGCATTTCCTGCCGTTCTTTTGCTTGTTTCTGTCGCAGAGCCTGATGTAAACAATAAGTCAGTCTCCGTTTTCAAAAACGCGTGGGTGGAGGCTATGATTGAGGACCGAGCGGGCAACGCAAGCGAGCCTTAGCGTACCTCAATGCATCTTTACTTCTGACTCTTCTCGCTAAGATCATGAGCGAAGCCAACAGGAGTCTGTGCGTGTGCTAAGAATTAGATAGTTGTTAATTCCTTTGCTTGACACTAAATCTTCTGAGAAAATATAGGGTATTGTAATCTGAGTATTAACAGGAGTGTGTTGGTATACCATATTACTTGTCTTACTGTGTCTCGTCGACGGGTTTTCCAAAAACAGCAAGCTCTCTTTTACCCAAGGCTTCGTCCAATGATAACTCGTTCTCAAAGTACGTAGACTGATTGCAGGTGACCTATGTAATAAGAAATCTGCATGAAATAGCCACCTGGTAATGGTTGAGCACGCTTTCTTAGGATCACAACAAATGCAGTTCGCCTGCTAACCGTTTGCTTTCATTTATTAGTCTTTTTGTTTGCAACAAGAATGTACTCGAATGAATGGGCTCATCCTCGGTGTAAAAACCTGCCAACTCACGAGTGACGTAAAACAAAGAAAACAAAAGGTACTGAAACAATAGAGTGCAAGGCAACAAAGGAAGAAAACAAAGGAAAAAGTCAAAGGTAAACCCAGGTAAACCCTGTAAATGGGACCATTTATAATTTTTTTATTTTGCAGAACAAGAAACACTGTATGGGCAATAATGGCCAGCAAACTTCCATAATGCAAATATTTAACAGTTATAATGCGAAAGCGAAGCGCTATATGGCCGGATACTTAGGCCGAGCGGGCTAAAATAAGGCGATATTGCGCAAGTTTGAGCCCTATAACTGTTTTATAATTCAACACATTGATAACAAATCACAGTTTCGAGAAAAAGTCCATTGAGATATACAACCTTTTATTAAGTAAAAAGGCTTACAACAATATTCTACCTCGCGCCATTTCTTACACAACAAGATGCGAATGCCGAAAATTTTGCCAGCTATATTTATTAATTTAGCGTACACAGTTTCCATGAAGAGCATTCGTCTATGTAAAGAATGGGACAGAGTAGCGACTACACAAATTAAAATACAGTAAAATGGCATAAAATGTCTTATTTTCCACCCAACTCGGTTTTCTTTGTTCTTTCAGGGAAATATATTCCATAACCGGTACCCCGTGGCGGCTTTTGATTGCTACAGGGAAGTGCGAGGGCTGAAAACAATCATCATCATCCATCATCATATCCTTTTCCCTCTGAGGGAAATAGGGCCTTGTGTTCTCTCTCTCCAAGCTTCTCGGTCTTTGGCACAACTACCGGCTTCTGTCCAACCTTTGAACCCAAGTTCACCTCGTTCCCTCTCTACCGTTCTTCGCCATGTCTCCTTCGGCCTACCTCTCCTACGTCTTCCTTCTGGGGTCCATGTTAAGGCTATCCTCGTGTTCTCGCTTGCACTTTTCCTTAGCACATGCCCAATCAGTTTCCAGCGTCTACGTCTTATCTGTTGTGTGATCTCTTCCATATTCGTCTTGACTCTTATCTCTTCATTTGTCACTTTCACAGGCCAGTAAATCTTCAGAATTCGTCGTAGGCACTTGTGGAGGAAAACATTAAGCTTGGTCTCGTCGCTTTTAACCATTCGCCAAGTTTCGCAACCATAGAGAAGGACAGCCATTACACTAGATCTAAAAATCCTCAACTTGGTGTTTATACTGTTCTTCCAGATGTTCTTTAAGTTGCAGATGACTGTTTGTGCTTTTCCCAGCCTGGCACTTATATCCTCACCTGCACCACCTGTTGTTGTGACTGTAGCACCAAGATATACAAACTTCTCTACCTCTTCAATATCACTCCCTTCTAGTTGGATCTTTGTTCCAGGATTAACGTTCCATTTCATTACCACTGTTTTTCCTAAGTTAATCTTCAGCCCGGTCTTCTTCCCGTTTATGTTAAGATTTTCAACCTTTGTTTGCATGTCCACTATCCTACTTGCAACAAGAGCCACATCATCAGCAAAGTTTCAGCCGTCTAAACACGTGAAATTTCACTTCCGGTGTGTTACAAAACCGCGCAAGAAGAAAGACTGGAAATAGTCCACTGTGACGTCAATACGGGAATGCCAGTGTCGCAGTTTCTCTGTTCCTCCGTTTTTTGGTGCGTGTTGCTTCAACCATAGACAACACACCTTGATAGAACCATGTTTCTTCCTCAGGGCGCACCAAAAAATGTGAGGAACCAAGAAACCTCAACACCGGCATTACCGTATTGACGTCACAGCGGACTATTTCCAGTCTTTCTTCTTGCGCGGTTTTGTAACACACCGGAAGTGAAATTTCACGTGTTTAGACGGCTAAAATGCGGAGAAGAAAAATCGATATCGATATCGAAAAAAATCCGTTTTCTTATCAGGACATCATGTAGATTCGATCAAGCAAATAAAAAAAATCACTGTCATATACACTTTAACAAGGAAAACACACTAGCATCAGTCAATATTTTTTGCTTACATAAAAAGACAACTTCATCAATCTTATTCCTACATAATAAACTTGCCGGGTCACGCGAAATGTTGATAACATGATTCGATGGTATCGTACCTCGATTTAGGTTTCGCGGGTCTTCAATACTGTATGACGTCTCGGTTTACGCTTGAACCTGAATATTTTTCAGCCGGTTCTCTTGGAAAACACACCGACATCCACTCCCGATTGATTTTCGAAAGATGAAGGCGGGCAGTTGGAACAAGGCGAGACCACGAGTACTGTTCATACATTTTTTTCTCTCTCTCCCTCCTTCAGCTCATAACGAAGCAACGTGCTCAATGCAAATTTGGCAAATGCAAAACATGTTTACCGTCTCGCTTCGTCATGTGCCATGATCCCAATGCGGCCTTGCGGAATCATCATGCTTTTTTGCATTTGAATTGAACGGAATGTTACTCTCCGAAGAATTAATAGTTTCTTTGTTTTAGAAAACTTCACAAGGTGAAAAATAAGCATGTTATTCACCTTTCCCTCGGGAATATGTGATATATTCCCCTGCTCGTAGCGTGTCCTCGGCCACACCACAAGCAGGGGATTATATCACATATCCCCTCGATCCAGTTGAATAACGGTTCTTTCTGTGTGTACCGCAGCACAGATGACGTAAAACAAAAGGAACAAAGAACGACAATAATACAAATGCAAAACAACACCAAAAATACATTACCTCACAAACAATAGAAGACAATATGAGCGACGGTACACGCAGAAAGACCCTGAATAACCCTTACTTAGTTACAAGTGTTTCGTGCCTTAAAAAGTTCAATTCAGAATCAAAACAAATAGACCAATTTCGATATATTAAAATTCAAACTTGGCCCCGAGGCTTGGGGGAAAAAACAAAAGAAATGAATAATTCAACGCTGAACCTCAATGTGATTTATTTTGTTTTATTCCCCCAAGCCTCTGAGCGAAGTACTAATTTTAACATATCAAAATTAGTCTATTGAACAAACACACGGCTACCTATAAAAAGCGGCAAAAAGTCTGAAAGAACTGCAGCGTGGACAGTGTGCCTTACAAAAATTCACAGCTAAAGGATACAAGAAACGGTTAAAATATCGTACCTGTAGTTAATGTGGCTTTTTATTCCCTTCTATTGGCATCCAATTTTCAAACATCGAAGTACGAGATGAGTCGATCGCTGTTGTTTACAAACTTGCTCGTTTTATAGTTCCTACTGCTGTAATGGCGAGATCGTAAAAACTTAGTTTAAGTTTTTACGATCTCGATTTTTTAAGTTTTTACGAGAGCCGTAAAAACTTAGAACAAAAAATCATCTTTCAAATCGGCACTCTCAAACCCCACGGAATCAACGAACGTTTTTCATTCAACTAATTTACATTTGATTTTCACGTCACCAAATTTCCACCAATAGCGAAACTCCGCCTACTATATAAAACCACACACTACCCACAATCCCTTGATTCGCTCCGACGAAGGGCTAGCGCTCGAAACGTCAGCTTTCTCGAATCTTTTAACGGTGGCTAATTTACCTTATCGACTCAGTCGATAAAACCAAATTCTCGTTTAACTTCCATCCGCTTACAGTCAAAATACTCAGCGCGTTCCGCTTATTATTTGGGAATGACTTTCATTAATCGGGAACGGATTGCATTATTGAAATCAAAATTCAGGTTTAAAATTGATTATTGGAATCTTCCAACGGAAGCCTCATTCAAAAAAACGAATGTTGATTGGTTTATTTTTTGAACTTCATAGAAAAATTTTCTTCACTTTCCGTGAAAATGTCTCTTTCAGAGCCAGCACACTAGCATTTCAAGAATTCTTCTTCGGAGTTTTATAAATGCAGAGCTTCTTTACGTCAAAAAAAAAAAAAAAAAATACTCAGTGATGTATTTTTGTTGAGCGAACAGAAATAGGTCAGATGTGTCAAGCCGCCAACTGTTGCCTGCTTTGCACGTGAACATTCGCCTGATGTCAATAACAAACCAACCATGCAGTATTCGTTATTTGACTTATTTCGAATGAAGCTACCGTTGGAAGATTCCAATAATCAATTTTAATATTAATTATGATGAATAAACCAGTATTGTATTGTATTGTATTGTACTGTACTATACTGTATTGTATGGTATGGTATATACCTCTTATTAACCGAGTTCGAGGGCCGTACTGTAAATTACGGCCCTTCGATTTATGGCCCTTCGATGATTCCCCCTCGATTTATGGCCCAAGCGCGAAGCGCTTGGGCCATAAATCGAAGGGGAAAATTATATCTTTGAATCGGAGATAAAGGAAAACCTTTCAAGTCAAAAGATGGACGGCTTCATTTGACTGACGTACGTCACAAGAAAGCAAAGAGCAAATTTTATTGGCTTTCAAAAATAGTGTGATCGGTCCTCGATTCGGCGTGAACTTGCGTGGCTCTTGAATGAAAACTCTATAAACGAGCGGGCCGTACTGAAAAATACGGCCCGTTAAATTGACCAATCACAGCGCGCGTACTAACTAAGAGCTATAATAATGTATTGTATTGTATTGTATTGTATTGTATTGTATTGTATTGTATTGTATTGTATTGTATTGTAATGTAATGTATTGTATTGTATTGTATAATTTAAAACCCGAATTTTGATTTCAATAATGAAATCCGTTCCCGATTAATGGATGTCATTCCTAAATGATAAGCGGAACGCGCTGAGTATTTTGACTGTAAAACAAAGATAAAAAACTTTTCTGATGAAGTATCAAGTCTATATCATATTCCAGAGGTGATAACTAAAGACATTTTCCGAAAATTGTGCTCCTTCATTCTCTCTTTGTCGAGCGGTTGAACTTTGAACCAGCTTTCATTCAGCTTCGCCAAGAAACACTGCAACCTCGACAACGCGAAAATTTCGCGCCTTTTTTGTCCAATCGTGTGATCAATAATTTTTCTCTTTTCTTATCTTCTCTTTTTTTCTTTCTTTTCCCTTTTTTATCGAATAATTCACCCTTTTTCTCCCCAAAATACGAAATTGCAGGCAGCGGTTATTTTCAGTTTCCTTCAAAATGCGAAATTTCCCTCCACCGCTGGATATAGGTCATGTAGAAGTAACGGATATCGAGAGTTTTATGACCATATTTGGGCGGTGTATCAATGTGTTGAATTGGTATTAATCACACTATGTATGCGAGCTACGAGTGAGGAAATAAACGCATTAATGCGAAATTCATGAAGCTTTAACAAAGCATATAAAAAGTGCGACGAGGAAATGTAAGCGGATAAAAGGCACATAAGAATTGAACACAAAACAAAACATGCGCAGCTAATAACTTGAAGGCAATTTTTGAGGTGATTTAATTTGAAGTGCGATTTTAAATGATACTGGCAGTTTTCAGTGCGATTTTATAATAACTTGATTGCAAATTACAATAATCGACGAAGCAGAGTACATGCGATGTGAGCGTAAAATATTCCTTGAGGACTCCCCCTTTGACGTATGCTTGAAATCTCAGCGAAAATCGCCCGTCTGGTAGTTGACACGTCATTTAACACCGCACTTAAAATTGCCTCAAAGAGGTAATAGGTCCATGATAACTGTCAGGTCACCAAATGAAGAAACCATAACGAGGGAAAATGTTTCTTAGACCTAACGAGGGAAAACCTAACGAGGGAAAAGTTGTTTTAAAACGGGTTTTTCCCTTGTTAGGTTTTCCCTCGTTAGGTCTAAGAAACATTTTCCTTCGTTATGGTTTCTTCATTTGGTGACGTGACGGTTATCATGGACCTACTACCCAAAATCGCTGCTAAAATCGCATAGAATCGCCTGTGTCAGCGGCCCCTCATGATGCTTACATCCTTGTATTTATCGTCTAACAGTTTGTCATCCATTATGTAATCTGGGAAGCCAATGTTCTCAACCATCAGTTTGGCCTGAAAAGAAAAGTTTCCTTTGTTACAAAGCTAACATCAAGCTATATCACGTCACTGAACTAGTCAATACAAACAAACATAAGCAATCTATTTCAGTTCTTGCGTCGAGATATGTCGTTTAAATGTTGTTTTAAAAGCTCGTCATGAAAAATGTTGTTGTCCATCATGGTTTGAAATGATAGCCTTATCGTTTGTTCCACAATGTCATTACCTTTTGTGTGGATCGCGACGTATCGACCAGCTTCGACCGTTTACTACTGATCTTTCGTCAGACGTATTTACCGACTACAGAAACCGAAGCAGAAGATATACAGTGGAATACTGTGGGTCGCCAGAAGGAGCACCGTTATGGTAACGGCATATATGACGCCTAAAACCAAAACCAGCACTTCCCTCATGAGACCAAAATCTATCACTAAAATTGGTTGTCGGAGTGAAAGAAAGATGTATGAACCTGGAAAAGCGGCACAAGTGTCCAAAGAGATGTTGCAAAACAGGGTTGATGACATCTTCGGAGTGAGTGAAAGTAGATGGACTGGAAACGGCAGGCTAACACTCTATGATGGGGCCACGGTAATATATTCAGGACGAAATGATGAACAACACCATGCTGGTGTTGCCCTGATGTTAACAAAATTCAGTTACCAAGACACTTCTGGAGTGGAAACCAGTGGGCGAGAGGCTTATACGTGCCTGATTCTACTAAAGGTACAGAAAACTCACAGTTATCCAATGCTACGCGCCCACAAATGACGCAGAGGAGGAAAATAAGACTATTTTCTATGAACAGCTACAGCTAGAGGTGGCAGCAATCTCAACTCATGACGTCCTTCTGGTGATGGGGGACTTGAATGCTAAAGTGGGAAGTGGCAACACTGGCAGGAAAGACCACATGGGCAAACATGGTCCAGGGAAAATCAATGATCAAAGGCTCCTGTGAGCCAACTGGTGAATATGGAACGCTCTTTTTATACTGAGTGGATGGCGGACCGGAAGTTATTTGTAAAAGTTCAAATAAAGCAATCTATTTTTTGGAAAAGATTGAAAACATCTAAGCGTGTCATACAGCATTGTGTGAAACGAGACAAAATACGGAAACGGAATACGCTTGTCTGTAAACTGTAAATGAAATTAAAATGGTAGATGTTTACTTGCTATTTTAATTCCATTTTCAGTTTTTAACCGGTGAATACGCACATATGATATGAACGGGTTATCGGGAACGGAGACATATGCAAATGAGCACTCGCTCACTCACTCACTCACTCATTCACTCACTCACTCACTCACTCACTCGCTCACTCACTCCTTCCATCAGCTGTAAACTTATAGACGTCCAGCTGTTAAGCCAAAAATCGTTCACTTTTTGATAAAAGCATGAAACTTGGTAGGATGATACACTTACTGGTACTGATCATATTCTGATATAGGGCCAGCGGCGAATCGCCCTTTTAAGAGGAAAAATGGGCGTGGCCAGATTCACGTGTTTTCAGCCAGCACGAAAACGAGGCTGAAATATAAAAATTGTTCTTGCTTGTAAAATTGACAGTTTTTATACCGGAAAAAATGTGGCATTTATGTTAGAGATAGTACAAACGTTTTATCACTTAGTGTGTCCGTAAATGGGTGTCACATGATAGATCACGTGACTACAAAAGGCAGAATATTAATATAAAATGTCTCAATTATTGGCTTTCAATGAAATGCTCTTCCGAAACCGATTTTGGGGGTATAAATCATCTTTATTTATTCAAAGGGCAATTTTCTATGGCATCGTATATCTACCTATCCTACCGCCTCACCCCCCCCCCCACCTACCCACACACACCCCACCAAGAAGAATAACGGCAAAACAGTTCACTCTTTCCAGCTAGTCACATCTTTAATTTTGGTCGAAGACAAAAAACACTGGAGTTTCTCTTTAAAGTTCAACGAAATGTACAGATACACAATCTCACTTGACCTTTATGAATACCGAATGTAATCGTTCCAGGTACAGGAACCAATAAGCCGACTTCCACGCGGAATTCCACCGGGAGCATTATTAAACTACAATATAGTCCGTAAGGTGTTCAATTCCAACACCAAGTCAGATTTCTGAATACTACAGATAAAAAATGTGAAAATTCAAGTGGTGATGACTACGCGTAAACTATTAATCGTCCTCTTGGCAATGTCCACCACAGTTGCACAGGACTGTGCATGTCAAGCTAGCTTTGCGGCATTTGCATTGGCCGGTGCATCCTTTCTTACACCCACAGCGAATGAGTTCGTAACAAGTGTCTTGAGCTTGTGGCAGGACTGTCCACACCGGCTTCCATTCACCTCCTTCTCTCTTCCAGCCCCATTCTTGAGGACTTGGGAGCTGTGGCTTAGCTATTAAAGCACTTCCCCATACATGGCCAGCTTGGTACGCTGCTCTCTTGGTGTGTTGGTAGAGGGCTGCTTGGGTTGGTGGTATGTTGTCAAGAGTCCTTGATTTCTTTGAAAAGAGCTCTTCTCGGGCATCATTTACTGTGATTGCTGTGCTTGTTCTGTTGTACAGAAGCACAACAAACCTCTCAATCAATGACAAGTGGTCCTCAGAGATGCTGTTTGGATTGAACGACAAGTCAGCCAACACATCAGTGATTTCAGGGAAGACACTCCAGGTATCCCATGCTGTTCGTTTACCTTTGCCGGAAAAGAACGAAACTGTGTCACAACCAGTTACAGCATGCAGCATTGGCAGAGCCTTGGCCTTCTGTGGACCCAGTTGTGCAGCAAGGTCATGTATTGCCAGATACCTAAAATGTTTCCCAGTGCCAAAGGCAATCCAAACCTCATCAATGTCAATATCTTGCATTTTGGATACAGCAAGAGCAACAACATCTGTGTCAATTGTTCTTATCATGACTTTGCGGTATCCACACTGCGAAACAACAAACACATGTAGTATGATTCGAGTATCAGCTTCTTCATGTGTACAGGATTCCATGTCATCCTTTCTTGGTGAGCTTAAAACATGTTCCTCGTACGTGCTGCACAGTTCCTTTCCTTCGACTTGACATGATTCTACTTGTTTTGCCAAGAAGTGAAAAAGTTGTGTTTTGTTCTCGTTCACGCGTAAGAAACCCTTCCAGTTTCTTGGAATTTGGGAAGATGGTGTCACTCTTCTACGTGTGCCAGAACCTCTCTTCTCTCTGGCAGCCGCCTTTAGACTGTCCTGGCGATAGACATCCCAGATAATGTCTACTCTCTTTACCGGTTGAAGCTGTTTCGTGATGTATGGCATAAAAACATTGTCTGCGTACTCCTGAAATGTTCTCGCTGTCCCTGGTGATGTCATTTGCACTACAACAGCTCCATCAAGTATTGTTGCGTCGACTTCTGGTGGTTCTTGAGTTGGTGCAGAAACCTTTTCCATGCACTTCACAAGGTCAGACTTTTGACCTTCCCTCATTCTACCAGTCTGCGCCAGAGATGGGGGCCATGGATGATTTTCATGTTTAAAGAACTCTCGGAGGTTTCCTTCGCGACTTTGACAAGCAATGTAGAGTCAAGAGAATAGAGCACAATCATCTTTCAAGGCTGCAACCTGTGCTTGTTTCTTTCCTGGTTTCTGTTGTAAAGGACTGCTAAATAACGGAAGCTTGTTCTTGTTGATTACTGCAGTGATTTTCTTGGTCCTCTTCTCAAATCTCTCCTCAACAAATGTACTGTACTGTTCCTGACCAATGGCTACCACGTTCTTTACTGTTTGGACGACTGAACTGTCCTTAATGACTTTCGAGTCTAGTGTAATCAGATCTTCACTGTCCTCTACAAATGGATTTCCCGCTTCCTCAAATGCAGACACTAGGGATGCAACATCCTTCTTAAATAAAGCTTGTACACCTGGTACTTGCTCGTGGTGGCGTCGATCTTCCTTTGTGACTGAAGGAATTGATTCTTCAAATTCTTGTGTCATCCTTGCTTGTTCGGGACCTGCCACCATCCATCGCAATAAAGCAGCAGGGTTCTCAGTTAGGCCAACGGCACCACCATCTCCTTTAACTGAGGCGTTTTCTTGCTCGTGAGCATGATCCAATGCAATGGATGAAAATGCCCTCAGAGATTTGTGTACAACAAATGCTCCCTCGCTGAACTCTTCAAATACTTTCGGATGTTTAGAAGACAATGTGCACATGTCTCTGATGTGGACGGAAAGCCACCTGGCATAACTAAGGTGGTCCAAAGAGAACATCCACGGTGCTAGTTGGGTAAGTGACTCCATGTAGTTGGTGACATTAGCTTCCCGAAGTGACCGCACAAGGTGCAACACACACAGTTCCAATTTCAGGACCCGACACCAGTAAAGAAATTGAGGGTGTTCAGCAGACATCTTGTCTTTCCAATCTGTAAACACAAATGGTTGAACACTGTGGTCCAGAGCTTCTTGGTACTTCTGATATGCCTTGTGTTGCAAGATGTGAAGACTGGCTGCCGTAATCTGGTGTGCACGTCTTGTTCGAGTAAGATTCGAGGCTTTAATAAAGGAGTCGGCAACTCCTGTAGATGCAACCCCGGCTTCCGCTATGACACTCGTCCAGCCACTTCCATCAAGCCAGTTTCCGAGCATTTTGAAGGAAGCCATTTCAATATGTAGGCCACCTAGCATGATGATAAACTGATCCTCGCCATGTGTTTCCGGCCAGTTCCATTGAATTTGCTTTGCGATAGCAAATAGCGGCTGATCAAGCGTGATGACAGGTATCTGTCCGGGGTTGACATGTTGGACGGCAGACTTAATGACATTCATAGAATGCAGGATCATTGCCACAGAATGCGCATTCTCTACAAACATAGGGAGAAGCGAAATTATTGCTGGCGTACGAGTTGATGGTATCTGTTTGGATGCATGGAATGCTGCCCAGGATAGGAAGTCGTCCTTTCCTAGAGTTTCCTTGTCAAACAATTCTTTCAGATGATTTAACCACTTGTACTCCTCTTCCAGACCATGTAGCGTGGTCAAATTTGGTTTGAGTGGTCCAACCACGGGTGGCACAAGAGGGTCTTTCACGTGCAGGAATGCTGGTGGAACATTGGTATACGATTCAGGAAGCTGTGCTATCTTTCTCTGTGATTCCGCAGTTTCATTCATAACAGGAACGCCACGATCACTGCCTTTGGTCGATGTTGTGGGATGTTGTACCAGGGAGATTGCTGTTCCATGGAAGGAATCATGTGCTGTTGTAGAGCTAGGATTGTGATCGATGTTGTCAACACCAGCTGTTGTAAAGAGGTCCCTACGAAGCTTCGGAGGACACACCACACCTTCCTGTTCAAATCTAGTGGTCACAGAATTTGCGATGTCAGTGGAGATAGCAAGGACACGGTCGTAAGAGATGCACAATCCCATGTTGAAAAAAGCGTCAATAAGGCTTTTCTTCCTTGTTTCTCCATGCACCTTTAATGCCACGTAAATGGGTAGAGGATACTCTCTCTCTCTACTGTGCCGAGAATAAGATGGTGGAGTTCCGTCGGAAGCATGTTTAGTACTGTTAAATGCTAACAGCTGAGCTATTGTTAAACTAGCCATTTTTGAGGGTTTCTCTTCTACAGGTAATTTCTTTATACTTGGTCCCTCAAGAATCATGCTCACCAAAGCTTTAAGAGTTTCCGGGACACATTTTGCCTGGCAATCAGATGCAAATGTTCCGTTAAATATGCTTGGCATTTTGAAAATGTCTCTTCGTACAATCTTCGCTGCCCTTGCGAGATGCAATGCTTCTGAGTCAAAGTCTTGCTCACATGCTTTTCTAATTGCATCCCCAATGGCATGGTTAAACACCAGCAGCACATCTCCGCCTTGTGTGTGAGCTCCAAGGTCAGGAAATACTCCAAGAAGTCTCTCCTTCAATCTTGTGCTGTTGATTTTGATTGAACTTGTAGGAATACCGAGTTCCTCGAGTTTTTCCGAATACATCTTTGCCAAGTCGGCAAGCTTAAACACGGCAATGGTTTCACGATCTTCACGAAATTCTTCGAGATACGAAACCAGTGCAGCAAATGCAATTCCGTGGATGGAGGTTTCATTGCTGTTGTCGTCTGGTAAAGTTGCTTCCAACTTTCGAACTTTGTTATGCAACGCCACTAAACACTTCACATGATATTTAGCCTCGATAGCTACCATATCACCAGAGGCCAGTTTAGCTAAAAGTTCAGTATCCTTTAACTTTATAGCGCTCTCTCTGACGCTTTTATCAATTTCAAACGTCGATGCTCTATGCAGCCCAGCGGTTCCAGCCACATCATTGCAAAAGAAGCACTTGCTCTCAGTTCCGTCAGGTTTGCTGCCGCCTGTTAAACTGGTTCGCCTGGTCTTCACGGGGCTATGCGAAGAAGCACCTTCGTCTTGTTCTTTTCGCTTTTGCGCTCTCTTCAGTTTGGTGTTGTTAACTTTGTCCTTGCACGATTTATGCCAAGATGCTCTGTTTTTCGAGAGTGTATTCTCAATTCCAGAACCATCATCGAGTTGATTTAAACTTATAGGAAAAGGCACCATTCCAAGCTCATTGAAAAGCTGCAAATTCTCTGCAAGGGAACTGTATCCTGCACCAAGGTCTGTTCTCTTGGAATTTGCCGGGCATTGCAAACTTTCTTGTTTCGTTTCCTGACAAAGCACGCACAGCTTCCAGTCGAAAGAATCAGATTGTGGTGTCTCTTCAATGCTGGGCGAGTTACTTTCAAAGCCTGCATTTACCAGTTGAAAAATCTTTGAGTGTGCCATGTTGTCCTAATAAAACAATAGCGTTCTCTTGTAAGGTGAAGACGTTTTGTTTACTCGGTTGATTTTTAGCATACCTATTATTAATTATTAATAATATCATTTTCAAGGTACAACAATGGCGAAACAGGTACAGTTCACTTAAAAATAAGAGATTTTTCAGTTTCCAATTTGTCACAAAAGAGGATAACAAAGCCGATAAAATTTTTCTTTTCAACCATAAAGTTACACAGGAAAACTAAAAAAGTCTTCATTTAACACCATCATGACTATTTTGTGGATTAAAATATAAAATGCTAAATGGAAAAAGAAGTGTATTCAGTTGTAAAAGTTTCTCTTAAAATACAGCTCTACTTACACTGTCAGTTCATGGGCGCCGCCATATTGGATGAGAATGTGGGGCCTGGGGCCGAGAATGTACAAATAACATAGAGAGGGTACGTCAGTGTGGTAAAAACTATCAGGAGAAGAAGATTAGTTATTTTCGGAAAAATGATGTAGACGCCAGCACTTGACTTTTCGCTGTTTGTATCTGTAGCATTCATAAAGCAAATTATGCGTGATATTGATATGATATATTCTGGATATATTATGGATATGTGACATATGATATACGTTCAGTAAAGTTTGTCAATTCGCTGTTTACCTTTAAAGATAAACTCATTTTATTTTCTTCGACCAAAATTAAATATGTGACTAGCTAGGAAGAGTGGACTTTTTTAAATCTTGTACCATCAATCTTTTTCGGGGTGGGTGAGTGGGTGAGGAGGGGGGGGGGGGGGGGTGGTGTGAGGGGGGAGGATAGGATAGGATATACGTTGCCATAGAAAATTGTCCTTTGAATAAAGAAAGATGATTTTTTTTACCCCCCAAACATGGGTTTCTGACGAGCATTTCATTCACATAATTGAAAGCCAATAATTGAGACATTTTATCATAGGTATTAATATTCTGCCTTTTGTGGTCACATGATCTATCACGTGACACCCACTTATGAGCACACTAAGTGATAAAAATGTTTGTACTATCTCTAACATAAATGCCACATTTTTTCCAGTATAAAAACTGACAATTTTACAAACAAGAACATTTTTTATATTTCGGCCTCATTTTCATGCTGACTGAAAACACGTGAATCTGGCCACGCCCATTTATCCTCTTAAAAGGGCGATTCGCCGCTGGCCCTATATCAGAATATGATCAGTACCAGTAAGTGTATTATCCTACCAAGTTTGATACTTTTATCAAAAAGTGAACGATTTTGCCATTTTATGGGCTTAACAGCTGGACTGTGACGTAATGCTTTGTTACGAATGCGTTTTCTTACAAGAACAGCGTGAATCCAGCGATAACAATAACTAATTTGTTGTAAACGAATACAAACAACTTGTATAAGCGCTTGGAAATTTTTAAGAACACTCAAGAAGTGCGAGAAGCACTCGCCTTTGGCTCGTGCTTCTCTGCACTTTTCTCGTGTTCATAAAAATTCCCGCGTGTTTATATAACTCAATAATGCACTCGGCGCGTTTTTTATTTCTTTGACAATGATCATCGGTTTTTAGACTCTTTTTACCGGTTGGCGGTAAAAACGGGGGTCAAGCAGAAATGTTACCACTGTTTTTACTGATTTTGTTAGGCTGGGCTATGACAGAAACAACAAGTAACCAATGTACTAGAATTAGGTGGACATTGACAACGGTCCAGCTATAGATCACACCTGAATGAGAATACAGCTAAACTGAGCTACAATGCACGGAAAGTTGGACTGAAGATAAACCAAAAAATGACCAAATGGATGAGCATTGGCTGCAATAGGAATGAGCAAATAAGAGTGGCATGAGTTAGAGAATGTAAATCAGTTCCCTTACCTCGGCAGCATAATCGATGAACAAGGGGGTGCTGATTCAGACGTGACAAAGCACGCCTTGGTTAAGCCAGGCACGAATTTACCTCACTGAAGCCAGTCTAGAGGCCTAAAATGCTCTCCCTGAAAACCAGGCTGAGGCATTTTAACTCAAACGTCAAGACAATGCTGCCTTATGGCTCAGAAAGGTGGAAAAACTCAGGCTATAGTAAAACGCTTAGAGTTTTCATCCATAAATGCCTTAGAATTATACTACAAATACGATGACCTAAGAAGATCTCAAATGCAGAAGTTCGAAATATCTGCGAACATGAAGACATCCTGGTGGACTTAACCCTAAGGAAATGGAGTTGGATTGGAAATGTTCTAAGAAGGGAAAGTAGCAATGTTTGCAGAGAAGCTCTATTCTGGACACCATAAGGGAAAAGACAAAGGGGGAGGCGGAAAATTAATTGGAAAAGGTCAACTGGGAAAGAGTTTACTTATAGGCAGTGAAACTGTCGTGAAATCAAGTCAAAAAGGCAGCATGAGATTTACTCACTGGAGAAAAACTGTTGACGCCTTATGCGTCCCATGGCGCTCATAAAAACTGCAGATGATAATAAAAACATGTCCATGTAATGTACTAACTACTTGTTAATTAGTAAGCTGGTGTTAACCAGTGACTACCTTTGAAATTACCTTTTGAATAGCGACAGTTTTGGTTTTGTCATCCATCCAATCAAGTTCATGTATGTTCTGCTGAAAAGCTTCTCTTATGCCATCCGCCAGTTCTCTTGCCTAGATTGGTGTAAGTAGAAAATAAAATAATCTGAGAGTATACTACACCGTGAAACACGTCGTCAAAAAAGGAAGAAAATTGGAAATTATGTCATTTAGGGCCTGTGTATATGGTCTCAGGTACTCGAGGCAACCCTCCCCCGGAGTTACCCTGGCCGAGCTACTTTTCACTTATTTCTTTGAAAAATTCAACCAACCGTTTAAGGCTGGTTTTCACTAGCGCATAAGCATAAGCATAACGCATAAGCATAAGCAAGTGAGAACACCAGGGACATTAGCATAAGGACATACGCACGCGCAGAATACATTTTTTGACGCAATCCTCGATACCAGGTCTCCTCGATGTTTAAAAACAAGATGGCTGACGATAATGAGATATTTCTCTTTGCGTTACTTGTGATCTACGTTCTTCGCTTGAGAAGGCGTTGAAATGCCAGGAAAATTATCAGGCCTTAAAGGTTTTGGGTGAGGGAAGTTTACCGTCGGCGACAAGGCCTAGGCGAATTTAATAACTTAATCGGTCATGATCTGACATTTTGCGTAATTGGGAAGCGATAAGATCTTCAAAACAAACTTTCTTCATTTTCACTTCTTCTGATTGTCTTTATTCACATGGTGCTGTCCAACAGTTTTTAGAAATTACATTTTCCGATCCTTCTATTCCTGCACCGTCAGCTCGTTTAGGACGCTTGGTGTGAAGGTACTTCGGCCTGCCAGTGACTTTAGATTTGTACAAGGGATCAGACTCTGGTGTACTACTCCTTGTAGACATGCCGTAAACTTCAACGTCAGTAACTTCTTCATCTTGACCATCACTATCTTTTGCCGCTACCACAACATGGTTGGTGCTTGACCGTCTTGGTTGAATGTATGGTTCCAGCCAAGCGAGAAACGAATACAGCTCACTTGTTTGCTGTTTTGCATCTACTACTGACTGCGTGTCGGTTCCACTCACTTTGGCGTTTTTTTCTTATCTCTGCTATATCTGTTTCTGAGATTTTTAAATGCATTTTCCGCCTCTTTTCCTATAAATTACAAACACCCACATTCAATCATAATCCGGAAAAACGCAATTCCATAACAACTGAAATATCTATGATGCCTGTTTCACTCTTAAACAAGGATTTTTAAATTAAGAAAGACAGTTCTGGTTTGAGGTCTGACTTATATTCTTAAATTAAGCAATATGGTCTTGATTTAAAACTTCAATTTGGGCAGGGACAAAAAGTGGGGCAGGCCATGGCCTACCGGTGGTTAATAATAATTATTTCTTAAGTGAAATTCCTCAAAATTTCGCACCATAGTGCCAAGAAATTGCATCTTAAGATCTGACGATCCACATTTATCTAAAATCAGATTTTCTGATCGCAAGAAATTTTTGTAATCCCATGTTATTTGCAACAAGGCCCTGTCAACTGTTAAGATACAAGCAAAATATGCGGAACTGAGTCTCAAACGGTCAACTTTGCTCCATATATCGTGGCCTGTATGGAACACGCAATTATATAGCGTGTTGAAATTATTCAAAACAATTATAACTGATAGATCTATGCGATACAAAACATACTAAGCGAGGGATCGACTGTATCTCACCGTATTGTTTGGGGGAAAAGAAACTACAGTTTTTGACATTATCAAACTGCTTGCAAGCGTCAAGGTTTTAGAGTGTTTTTGTTTTATTCTTTTCATCAAAACAAGCACACGTGTCTGATAATTACCTGAGGGAAAACCAGTCTTTGTAGCCACGTCCTGCCACGCTAGAGTCTTCTTGTTTACGTCCTTGAAAAACTTATCCGACTTGTCGTAAAGAACTGGATACACTCTGACTGATTCTGCGAGCAACTCGTCTACAGATGTCATAGTAGTTTGCTTGTGACACTTTCCGCAGAAGTCTGGGTCAAAGTGACCTGTGATTGGTTGAAGGGCTTGAGCTTATGCTTATGTCGGCCCCATTCTCACTTGTGAAAACTGTGACATAAGCATAAGAAAAAGCACAAACCGACTCAAGAAAAACAAACGTGTTCGTTTTTCTTATGCTTATGCTTATGTCGCAGGTGTTCTCACTTGCTTATGCGCTAGTGAAAACCAGCCTTTACATGAGAATCGCAAACTCGTCTCGGGGGGTGGGGTGGGGGGGGGATGCTCTACCTCACCACCCGAGGCGAAATCTCGGGTGGACGAGTTGTCTCGCCTCGGCAGGTAGGGTAGCCCTGGCAGGCGGGACAACTTTCTCTCATATAAACACTTTGGCTCGCCTACCCGGGGCAACTCACGGCGTTCTGCGTGTCATGTAGCTTCATTTAAAGCCACGATTTTAGGTTTAAGAATACAAATTCGCATTAAAGAAGTAAAATGTAAATCAGCAAAGCCCACAGTGATCGAATGAATGAAAAAGTCAAAAGAACAGGTGTACAATAGCTGTATTTGGAGTTTATAACTCTGCCTATCACGCTGAGACCAGTTTTGGCCAGTTTTGTTTAAAAAAAAAAAACGATTCGAAAAAAATATGAATCAAAAAGGGGAATTTTCAATAAAAGAGATCACATTAAAGCAAAAATAGAAAGGGGAACTTTAGATTTAAATATTTACGCAGCGTTGTAAATAATTAAGTAGGGTCAGCTTTGCCTTGGTCAGCAGGGACAACATTTCTCACATAAACACTCGGCAACACATCCCAAATAGACATAGGAATCATTAACGCCAAACCCCAAAACATAATTTAAACTTTTTACAAATACAAATACAATACTTAATAAGACACTCCCGTTATGGGGCTTTTAATCTTTCTAACGAGATAATGGCGTATATTCAGGAAAATAAAGTAATTTTTTATGATTAGCTGCCCCACCAGACGACAAAGTACCCGAAGGGCGACAAGTACCAAAATACCAATAATTATGTTGTATTTTCGCTTGTATTGCTGACGCAATAATTCACTTATAATTCACTGAAACAAATTAAAAACAAACAAAACAAAAGTGCTTCCGTACATATTTCTTGCTTTCCCCATTGAAGAATTTATCCACATATATCCTAGATAGCGGCATGTCAAAGTATTTTTCTCTCATCAGCTGAACACATAATTCATCTCGTGGAGTCGATGACCAATAGTTATCTAAAGTGGTGTAAAAATTCTTAAATATCTCCTCGAATTCGCTGCCCAGCCGTAAGTATGACGAGTCAACCAACCTCCACATCATATGGTTGGCAATTGTCCTGAAATAAACAAACTCAAAGCGTGAGTGCTTTGTTCTAATAATTATCTGTCAAACCTGCCTAAGCCTATTCACATTGCCTAAGTTACCGGCGTCGCATATCCCGGAAGAGCAACAAACTATGGTTAAATTGTCATTATTCAAGAACAATTGGCTTATTTTCCAGCCATGAGCAAAATAAACGAAAACGTTAAAAATGACCTTCTGATAATCTGATTACAAACTTTCAAATAACATTGTAAAAATATCCGAAAATTAAATTTTCGGAAATCTTTGGATATCTTAAATGTTGTAAAGTTATAAAGGTATGGTATAAAAAAGTTCATGATATAATGCTTTCTCGTGCTATAATATGCTGTTAGACTTAGCATTGTCATACTTGCTAAATGACGTCAGCCACTCAAATGAACTCACGTGAGTATCATTCACACAGCACGCGACACAGAGACATGCTCCGCCTGCCCCTGGCCTGGCAAGAATTAACCATAAAGTACCAGGGGTCCTACAGGTTCAGCGGAGCAAAAACATGGAATACGCTCCAACTAGACCTGAGAAATTAGCGTGACATCACAAAATTTAAAACCGGCCTGAAAAAAGCATTTCAAACGCTTAATTTAACCATCTTAAATCCACAGGTCTCTTAATGTTTAATTTATAACCTTTTTTGTACAACTTCCATTTATGTTACATATCCTTTATGTAGTCATTATGTTAACTTGTTAAGTAAGTTGTAAATTAGTGTTGTAAATTAGTCATGTAAGCCCTTATACAGTATACGGAGCCCCATCCAAATCAGCATTTGTTGAACTGGGCATCTCTGTTTACTGATATCACTTATAATTAAATATAATTAGTATATACTGAAACAGTGGATAGCATTGTTGGCGCGCTCTGATTGGCTACTGAAACTTGGAATAGCAAGTGCTATATTTGCGCGCGAAAATTGCAATCGTTGACAGGAATAAATGAATTAAAAGGCATCATTTTCGTTATATTATCTCACTGTTTCAGTATATACTAAAACAACTATTCACCTCCTACGTAGCAGCCTAAAACTGGTAGGGTGGGGGGGGGGGGGGGGGGAAGAAAGGGGCAAAAAACGCGCCATTCTCCTATCTTCAATCCTCCCCGTTGACACCATGTAGAGAGACATGTAGAGATGCAAATATATGCACGCAAAAATACTCAAAAGTTAAACAGATTGTTTAAATCGTGCATCCGACAAACAGAATATTATACCCTTAAGAAATATTCAAGAAGAGCAATATCGAAATAGTAGACGTACACCATCAGTTCATTACGCACAGCGGAACTCACGTGCAACTTTGATTACAAGACATTTTTGGAGTTTTCGGATTAAGGCTTCAGGCAACTGTCGTTTTGAGCATAACATTCTCTCAAAAAATTTCCTAGGTTAGCTAGCGTTTCTTTGCAAGTTTAACAACGTGCATATTCATTTAGGTTTTTTAATCTGACTTCAGTTTGGTTACAGCTTGTTTATCAGTGGTCACTAGTGGGGGCATTCAAAATTCTGAAAAATCACTGCAACCTTTCTCTCCTTTCTCCCATCTCTCCCCGCCCCCACCCCCCTTCGCCTCCCAAAAGAGCTTGCCCGCTGGATACTCTCCAAAGGGAAAACGGAAAATTTCCAGGCACAAAAGTCAGAGAATACGTGATACATTATTAAGACTCACTAAGGTATCATTCTATCGAATAATGTTATCAAAATTATGTTTTCTTTGGTTATATAGGAATGAGATTAATAAGGTTGTCTTTTCCTTTTGTAATACTATTATTATATGAATATGCCACCAGCTTAATTTCCAGACACTTGCTCACTGTCATATTTAGCCGAAAAGAACAAAGAAAACTAAGCAAACTACAGAGAATTAAAAAGAAATTCACTTTACCTGATTGAAGTTTCTTTAAGAAGGGCGGTGATGTTTCTTAAGTAATCTACTCCGTAAACCACAACCTCCTGCTTGTCGGTGATGTGTATTCCAGTTACAGGAAACAGTAATTGCTCAAGGAACTCCTTCCAATTTATCTGTGAGACGTATTTAATTACGACAGACCAATTTTACTAAATAAAATTATTTCTCATGGAACGTATTACAATAAAGAAAAATAGATAAATCTTACCACATTTTATCGCCGATTTATCGCCGATAAAGCGCAATCTCGATTTAAGCAATATACCACACATATTATGGCTTATCGACTCAATAAACCACGCGGGATCAGTTATTGGAAGAACACTAGAAAAGATTACAAGTCACGATTCGAAGGCGAGTCAGAAAACAGCTCGTGAAATTTGAGCTTTTTGAAAAACTCACTTGTATAAATAAATCACAAATTGAACTCGAAACCCTCTATGATAACCATTGCTAATAGTTATAAGTATAAATCTACTAGCGTTCTATCACGAATGCTGTTCTCTTATTGGCTACGCCGGCTACCCACTATTTACTCTGTTGTAGAACGTGAGTGTGCAGCGTGTGCGGTTGTTATTTGTATTATTATTCAGTAAAACGCAAGCCTGTCTTGTTGTTAAGTTTTTAACGTCTAGTAGATTTATACTAAAACAATTGGATTATTCGCTCTTGATTTCTTTGCGAGATAGTTGATACGGGTTTCGCCATCATCAACTATCACGCGAAAGAAATTTCGAGCTAATTGTTAAATGCAGCTGTGGTCCAATCAAAGCGCGCGCATTATCTTCAGTTATTGTATGTGTCCAACTGCGCTTACAGTTTAACTAAGGGATAAGATCGGACGTCAGAATGTAAATAATTCACCTTACCCACCAAACCCATGTGTTTATATCCAGCTGTGCTTTACAATTTTAACAGAGTGGTGCGATCGGACGTCAGCATGTCAAGGCGCCTGTACCATGCACCTGCTATCAGTGCATTTATGCTCTCACCCCAACCATCCCATGAATGTGAATTTCTCTAGGACAGAGCACAACCCTGGGGACTACTTCCCATATTTAATTGAATAAGAGAAAGTCTACGAGACGGAGGAAAGGCACATGCCATCGCCAGAACTGAGACAAGATGCATGTAAAGCACAGTTATTGATCTTATCGGTTATTTATACCCATTTTCAGTGCTACATACATAGCAATTTTTTGGACCACTTTGTAACATCCGTCTTTCGACATGCTACGTATCCTAAAAATGGTGTATTAACCAACTGTTTCCGACAAGAAATTTAGGATTGCCATAAATGTTTTTCGGGATTGCTTTTACTCTGGACGCCTAGGAGAGAGAAGTTGTGTTTTGTACAAAAACTGCCAGTGGGAAAGTCACTGGGTAACCGCTAATTTTGCACGTGGTATGGAATTGATTTGGCTTCGTAACTCGGTTTCTACAACACGTAACAGCGGGCCAGTTGCCTAGGTCTTCTCCGAATAATAAGGTAATAGATTTCATTGTTTTGATTGTGAATAAAATAAAACAATTTTTAATCGATACAGTTTTGGTTCGGTTACTTCTCAGGTTGTCAAATCATGGGCTATAGGAAAAGTGCATTTCGACTAAATAAAGTTTTATTTATCTGAAAAAACTTACATTGCTCACATTAAGTAGTCCTGTGTCTTTTCTGGTCATTTCTCTTCACATTTTTTTTATGGACAAAGCTTTCAAAACAGTCCATTCGATTTAGAAATAGTGCCAGCATTCGTAAAGTCTTGGTAACCAAGCAATTTCGAATCCGAATAATAGCGGAGCACTTGCCAGGCCGAAGGCCTGGCTGCGCAGCTCCATACTTATAGAACCTGTGCCGTGATTTTTCATGGTCATGGCTAGCGGAATGTTTCGCGGGCGCGTGTTTGCCCGCCCGCCCGGCGTGTTGAAACAACATCCGGGATCTTTTAAAGCAAGGCTTTGTTTTTCGCGCGGCCACACAGCCGTGAGCTCGGTAAACACTTTAGTTGTTTTGTTGTGTCTAGCGGAGAATTAAAGTCGTTATTTTCCTGCATTTTTTCGCGGTTTGCTACTCAAGACAGGGATACTAATTAAGGTATACTCAGAAGCCGCTTTAGTGGAAAAAGACGAGCTTTAAGGGATAAAATCTTGCTTCGAGGAACTTCATGTATTACGTTTTTATCGATGCGGGAGATGTTTGTTTTCTACGGATTTCAGAACCAGAAGCGGAGATTTGAATTTCCAAGCAAGCGAGTGACTTAAAGGTAAAACAGATTACAGTTTTCGATGAGAATTTATGTTGATATCAATCTGTGAGTGACTTTTTATTAGTGTTATTGTTAGTTTTGGAGAATTGATTTAAAACGTGCTTAAATTCAGTTGTATCGATCTCTTGAATTTCATCGAAGAAAGCTTGAACTCTATGAGCTATAATTAAATGGTACGCGTTTTGCTTTTAAACGTAAACTAATGGAGATTTGAATCAATTTTTTCGAAAGAAGATTGTGTTGTCCATTTTTAAGTGTTTGTTCATTCATTAGATAGATTGAAAAGCGATTTTATGTAAACAAAACAAAACTGATTTTATAGTACAGTTCTATCTTCACTCGCATCGCCTATACAAATATGTTTGTGTATTTTTACAATTTTTGATTTTCAAATCAGTTTCTCGGGCAATTTTTGACAAACATAAACTGTATTTTATTCGGAAACTAGTGGTACTAGTTATTCTAGACAGAGAAAAGTTGTTTTTGTGAACTTTTGTACGGTCTAAATGTACTGTGCAGACGGTCGCGTAATACTGTTTTTGAGAATTGCTAAAATTGAAAATAGCCCGTTCGTCAATCTTAATTCTTGTGCTTCCAACCTTTCACCTTAGTTAAGTTTCACCTTAGTTAAGTTTCATCTTAGTTAAGCTTGTTCAAAGTGCGACGCTGTTAGGCTTGGGCTATGTATATATATTATGTATTTCACATCATTTTGTTTCAATGAAATAGTCGTTGCTATTTAGTTATACGTTGATATTTAGTTTTCAATGAGTCAGTTTAAACTTTTGACTTTTGTTTTGTTTTTGGCGCCCTTGCTTCGGGTTAGAAAAAAGCTTAAATAATATAATGTGAACAATATAACTTTTTGCGATAAATAAAACTTTATTTAGGCGCCGTCCACACGTATCCAGATATATATTTTTGAAAACGGAGATTTTTTTTATCCGTTTTAGCCTTCCGTTCACACGTAAACGGCGTTTTCAAGCACCGAATACGGAGGTTTTCGAAAACGCTCTCCAGAGTGTTTTTTTTAAAACGCTGGTTTATCGTTTTTATGCGGACGGACGAAAACGGAGGTTTTCGAATACGATGACGTGATAAATTGAATCCAGTCTATCCCAGTCCGCGTTCTCCCGAGTGAAAAATCAACATGGTGGACACACGACTTGTATCGTTGCTACATGGGCTTCTTTCAAGCCTAATAGCATACATACAGTTGCATTTTACTATTTTGATTGTTAAATCTTCAAGCTGGGTATGTGAGGAAGCGATTGAAAAAAACAAGGATGCTTTCCCTGTCAGTGTCGAGAACAAAAGCTGTAAAACGACTGTAAAACGACCAGCTACATCACGAATGAGTCAGGCTTGCTTTTGACCTTGGATTTACTGGAAGTTTTCGCTGATTTCGACATGTTCTAAGATTCGAAAGCGGATCGAGGCGCTGTTCATTTGCAAATGGAAAATATTATTGAAATGTGTAAACTGTTACCGATATGGTTCTCCTACACCGGGTGGAAAAAGTGGCCCATTTGAAAGCGAATGAAACTAGGATTTGTGTTATCCCTTATGCAAAGTGGATTTAGGTGAGGTCTGGCAACCGGATTTATCTTTTTGTCTTTTGCCTTGTACATTTATTTCTACAGTCCCCCATGTCAGCCATTTTTAGACTGGTGGATTTTTGTGTTATTCGTTGTTCGTTTGAAATATATGCGTCACTGACGTTTACGCACAAGCATGGACAAACATAAAAATCACAGCTTACCCTTTCAGTTCCAGTATATTCATTCAATTCTTTAATTGTTAATTTCTTGTATAAATGTTCATCGTCATACGCTTGCTTGCCAATAGGCATCACCTGCAAAATAGTTGAACAAAAAAAGTTCAAAAAAACTACGTTGCACTTGTGACACAATAAATAATGGAAAATGTTAATGTTGAAAAGTGCCGAAAATTTTAAATTTTTAAAGCTTTTCGGGCTTAGCCCTTCTTCAGTGTGCATGGTTTGTTTATTTATTGCATAACCTGCACACGATGGTATATCACTCTGTGAGATTGTTATAAGTAGTGTACTACAGGCTGAGAAATTTTTGAAATGTGATTGACTAAGACAAGCAATATTTCAGGCTAATTGGAAATACCCGCATGTTGAAATTATAGTTTCCATGGAAACGGAAATGATACTGTCGTGTTTTTAAAATAATGCCGGAAAGATTTGACAACAATGCAACACATGCAAAAAACGTCAACATAAAAGAAAAGTACGAAGTGGGTCACTGTTTGGCCCAGCTGAGCTGAAAGCAAAGGATACAATGCGGATATTTTGAGCTATGGGGCTTGACAAGTCAACTTTATTTTCCGAAGTGAGAAATAAGGACGGCTGCGACTAAGAGCCAGACACAGTTTGCCGCATGCAATGCTTATCTTCCTTGTTTGTCTTCTAAAGGAAACGTAGAGAAGTGTTCAATTTTGAGGAGAGAAAAATTATAAACAATGTAAATGTACTCGAGGGGGGATTAGCTCCCTTCTTTCGTGTCTTAAATTACTTTCCAATTTCAAGACATTGGTTTATATCCCCGTTATTGCACTTTTAGTGGTTTTCCACGTTTGCTTTAGGACTTTCCACTATTTTAGCAGTTTGAAAATTCATTCCAGGACCTGATCGAATGCAACAAAATACGGCGGGGAAGAAAAGTAAAACTAGTTCTTATAACGTCAATTTTAAGATAACAGGAAAAATGGCAGTGAAAATCCGTTTCATGTGCACTTCAATTGACTTTAGAAGTAAGCATGGACCAGCATGCTTGGCGGCGGCGACCTTAAGCACGAACGTGGGCACAAGTGGAGCGCGTTACAACAAGCGAAATTTTTCAGCCGTGTAGTATAAACAAATACTACAAAGATTTCAACGTGGATAAAACACTGCGGGTGCACTTACGCGTTCACTGGCTGACGGGATACGATTCAGAAAGAAAACGCGTGGATCTCCACGGATAGTTCGAAGTTGATGTTCAGATAATAGCGCTATTTTGTCCCCGCCGTCATTGCGACATAGCGTATCATTGGCGGTGCGAGATACAGCCGCTTTGATCATGAGAAGAACGCGGAAATTAGCGCCACGGGGACTGACGGGGTCTAGGAAAATACTACTGAAAAGAAATACATTGTGCATCATATTCAATCACGTGCACGATTTCTGGAAATCTCAGAATATATTTTAGAACCAATAAATGCAGAAAAATAACCAGACTGTTAAGAAAAACAAACGCTGGGATAATTTTTAAACATTTCTGCTATGTATACTTCGCAATGAAAGAATGAAATTAGATTTTAACTACAAAATCAAACACACAAATGCAGTTTTACGACTTTAAAGTCACAACATTTCAGCCTGTCCAAACTGGTAAGCTATAGATCAAAACCTCAAACGTGTGAAAGTTCGCTCGACTTAGTGGCTGATGAACTCTAAAATAAAACATATCAAAATCCCGCGTGTCTGGAAAAATATTTCAACATTTAAAATTATCTTAGAAAAAAGCCGGTAAAATCCATTTTACAAACCACACCTACCCCCCAAAATAACGATAATTTTGAGACCTTGCAAGCATTCCCTGAAAGAAACGATTCTTCCGAAGAAGCGGCCGTCGGAAAGAAACTGACTAACCGATCCTAGAAAAACTTTGGAAAAGAAATTTTATTTCCTCAAAATTGATGAAAAGCAACCCAACGAAACATTGGCTTAGAATTCCTGTCCTGACTACGCATAGTTAATAAAGTGCAAATGGTGATGAAGCCTGAGAAATGTCTTAGTTCGATGTTTTTGTTTATCGTTTTTCGGCCATGACCCTGCACAACACAATAGATGTTGATCTTTTGTTCGAACAACTGACCTATAGAAATGGTGCTATTAAGTTATTCAGTCATAGCGTGTGATCAAAAACCAAACGATGTGCAGGGTCAAGTACGGTTCAACATAAATTGTAGCTCCTTTGTTATCGCTATTGAAGTCTGCAAGGTTTCATAACCAGTCCCTCGATTAACTATGGACTACGGTAGTAAAGTGATTTACCTTACATCTTAAGAATTCGTGGTCGTATAAGTTTCTTCGAATACATTGTTACGGCTGCCCAAAAGTATTTGCTACCCGAAAAGGGCTGCTAACTGCGAAAGTAACGACCACTACTAACGGTATTTTAAGGTATTTTGATACACAAAGGAAATTATTGGCCTGCATTTTCTGCAAAGGGAAAAACAAAAATTATTTCCGCGGGAGAAACAATCGCAGACGTTGTTAAGGTTGACAAGAACGGCACGAAATATTTGCGTGGATATGTTCATCGAGAAAAGAAAAATTTGAGTGGCGATGTGTGGTCTGTGGTTATTAGGACTACGGACAACGGACAACGGTTGGACGCACGTTTTTCTTTCCATGGAGCACTGGGCCGAGTACACAACGAGTGGCGCGAAAATATGAAATTAAGAACGCGGACTACAGACAAAGGACTACGAACAAAGGGCGAAGCTGTAAACACCAGAGAAAGCTCACTTTGTTTTTATATTTTGTGTACAAAATATGTCTTTTAGAAGGGTACAAAATGTCCTGGTTTACGCTTTAGCAGATGAAATAATAGACGAAGAAGAATTTGCACTTTTGTTTGATGGCTACAAATCCGTAAATCCATCATATCCATACTGGGAGTACGACGGTTTTTGTCTCGACTCTTTTAATTCAAGTGAATACTTAACTATATAAGTTTAGAGTGAGCAAGGAATATCTTCTTCGTTTGGCCGAGGTTCTTAGAGTTCCGGTACAGCTCAAAGAGAGTGTTAACATCGTAAGTTTTGTTGCTCGTGTGAATATAAGTTTTTAAATTTAAAAGTTTTTAAGCTTTTAAGCTTAAAATTTAAACAATGTGGCGGTCAAAAACAGTAAACAAAAGTAAGCCGTAAAATGTTCGCTTTTCTGAGTTCAAAATGAAAGCACTTGAAATTGCTCCAGATGTGGTTATTAGTTTACGTGTTAGAAAGCAGGGACTCCTCAGTCGATATTCTAATTAAAAACTTCCTTTTGTCATACATTTTTCATGACTCCGTACTCACCTTAAGGTTACAGTGTACCTTCGGGGGTGTCTCCAGTATAACAGCTCTAGTGTCTTAAGATTACACTTAACATGCCTAAACCCAGATATCAAATTAAAGCTTATAGAGCTGGCTATCTAAATATGGAAACCATTTGGTAATAAAGTGTATTGTCGAATTTTTTACGACGTCTAAATTCGAACGTCCGAATCAGCTTTAAAACGCTATAACTCAAAGCGATTATTGTATTTTGCTAATTTGATTTGTTCTCGGGTTTCCGAACACGAAGCGCTAAAAAAACGTGTCGGCGATTTCCCATATTCAATTGCAATGAAAAGTTACAGAATATTTTCGAAAAAAGGAGAAAAAAAATTGGAATGATCGCACGGAAATGGCTCTTGACGAAAAAGTTTTCGGAAATATAAAATTCGCCGACACGTTTTTGTTGATTATATGTTAGCCTAACTTCTGTCCAAATTTGAGGAAAATCGAACAAATTTCCTTTCAGTTATAGCTCTTTAAAGTGTCCCCAACAAGCGAAAAATTAACTTTGAGAAAACAGCGCTTAAAAAAAAATTTCGCCTCATAAACAAACTCCGCCCACAAAAGTTATACTGTCATTTCTCCGTCAATTTTCACTATTTTTCGATAACTTTTTTTTTTGAATGAAAGTTCATTCTGTAAACTTTATTTTGACGCCAAAAAAAAATTTTCGATAAATTTTCGATCTGAAGGTACACTATAACCTTAATCACACTACGTGAAATTTGTCGACTACGCACCGTAGTGAGCTTGCGACGGTGGGATGCGAGAGCACGTGTCTCGTCCCAGTGCTAATTTTCGTCCTGTCCGTAGTCCGTAGTCAACGTATCTTAAAGTGACTAAAGTGCCTATCACCCCTAGAAAATTACTTTCAGAATCAACTATACGTACATTGAATAGTTGAATGGTAAAATATTTCTTGTTTTGAACGTCGCATTTGTGAGTTACAGAGATTTGAATTTACAAAATGCAAATTAGATGACGTCAACCAGGGAATTTGCCATTATTTCTACGCCAATTTACAATGCGCAGTTTACAACTTGAGGATAATTAATTTGATAAATGCTAAAAATAAACTGTGGATAGTCAATCGATTCGTAAAAAATATTACTTGGAGGTGAAAACAAGTAGTTGTATAATAAATGATTCCAGGGTCTCTATAACTCACTAACACGACATTCAAAACAAGAAATGTTGTACCATTCAACTATTCAATGTACATAGCGTTGATTCTGAAAATAACTTTCTAGGGGTGATAGGCACTTTAAAGTCCCTAATGATTCTCTTGACGATTCAACAGGCTACGCGTGCGTGCCCGAATCTTCCCTTCCCTCCAATCTTTTAGGGTCTGTCACCCAAACCAGTAGATGTGTGGGGACTGACAAGTAATAGAAGATTTGTTGTGAAATGTACTAACCTGAGCAAGTTTTATTTCAAAGCTGATAACATCCATGATGTCATTGTACGAGTCGTTGTTTGCTCCTAATGCTTTTGTTAGATTTAACATAAACTGCTTATAAACCTCTCGTCCCTGGAAAAGAACAACCTGTCTGTCACTGGCGCAATCAATAAACAAAGTTAAACCCCTCAAAGTAAATAAAGTTTAGGACGCCTTACCTTTTTGCCATAAGTGGTATTAGACGTTAATCGCCGTCGTGAAATACCCAGAAGGGCTATCGGCCTGAACTACAATCAGTAAGAAAAAATAAAATGAATTTTAAGATGAGAAAGGTCTGGAAAAAGACAGCACAAAAACATATTTTTTTCTGCGTAGCACTCACGTTAATGGTAATAATGAAATTTGTTTCTTTAGAGAGCTGCAAAACTGTTACAAATACAGACATTTCGGAGATAACCTCTTCATCAGTGTTTGTGTTCTCACGAGACAAACACTCGTGCTCAAGTAAAATGGCGTGTACGTCATGGCGAGTACGCCATTCAAAAATAAATAGTCAAATAATACGCGAATAGGCCATTTCCGAGTTAAGTTATGCCTCGTTGTCAAAGCTAGGCTAGGTGCATAACCTTTCATACGAAGATGAGTTCTATATGCATTTGAATAAAAAAACATTTTCATAATTGAAAGGTTGTGCACCTAGCCTCGCTTTGACAACGAGGCATAAAGTAACTCGGAAATGGCCTATTCGAGCGCGCGAAGAATGAAAAATGAAGCTAATATAAACTCATGGAAAATTTAGAATTTAAAGTCAATGTTAATTCTATGAGGTGTCAAGGGCATGTGTTGGAAGAGTAGCCAACCGGTACCTTTCCAGCACTAGAGCATTACATTGACTGTTGTCGTGTTGAAATTGATCAACTTGATTATAACAGGCGAGTAAGCAAACAAAACCTTTCACGTGACGAACAACTGGCACTACAATCACTACGAAATCGGACAGACATCGTTATCAAACCAGCAGACAAGGTTGGTGCTGTTTCTGCAGTGGCAGCGATATTTGTACCAACAGCAGGCTTCAAATCAGCTTGGTGATGCCACAGAGAATCATCAAAAGGAAGTTGTAACCAATGTCAATCAGGCCATCAGCACTTACGAGTTACCTCCTCAAGCGAAAAATCTTTCTGTCGATAACCCTAGGACTTCTAAGTTCCATCTTCTTCCAAAAATTCACAAGACTGGCAACCCCAGCAGACCAATAGTATCAGCATGCAATTATGCAACCTACAACATCTCTGCATATCTCGATTCCATCATGGCTCCCCTGGTCAAACAACTTCGTACATACGTTAAGGGCGCAAACCACGTCCTTCAAATCATGGATTCGTTCACTTTTGCCGGCCCTTATCGATATCTCTTCACGATATATAACAAATCACTCTACAAAGTAATTTCCAATAACAAAGTACTTGAGAGTTTAAAACACCATCTAAACCTGCGTCCTAAACAGGAACCCCAACTGATACTCTTGTTCGCTTGGCGGAGTTGGTCCTTCATCTCAATTCTTTTGAATTTAACGACAGGTACTAGCAACAAGTCGGGAGGAGTTACCATGGTTACGAAAATGGGGCCCAATTACGCTTGTCTCTTCGTTGGATATATCGAGGGCAAAATGTTCCACGACTACCAAGGCAACAGACCTGTACTGACCTTTGGAGACAAACCAGCCCCTGTCATGGCCCAGATAGCACTAAGGAAGACAGTAGATGAAAGGAAAGAAGCTTTCCCAGAAGCAGCAAAAATTCTTAAAGATAACATCAACATGGATGCTAGAAAATTCAAGCCGTTCGTTTCGGTTAGAGTTGGTGAGATCCAGACCAATACAGATTCCGCCATGGAGCATATTCCAGGAAAGCTCAATGTTGCTGACAATAATGTTGCTGATCAAGTTTGGTTGAGAGGTGGCAGCATAGGCATACATTTCTTCATCTGCCTTAAAAGAACTGGCCACAAGATACATCAACTGTTGACAAACCCAAAGTAGAAGAAGAATGCTGCAAGATTTACACTGTTGGCGTACAGACTAAAGCAGAGCATCATTTCGATTGCCACAATTTTTCAAGTTGGAGAAGGCTAGTCAGAGTGACCGCCTACGTGCTACGACTACTTTGGAACCTACACACATACTGTCACAAAAAATCACAAGAAGAAAATGAAATGAAGCCTAAAGATGGTCCCCTATCGTCCCAGGAGTTACAGAGGCAGCGCAGAAAATCACTGGATCAAAGGTCAGAAAGGCCTAAACGACCGCTTCAGAAAAGGGGAATTGAAGAAGTTAAACCCGAACACTGATCTGATTCTCATAACATCGTCCGAGTAGGAGCCCGAGCAGACAAAGCCTTACCCTCTTATGAGACCAGGCATCCCGCGTTACTTCCAGAGAGCATTGGATATCTCTCCTTATAACACGCCATGCACGCCAGTATGGACACACCACAGTAGCAGCAACGGTAGCAACGAGAAAAAGATTCTGGATCCTTAAAGCCCACGATCTTTCCAAATCAATGAAGTTTCGATGCGTGATTTGCTGCGAAATGCAAGCTAAATTGAGTTGAATTTAAAGTCATGGCTGACTTACCGGAATGCCGTTTGCGGCTCCTTTGACGCCACCGTTTCATTATTACACGTCCTGTGATTACTTTAGTCCGTACCGTACCGTAACAAGACCGCCAAGACCGCCAAGGCTTATGGTGTCATATTCAAATGTTAGAATACAAGAGCAGTTTACCTGGAGCTAGGAGCAGACTACTCAACGATTGCGTTTATGCAAGTACTCCGAAGATTCTTTGCCGTGAGAGGACTCCCTAGTCTCATGATCAGCGACAATGGATCCCAATTGGTTGGAGCAGAGCGAGAACTGAGAGAAAGGATTAAAGGATGGGACACCGGAAAACTACGCGAGTTCTCAGAAGAAAAAGGAGTGCAATTTATGGAAATTTACGACATTGGCATCTCCACGTAGTCAGAACGGATGCGCGGAAGCGTTAGTGAAGAGCTGCAAAATAGCCCTAAAGAATATATTTTGCGAGCAAGCGTTGACGCCTCTTGAGATGCATACGTGCCTGTTAGAAGTGGCAAACCTCGTTAACCAACGTCCAATTGGCCGTATTCACAATGACTGATGATGGATCGTACCTTTGCTCTAACGAAAATTTGCTTGAAAGAGCTCCGTCTCACGAGTGACCACGAGTGAGAATTCACTAAAATATTTTTCTGACATCATAAACGCTATTTAACCGTAAATATACCACTCCCGGAGACTAAAATATGTAAATAAGTAAATAATTTTAAATAATTTACCACCACTTGTACACTGTATTCCCAGTTCCTACTAGCCTGTGAACAGGCTTCTTTTTGGGGAATCGGGTTATGTTAAAATCGGCGAGCGAAGCGAGGACTGGAGAAGAGGGAAGGGGCGGCGAAGCCTGTGGACTCGCCTTTGATGCCGCCGTTCCGCCCCCTATTAATTATCCTGTTATTATATTGGAAACAAGTTAGTTAAAATGTCAACAAGTTGTCATGTTTTAATTCGGTTGAATGCATCGGTAGTAGTATAAAAATAGACAGGCTAAACACGACTTCCAGTCTTCGCAAAAAAACCTAAAATATAAAGCTTTCCCAGCAAGACTTCAGAGAGAATTGCACGTTTAAATCACAGTTATGAATTTGTTCTCTTCGATGATATTGACCTTTTGATCTCGGCGAATTATAGTGTTTCCGGCCACACGGTAATAGGCATCTTAGATCCGAGTCTCAAAAAGCCGTAGTCTATAATTCCACTGCAATGAAATCATGAATTATTGCAATAATTTTTAGCTCCTTAGTATTAAAGTTCTGTAGTTGAGTAGTGTGTCCCAGTGGAGCTAGGATAAACCCCCGTTGTTTTGTAATAGCGTTTGATTTGGCATCCAACAGATAATCTGCAGCATGGTTGCTGTTTTGTAAATCCAGTCGGCAAAATTCCAGAAACATCTTGCTTTTTTGTCACAGACTTTAGACACAGCTTTTGCTCTTCTTTAAATCAAGGTATAAGCGAAAAATTTCGCAACGAATCGCTCAAAGCTTTCTCAAAATCGAGATCTGAAAATTGCATGCGACGAGTCGTCATGTTTGTTTATCATTTGAGCCAGCGAATGGAATAATTATGCAAATTTAGGGCGCCAGGCATTTGAGATGTCAACATGTCTATCACCGCATACCTGTCAACAAGAAGTGATCTGACTAATCAGCTCATGATATCAGATTCTGGTATCATGGAACGGCGGCATCAAAGGCAAGTCCACAGGCTTCGCCTTCCTTTCCCTCTTCCCCAGTCCGCGCTCGGCTCGCTTCACTCGCCGATTTTCCCCAAAAAGAAGCCTGTTCACAGGCTAAGTTCCTACGTACACCAGCAGCATTTTCGTTCGCGTTCCTTTGCTTCTTAATTACTTGTTTTATTTTGGGACCGTAGATCTTTTCAGATCCGAAATGCTGTTTATTATTTTTATTATTGGCCATGTATTCGCCTGGGGATGGTTCTGTCTATCCTCACTTTCTTTATCGCGACAACGACATGATATTTCAAATTCTTTGCCTTTTAACATAGTCACGCGCCGCTGTGACATGGGTCAATTGGCAAACGTTTGAATTCGAGCTCATCTGTGGTCATCACCACGTGCGATTTGGTAGAGAATTGGCGTTCGCGCTAGTTTTTCTATTTTTTTTTTGCTGCTACACCGTGCTTACGAGACCCATCCAGGTCGAAACAGCTGTCCACGACTGCATTTTGGCTTTCAGTTTGGGCTCTATCATGTCGTTGTCGCGTTTAATGTTCTACGTAGTATCAGCCTTGCTTACTGTTTGATTTTATCTCTATTTTTGGCTGACTAGATCTCTCCAGATCCTACGTACACCAGCAGCATTTTCGTTCGCGGTCCTTTGCTTCTTATTCACACGCCAAAGCAAGCGCACGTGACAACACTCTGGTCATTCTCCTACTACCTGTAAGCGCATTTTAAACACGAAGTTTCGGTATAAAAGGCTTGGCTCCTCCCCCATTCCACACCTTTTGGGTGTGAAATGCAAATTAAGGCGTCTTTCAGTCACAAAACGTGGTTAACTTGCGCGTCCTTATGTATAATTTGCTTAAAAAAATATAATTAAACCAAGATTTTACCTCAGCAAAAAAGAAATAGAAGTTCAGAAAGACTTCTGATATAAATTTTATAAAGTTTTTCCGAATTGTGTTAGCAATGGTCTTAGTAATGACGCATGTTATTTGTCAGTTGTTTATACTTCAGTGGTTGATTGACGACTGCAGGTGAGAATGGCCAGGCCAGGCTCCTTTTATACCGGAACTTCGCCGTGTTTAATGTTTTTCTCTTTTTATTATATTGTAAAACAAATGGTAAACGGCTTAGTGTGTACTATTGAGTTATGAATGCACTTGAGAGGTTTGCTAGGCACTCAAGAAGCTAGAGTCGCACGAGGCGATTACGCTTCTTTTGTTCTTAGCAACATCCCGTGTGCATACATAGCTCAATAGTACACGCTGAGCCGTTTACCATTTGTTAACAAGTTCCTTTTTGTAGATTGTTAGAGTCCTTACGGTATGGTGTAATTGTACTCAACGACTGTATTATTTTGATTACATGAGAAATTTTAAAATATCACTTTGTAAAACGTTTTGTAAAACCACTAGAATTGTTTAAGACTATGATCATGTTTTTACACTGATTATCATTATCATAAGAAATATTTCATACTGCATAAGCATTGGCTCCTACATACATGCATAACATTTTACTAAAGATTGTTGAAATTGTCACTCTTCTCGACGGTTCTTTCTTTGCTTATCTCCAGTCTCGGTTATTGTGGGAAAGTTGCTTTGGAACTTTATGTTCGACCAATTTTTTTTCCTGCCATTTTTTTCGTTTGGTAGTTAATTACTCGTGGCGCAGCCGACGAGTTGTAAATCCGGCTCTGAGTTTTCCTTTTCTTTCCTGTTTGCGTGTCACATTAGCGCATGCAAATGTCTGCACGCATATTTTAGATTATGTCAACGACTATATGGCTTTCAGCCATGAAATACACATCGCATAATCTCTTCCGTGTGTTGGACTTGAGAAGCAAAAGAAAGAACTGTAGCATACAATTGCAAGTTTTGAAGACAATGCAAGGCGTTGATGGATGGATAGGACCGCTTATTCCTATGGGATTTTTGTTCCTGCAAGTTATGTGTTTTATATATTCACTACTGGATGTAGTGAATGTAGTGTAGTCTTACTTTTTAACCCGTGAATACGCGCAAGCGTAATGAACGGGTTATCGGTAACGGTGGCTAATTCACTCACTCACTCGCTCCTTCCATAAGCTGTAAACTTAGTGACGTAATGCTTTGTTACGAACGCGTTTCGTAACAAGAACAACGTGAATCCAGCGATAACAATAACTAAATTGGTGTAAACGAATATAAACAACAATAAGCTTTAAGGTGTTTCGCATTTGGAGTCTTTAATCCAACATTAAAATCGATCTAAAAGGATTTTTCAACCGAAACACGCGTTTTGATGTGTATCTACCTTAAAAAATAAAATTTAGTCTTAAATGAGTATGTGTTCCACGATAGTGTAGTGGTTTGAGGTTTTGGCTTAGTGCCGGGAGTGACAATCGGGAGGCCCCACTTCAAGTTATACGCTCAGGATCTTCTTTTCTTTTATTACTTTTTTTTTCTTTCTTCGGTCTGGACATTATGAAGGTGATGTACTGATTTGTTTTTTGCGTTCGTCAAAAATCCTTACATTTAATTTTAAAAAAATATCGAACCGTGTCAGTGTGAGAACATAAACTTACCGCAATATTGCGTTACGCATTAGCATTTCTTACTTTGACGGGTTGGCTCTTAGGAGCCTTTAATAGGACATAATTTTAAGTTTATGTTTCTCCGTAAAAGCACTCAAAACACTCGGGAATCAATGCTAAACTTCTTGTTGTCTTTTATTTCCCTGCCATTCTCCCTTTCTTACGACCTTCCTTCCTTATTCCCTCCCTCCCTTTCTTTCTTTCTTTCTTTCTTTCTTTCTTTCTTTCTTTCTTTCTTTCTTTCTTTCTTTCTTTCTTTCTTTCTTTCTTTCTTTCGGATCGCATCATTGAAATCAAAATTCGGGTTTAAAATTGATATCTTCCAACGGTAGCTTCATTCGAAATAACGAATGTTGAATGGTTTATTTATTTATTTCTTACTTATTTATTTTATTTACATTTGCCACATAGAATAAATATTACAAAAAGAAAAAGAAAAAAGAATATTACTAAAATTGCAAATTTACAGAGCAAGAAGAGCTACAAAAATAGTTCAAAATTAAATGTAATATTAAGTGACTTAACTTTGATAGGTAGAGTGGCAAGGAAGCCCAATAGAAGATAAAAAGCTTGTAGAAATTGGGCTCCTTATATTTAATTATTTATCACTCAAAAGTTCACAGGCGAAATACACAACCGTTGGCCGCTGTTGGTTTCAGTGAATTCAGTCGCTTGGACTTCACTTTCCATGAAAACGTCTCTTTCAGAGCCAGCACACTAGCATTTCAAGAATTCTTCTTCGGAGTTTTATAAATGCAGAGCTAATTCTTTACGTCAATAGAAATACAGAAATAGGTCAGATGTGTCGCCTGCTTTGCACGTGAACATTCGCGTGATATCAATAACAAACCAATCAGCATTCGTTGTTTCGAATGAGGCTACCGATGGAAGATTCCAATAATCAATTTTAAACCTTAATTTTGATTTCAATAATGCCATCCGTTCCCGATTAATGAATGTCATTCCCAAATGATAAGAGGAACGCGCTGAGTATTTAATTAATTTTGACTGTAATTTATTGTTTAATTCTGAATGTTAGTAAGATTGAGTGCCATCTCAGTTTACTTGTATTTTAGATCGAATTGTCATTAAATAATACCTGCCTCTATATATTGGTGTCGCTTATTTGTCAAATGGAACATTGGCTTACAGCCTCGACATTTGCCGAAGAGATGGCGAAAGACACACGAGATTAAAGAAACGTCATCAACGAGAGCATGCAAGCGAGTGTGAAAATAATTTCGGTCCCCGCTTCTTCAGGAATAGAAGTTGATGATTGCTGAGAGTTATATCCTTGCGTTCAAAATAAGTTCCCTATTCCAGCCTCCCTGTTATTACTCATGCGCGTAGCGGCATGAGGTAAGGTTTCGGCTCCGTTTTTCTTGTTATTTTTATTATTATTATTATTATTATTATTTTTATTTTTTGTGTCACGATTTTGCATGCAAATTTATGCACGCATATTTTAAATTGTACACTTCCGGTTCATAGCTTTTCCACTACACTTCCTGTTTAGTGACTTCCGGCTACTCTCACTTCCGGTAAAAGAGCGTTACTCAAGTGTCACGACAGCGTCTCCTACAACCCTACTTACATTAGCAATGTTCATGTTTGGTATATATAAGTCTTAGAAGAATCATTCCCTTCATTGTGGTACAGCCTACTTACGCATGCGCATGAGTATAGGCTGCTAGGAGCCTCTTGTAAGCCCTTATAATGTTTGTCTTTTTTGTTACCTGGATGGTGTTTATGGTGCTGTTTCGCTGATCGGCGCCTACAAACACAGTAAAAAGGGGTCCTATACCAAGCTTTCTTCTCATCATTGCAAGATATTTTACCATGTTCCAGGAGTTTTCATTCCAGTTATTTGAGGTGATTGTCCAAGATCCATATTCCTTTATAAGATCATCTAAGGGCTTTGCACCTCTTTTGTTGATAGTTCCTATGTCTACACAGGATGTGTGGTATGCTATCCCCTTTTGAAAGGACGTTAGCTAGAACAGACACACAAAAAACGTTTACTACACAGTTTATTATTTACATCACGTTTACACTAGAGGATAAGTTACCCAATTAAGGTGGCTCCAAGTAGTGTTTTTTTGGGTCACACTTCCTTTTTTGAATGCGCTTATACATAATCTTACTTTAGCTCAATGAATTTGAATTTGATACCACATGTTAGGCTTGGATGAAAGTTTTGGATGATGCTCTTTATAATTTTATACTAATCAGCGTTTCCATAGCAATGGTAAACAAATATGGCGAAAAACAGTTTTTGCTAAATATCTTTCGATTTTGGGGCTACCCGCGACAAGCGAATAAATGCGCTATAATCTATACAGCTAGTGTAGCACACTAAATGGGAAAATTTCAAACATATTAAACTGTTCGATTTTGAATAAATCGCTAAAACATTCTTAATGCGTGTTTTTTCATGTTTGAAATATAAGCGGTCAAAACATTTCATAGCTCTCACAAATTATCATCAAATTACCACAGAAAGCTTCCTCAGACTTTAGTTATTACTCTCTGCAAATAGCTCTGACTAATTCCTCGGCAACTGATAAAGAGATCGAGCTTATCATTCAAATGCAGTTTAAAAAGAGTGAAAACGTCAAGGAAAACTGCATTTGAATGAAAAGCTCGATCTCTTTACACCTTAACCAGTAACTAACATATAAAGAATCGTCGAAAAGACGAGACTTTTATCATACGAACGTTATAACATACAGAGGAACACTGATCTAGAATAGGAACGTATTGACGTATGGGAAATGTAGAGAAGACTTTACCGTACGCACGTACTAGCGATTGAAGGACATCGAAAAGACAATAATTACCGTAGGAATGCGCTAACGCATAAAGAAACGTCGAAAAGGCAAGACTAATAATAACCGTAAGAATGTACTCTGAGTACGGAGAAATATCTACATGTAGAAGAAAAGTTTAATATCAATGTAGATACTAACGGGCGAAGAAATGTCGAGAAGAGCACGTGTCGTAATAGGCCGTAAAGCTGAAACGTTAATTCATAACTAGTTAATAGCTATCCTTGCTTGTTGTTTGATAGGTGACCAAGAGCAGAATCTGATATTTTTGTCATTGAGTCTGGGGCTCGGTTTTTTCCCGCATTGGGTCTCGAGCTCGGATTTTATAACTTAGCTGCGGTATCGGTCTCGGATTTTGAAACAAGGGTCTCGGCGAGTCTTGGATTTTACCATTCGTCACCCCCTATACACAGACGTTCTCAAGGGCTCATCATGCACTGCGTACCAAGGTACCGCACGAAATGAACACGAGGATCTGAGAAAGTTCTCTCACAAAAAAGTGGCAAAAGGTTCGTTTTCCTGAAGGATGTGACGGGTCAGCAAACGTTCGTGGGGGGAGGGACTGAGATTGCAAGATGAGCTCAAAGGTCGTCTGGGTAGGAGACCTGGTGACTAAGTAAAGTTATATATTTTTTTCTGCTTTTGTGTTATGAAGCAAAAGATCCCCCACCAAAGAATAGGAAAGCTAGAAGCGATGAAAAGATTTTCTTCTTTCCCGTTTAATCTCAAGCACAAACCTTCGAAACTGTAAATTGTAAATAATTGTAAATTGTACCCCCTGCATCCGCTAGTCCTAAATTATTTCAATAAAAAACAAAATCACGAGGGGGCCTAATTTCTACAAGCCTTTGGCTTCTTGAGATCTCACCATATATATAAATATAGAATATATAGAATATATAGAATGATAGTGATAATTTATCATGATTTTCTTGTAAATATGTACTTTTTTTCCTTGTTTGTATTTTAATATTAATTTAAACTGCTTGTATTTATTAATTTGAATTGTGTTGTAATTATAGGATCGTGCTATATTGTAATCATAGTATCACAATGTATCTCGATCTGCAATGCTATACGTATGAAGTTTGGTGGTAAATAAATAAATAAATAAAAGTGAGTCGTTGAGTAAGATGCTTATACGGTGGAATCGCTTTTAGTAGTCCATGCGTATTCTTTACACAAAAGAGAATTCCTATACGTCGAGTAAGTCAGAAAAGGTTTGTGTATAAAAAAAATTGTATCAGCATAAAGAACAGTCACAGATCAGCATAAGATCAAATTATTAATTAATTTATTTGTTGTTGTTACAGTAACTAATCATAAATTATCCATTCCTTATTTTCGTATTTATTGTTATCGGTCAATTATTTTATAGTGAGCTCCTGTAATTGTTTAGTGTGTAGCAACCCGCCACGATTAACTTTAGTTATTTGCGGGTTGCTAATATAATTTGTTTTATTATTTGTAAATAAATCGTTGTTGTTGTTGTTGTTGTTGTTGTTGTTGTTGTTGTTGTTAGAGAGCATAAGATAAGACATCATGGCGATTGCTCGCAAGAAAATGAATTACGCAAGTCTACAATAAAATTAAGTAATGGTTCTAGTAAGAAGTAGGCAACCTAACGGCAAGGAATGCAGAAAGGTGTTAATTGTGATATTGTTGAAACCGTCCACCTCATTAACGTGAAAATCTGCCATAGGTTAACCAGGTAGTGCATTTATTGCTCTCCAGTTTACTAATTGATTCCCTTTTAGTGAAAACTATTCTGAGTTTTAATGCAACCAAACCTTCTATGTGGGAAACATGTAAAATTAGAAGCCTTTCTTTGCCATTGTTTTGGAGTTTCACGATTGGATGAAATCTTGTAGCACAAAAGAAACATCACTTTAAAATAAAGTTCCAGTAGATTTTATTTAAAAACATGTTGTCCATAGGTTGATGCATTCTCAGGTAAAAAAACCTAAACAATCTTATGTGGGGAAAGCGAAATGCCGCGGAACAATAAAGCATTGCCTACTTCTTACACGCATTGTTACTTAAGCATCAAGAAGAGAACAGCACCAAGGTGATTGCTATCTGGTAGCCCATGTAGAGCCGCATTCTCTATTCAAAATATGTTGTTGAGAGGAGGGATGCTGCACACAGGCTAACTCTAGGTTGTTACCAAGGTCGTTTTAAGGATGCTTGCTTTAGGTTTTTTTTTATATTGCAAAAGAAAGGACAATCACTATTTTAACGGCTGGCTGTTTTAAAATAATATGTTAGGGCATTTTGAAAATATTTTGCTTTATGCAAATTATTTGCTTCAGTAATGTTTTGCGTATTATATCCTAAACTTCTGGGAGCTAGGGTCTCAAAACTGATGCTTCCAACAACCCAGAGAACTAAAAAGGTTTGACGACGGATTTCAATAGATTGAAACCTCCTCTTTTTCGCTAGGTAGTTTGTGGTTTCGAATTGTGGTATACGTTTTGTGTTATAGCTATGTTTAGTGAGTCAGCAAGAGTCAAACTGTGTTTAACATGAGAACGAGGCTGAAAATTGCGACTCGACATCAGAGAACTTTTATCAATAGTAAAATAAATTAGCCGGGATATCTCGTAAGACTCTGTGAAAGTCAAATTTGACAAAAACGCCACTGCCTTGTAAAGACGTCACGTGACCTATACCCTCGTCTTCGTTCATCGCCGAATAGGAAATAAAACTTTTTCCTGACGAAAATCTGCAAAGCATTCGCATGCTTATTCTACCCTTTCCAACTAAAATGGGGCAATTTTTTAAAATTCATTCAGTGTTTGTTGAGGTGAAAAGCTCAGCCAAAGCTGTTAAACAAGCGCCTTTCAGTGGAGCCTCTATTTGATGTTTAAGGAAAGAGGAACAGTCATAGTGGAATACGCGAAGAATAAAATCCATGTTTGATGCAGGTTTCTCTACAGAAAATGTACATTTTGACAGTAATGTTAAAAATTAACAATTTGCTTTTGACCATATTCTGGAGGACCGAAAAGGGCCAAATTAAAACGAAAAAATTGGAAAGTTCCCGTCTAACATTTTGGTTTACCTTGTCCCCCATTTAGCTAATGATATACGGACATGATCACGTCCAGTCACAAAGAATAAAGTAATACTGTAATACTGTAATACCATATGTAAATCATAACTTGCCACATCTTGTCGTTCAGGCGGGCCAGTAATAACATTCCATACATATTTCCTTACTGACAAAGTGTTCTTTGTAAAGATAAAACTATCCCAAAATCTACAAGACAAGTACAACGTTTGCAATCAAGTCTATGTACAGACAGACATTTCTTTTGAAAATAACTTTCATAACAAATTAAGTCCAAAACTAGTATTCCTAAACCGGCTCTTTCGAATCGCTTTTCGTATTTTGGCACTCGTCTTCCCATACAGAAGCAGGCCTCAGTGTACCCCAGCATTTTTGCATGGGCAGTTGCCTCTGCATCGCAAATTACAACAGCGACAACCTGTTAACTCCACGAGTGCTTGTTGCACTGGCCATAGTTAATAGAATAAACTGGTTATGAAACTCAGTCAGTCCTTTGTTATGTGTTTTTGCTCTCCATTTCTTTTGTTCGTTTGCCTTGACCCTGCACAAAACACAAAAGGTATTGAAATGCATGTGAGCAACTGACCAGTAGAAACATTTGGGCTCACACGTTAAACAAAACAATGTGCACGGTCACAGTCACGGTTCGTTCAACATAAAACAAAGCAGCTTTGTACACTCTTTTTGAAATTTGTTGAGCTTCATAACCAGTTTGTTCTATTAACTATGCACTGGCCAAACAGCAATTCTAGAGTGGCTACCAAGGTTCTTCTCCAAATACATTTCTAGTAATTGCATCTCTCGATGTGGAGGAGACGACTCTCTGGCATGACGTTGGTGGTACTGGTACTCACTGGAACAAGGGCTTTAATGTTTTACTTGTGATAACTTTAACAAATGGAATGAAACTGAATTGAAATTTGGCATACAGAAAACTCTTATCGTTCTTAATATTTTAAATTGTAATAAGCTTTCCAATAGATCACGTGACATGTTACGTAACCATTTTTCTGAAAATAGCAACATGTCCAGACCTTCACGTTTGAAATGACCGTCCATCGTTCTCTTAAAAAAATATGAAGACAAAGGTCATTTTTCAGTCCAAAATTCAACCGTTGCTGGATTATTTATGACTCTAACTTTAAAACTCGAGGAAACTGACAAGAAACGTAAAAGGTTAAATATATGTTAACCCACGGACGCACAAGGAGGATGCCACCCCCCAACCCTCCTCCCCCTAAGGTTTTTCTCCGTTTTTTCACGACAATTTACTGTTAACTCACGCTGTTTGTTTATCCTTGAGACACATTTTGGTAAATGTTGGCGACAATCGGCTGCTATGGTAACGATATATGACGTCATAAGTAGTATGAAGTCAAGCCATTTTTTATTAAAAATGCATGTTTCTCATGTTTCTCATTTCTTCCTTTTTTCAGTGAAAAAAAAACCTAAAACGTTATCAAAAGCAGCAAAAATGTTTAATTGTATCATATTTTACAAATCTAGCATAGCCTGCGTGTAGCCGTTTCCGATTTCCTTGATCCCCGCGGAAAACGAAAGGGAGCAAAGGAGGTAGGTGACGTTTGCGCGCAGGCTACTCAAGCAAAGAATATTTGCCATTTCCTCATTTTCCCAACAAATTTAAATTTTGGATGCCGTCACGCACCTTCAACAGCGTTATAATCCATACTATTTATCTTTTCTTGTAGAGTAAATCACAGGTAAAATATTTGCAAAATATTTACAACACCGCAAAAACCCAAGGGAGTGGTTGTATCCCCGCCCTTGGGGAGGGAGGGAGGGGGAGGGGGGATGGGGGAGGGGGGAGAGGGGGGATGGGGGAGGGGGTACTCCCATATATGAGCTATACAGGTATGTGCCGCTGTGAAGGGTATGGTTAATTTCAGGCAGTCTGGGATAGGGTATACTAATCAGAGATTTTGGGTCTAGATTAGGGTATCATTTCCCGCGAAACTGATCAGTTGCGTGAAGAATTGATACTGGCAAATGGCATTTAAAAATCGGTACGGCGGGCAGTGTGGCATTTTTACTGACCCCTGTTAGCTAATAACAAAGAAAGATTTATAAACGAACGAGTTTCTGGAAAATAGTGAGTCTGGAATAGAGAATAGGGTAGGGTTTTTCGGTGTTTAGTGTAGAATAGGGTGGCAAAATGCAGCTAAAATGGTTTAGTATAGGTTAAGGGTCTCAGAGTCCCAGCGGCACACCCCCACCAAAAAATTTGCAGAGTACCCCCCCCCGGGCATTATCAGGAGACCCGGGTTCAACTCCCGGCTGGGGCACATTTTCACTCATAATCTTCTCAATAGGCCTTATGCATGATGACGTCACCAACTCAAAATTCACCACCAAGCCTCGTTTGTACGAAATTCCTTGCAAATCTTAGACAAGTTCACGTTGTTTTTGAGTAGGTATTCTTTTCAACTTTGCTCCTCTGAGAATACATTGATGAGATTGTTGCAGTTTTACACTTCGAAAGCGAGGCTTGGGGTGAAATTATCTGTCTGACGCATAAGCGCTATTTAACTGTCAAAATATAAATATTGGAAGTTTTTCTTTTACCTATTTTTATTCGTCATTTGTTCAAATGTCACGTCACTAAACTTTTTTTTTTATAATTACTTTACCTTGGAATACTTTGCTTGGGTCTCTTTAGTTTGTAGGATGTTGTGTATAAACTGGTTGCTTTCCTCCTCCAGTTTAGTGAAATGATTCCACACTGCCTTCTTATCGGGAAGTTGGTTTTTCTTTATCCACCCCCCGCAGGCATACTTGTAAAAATCTTCACAAGGATCAATCTTAGGATCCAAATAATTAAGGAGCTCTGAAAAAGGTATTAATGTTACAGCATCAATAAATGCAATAAAAGTTTTTTCTAGCTTATTTGTGAAGCCAGAAAACTGACAGTTATCTGTCTGAAAAGTTTTCTTGAGTGCTTGAGTGCTCCCAAAGAGGGTGGGGTCCTCCTTTATATATGCTATAGAAGTAAGTGCGGCGAGTGCTGACCAGTTCGAGGGAGTATTTATTCTTAGTTTAATGCTTTGCTCCAGCATAAATACCGTGAACAAAACAAGACTGGTGTAAGTAAACCTCCCTCTGGAAATAGTGATCATGCAATGATAACGGCAATCATTTCTGGAAGCGACAACTATGAAACGTCTGGTAAGACGTCTCGTCAAATTGAAATGCTGCCGGACCAGTTAAGGCCCATGACAATGTGTACTACAAATAAAACGATATCATTCAGGGTAGCTTGCGGTAGTAAGCTATGTAAGATTGACCCTCAAGATTTGGAACATAGCGTATGTTTTTTTTTTTCTCCGATTCAAATTACAAATAATTGTCATCGCTTTATGGGTATACAGTGACCCTTGGAAAGAATGCTTTAGTGTTCGCTAATACACATACAGAGTGTCTGCCTAAACATTTTCGTATAGAATACGCTATAATTTATGTAAAATGTCATTCTTAGTAAATGTTGGAAGTTTTCCTTAACTGCGACTCATTGCACATATGGTAACCCCCACCCCCAGTTGAAGTAATCGTTACAGCTGGAGTAATCGCACTGGAAGGGAATTGAAATTGTTAATTTACTGAAATAAAACGAACTGAAATTGTTAATTTACAATTTCTGTAAGGCTGTCTTCTTGACGAAAATATCCTTTTTGCGAGAGTCTTCTGACAAGTTTGGAACTCAGGTTTTGTGAGAATCATGGCGAATGGTAAATTGATAGTTTGCCTCACCGGGTGTTGATGACCATACGCAGGACATTTTTAAAATGTTCTGGAAAAGGGGACCGATTATCGGGCTTGGACGAAACAATAACACTTTCCTAGCAGTGATTTTGATGACAATAAAGTATCCCACGAAATGTCAATAGCTCTAAATCGCAAAACCCCAAACCGCCAAATCCCAATCTGAAACATTTAGAAAGTTACCTGCTGAGGTTAGCACGCATTTCTTTGTCACGCACGGATATGATGTTATGCATTCGTCTTTTGATTGCAAGTTTGAAGACTTTGAATGGGCTTGTTTTGCGTAAAGAAATCCTAATACAACTGCCAACAGAATGAACATGGCAAGAAGGAAAGCTATAAAGCCAACTAAAAGCTTTTCACGTGCTGTTAGTCGTTTGATGTCCTTTTTAGGTTGTGTCGTTAACAGAAATTGTTCAGTTGGTGAAGACTGCGCATCTCGCTATAAAGGAATAAAACAACATTGATCATAATGACATTTTTTAACGATGGAAGGTTAGTTGTGAGATATCGTAAAACCATACCACACTTATTTGGGAGAAGAAATAGCAAAAGATATCGGTGGTTCATGATCGTGACTACTGATTGGCTCTATACTCGATATAAGCTATAAAGCTACAATGGTAACTTATTATCCGGGGGGGGGGGGGGAATACTCCCATATATGAGCTATATAGGTATGTGTTGCTGTGAAGGGTATGGTTTTCAGCCAGTTTAGTCTGGGATAGGGTATAGCAATCAGAGATGTTTGGTCTAGAATAGGGTATCATTTTCCCGCGAAACTATCAATTGCGTGAAGAATTTAGTCTAGACAAGGTTTACTGGCAAATGGCATTTAAAAATCGGTACGGCGGGCAATACGGCATTTTTACTGACCCCTGTTAACTAAAAACTGTGATAGTGAACGAGTTTCTGGAAAATAGCGAAACGAAACGAAACGAAATTTAATTACCCACATAACACCTAAGAGCTCAGGAGCTCGTTTCAACGTGTACGTGCGTTCCAGATCGAAATGGAATTTAGAATGTTGGTTTTTGAGGAGAGGGGAAAACCGGAGTACGCGGAGAAAAACCTCTCGGAGCAAGGAGAGAACCAACAACAAAACTCAACCCACATATGACGCCGGGGCCGGGAATCGAACCCGGGCCACATTGGTGGGAGGCGAGCGCTCTCACCACTGCGCCATCCCTGCTCCCCCAATCTGGAATAGATCTAGGATAGGGTAGGGTTTTTCGGTGTTTAGTCTAGAATAGGGTTGCAAAATGTAGCTAAAATGGTCAAGTATAGGTTAAGGGTCTCGGAGTCCCAGTGGCACACACCTACCCAAAAATGTGTAGAGTACCCCACCCCCCCCCCCCCCCCCCGGCTTGTTATCCTCGTCAGTCGATATTATGCTGCCGTTATTATGAGATCATAAGACTAAGTGTTTATGTTCCTTGCTGACTGAAACTTGTTTTGCATTTGGTGCTATTAAAAGATAGAGAGAAGAAAATGTAGTAATTGAAATGTGTTATACACGGTAACCTTTGTAAGTTTGAAATACCTCTATTGTATGCTGATTTTTCTTCATCACAGCCTGTTGATACAATCTTGTATGCTGCTGTGTTGACTGTGTCTACTGCCCGTTTAGTTTTTCGCCAATCCGATTTTCTCCATTCACGTATAATTTATGCATTAAGAATTATTCCATTCTGTAACTTTGAATACTGTATTCTGACAACTTTGCGACTTTTCCAGATTTACCTCACCTCACGGAAACAAAACTCAACCGACGCGTATACAAAAAGTGAAACTAAAATAGCCTGGTCTAAATCTTGGCAATTATTGTCAATACCTTAGAGAAGACTCTTCTGTCTTCTGTTACGTTTCCCGCTGTTTCAGTTAGCAAAAACTATTTACTGACAAGGTTGGGGAATCCTTCCCTTTTGACGCCGCGATGGAGAATGTAAGCTATCGTATATTGTTCCACCGCAGTGAAATATGCAATTATCAGTGATGACGACAGGACATCCTGTTTACACAATAACTGTTGGCGGATGAACTGCTGGCTGGAATGCATAACTTTCTGCAACTTTTCATCCGCTGCGTTTTACCCCTCTCTTTCTCAACAAGGTCAACCATCTGGGAGGTAGAACAATCTTGCACCTGACATCTGGTTTTGTCTTTTGTTAATCAGTTTCCCGGATTTTGTGTGTGCCGCAAGCAGAGATACATTATACAGGAATTTGACGTAATATCTCTAAAAACCGGGAGACGATAACAATATGGGATCCGTGTCAATATACATTCAGTGCCACTCACAGTCTTTCCCCATCTCTCCCGAGCAATCATTCCATTTCAGTGTTTTTTTCCTTAAGTGAGGTGTCAATTTTCAATTGAGTCAAGGTTTACTTTCGCGGCACACACCTATCCTAAATTGATGAGAGTACTCCCCCCCCGGTTCATACCATACGGCCTTATTTAGTTTATTGGGACTGACACAGAAGCAAAAGGCTGTACCAGTTCATTATATAACTGTCCAAGTCGTAGAGGTAAACGATCTTAAGTTCGTACTGTTAGCAGGATTTTTGTGTGCAGATCCTAAATGGAACATTAACACGAAAACGTTTGTTCATTTAGTTCCTAGACATCCCTTATTGTCCTGCTTTTAATAGCTATCTTAAAATGTAAACTTCTCAGTTATGGATGTAAACATAGGTCATTGTTGTTGTTGTTACTTTGTGCGGTACACGGGGGAGGGGGGTACTCAACAAAATTTTAATGGAGATGCTCCGCCCTTGAGATATTTTGAAAGGTCCTTTTTATAGACCTAAATAGAAGTTTTCCCTTCCCTTTTCTATACTTCAACTCGTGAAATCCCTACCCTTTTATATACCTCCAGTCTAAAAAAGGTGCCCTTTCGGGCGGAGCATCCCCGTATAGGCGTATAGCCCATTATAGGGAATAACCACCGCCCCCCCCCCCCCCCTTCCCGGGAGCGCTACTGTGTAAGAGGAGTGACATGTAGCGATGCACGTGCACCTCACTTGGCAAAAATCATTCGTAAGCCTTTGCTTCTTTGTTGCCAGAGAAAAGAGGAAAACTGAGGTAGTCTTCGCTGCAATCACGCACGTAAATATTTCGCAAAAGAACTAGTCGGCTTGAAACTAATTACATATACCCATCGGGTGTCAAGAAATCATGATTGCCATTACTTGACGGGTCAGTTGTTGACCTGCCGGATCGGCGAGACGGTACGTTTGACGTCAACGGTTTATATAGCCATTCCAGGGCTTCCGTGCGATTGATCCCATAAGTGGACCATAAATGATCCCCAAAATGGACCGCAAGTGATCCCCTTTCAAAACGAGAATGGAGTGGAGTTTTCGCATGGAATGATGGATAATATTTTAAAACAGTGTAAAAACGCATCAACAAATGGCTTTTAAAATTCCATTAACTGTACTGTAGTCTCCACGGGGGGGGGGGGGGGGGGGATGGGGGGGGGGGGAGGGGGTAGCTGTAGTGCTGTGCTGTACTGTACTGTCTTGTCCAAAACAGGCGCTGGAAGTAAAAAACCCGGGGTATCAAATTAGACACAATCGAACAAAAAATCGTTCAATTAAGTTCGATTGTGAACTAATCGAACATAATTGAACTTTGTTCGATATCGTTCCATTTTGTTCGATTATGTTCGGAAATCGAACAAAACCGAGCAGAACTCTATTATATCACGTTTTGAGGATGACAAGATGATTAATAAGTTTAGCGGTGCAAAACAATAAATTTGATCCATATCAACAAGGCAATTTTCTCCTGGGATCAATTGAGAAAAACTTTTACACTTGTAACAATGGCTACGCTTGTAAATTACACTTGTAAAAGTTTATTAAACTACTGTGTTTAGGCGGGTCTCAACCTGAATGCCATTTTTCCGCCACTTAACATGACTTTAATGGAAATATCTCATTCACGTTTCAAGCAATCCAAACTGACTCTATGCTCATTTCATAAGTCTATGTTATGGGGTGTTTTGTAAATTTTTGAGTGATTTTTTGGTATGTTTGGAAGGAAATAGTTTTTGTCAAAGGATTTGTAAAATTTAGAGAAATAAGAAATATTGAAGATTTAATGAACTTTTAACATTAGATTTGTAGTAAACTAGTAATTTCAATGCGAAAGTGAGTGCTGGCGAAGGGGGATAAAACAGTGGGAAGTGAATTGAACATTGGACAGCTCCGGTAAATTTTTTCAACTTTTTAAGGGAAGGGGTTTAAAGGGTGAGTAGAGTAGGCTTTCCCTGGATAAGTTGTAAAAATTACTACAGCAAGTGGTGTTTATGAAAATTGCCCAACCATAGCCTTACTGACTTGTATTACCCACACTGCTAAACTAACTATGGACTATGGGCTGCTTTATAAAAAAATAGGTCCGCAATGCGAACATGTGTCTAGTGCAAGGTTGATATGATGTGAATTTGTGTAACCATCTCTGTTGTAGCTTGCATCGCCGGTTAAGTCCAGTGGTTTACAGTTCGTCTGTGATGTAGGCTATCTATTGTTTGGTTTCGTAATTGTATTTAGTGTATGCAGCAGTTATTATAGCATTTTGAATTAACCCTTCAAAAATGGCGGCCGAGAAATGACTGCTGATTCAAAGAAACGCTGGGTCCACGAGGCCAAGTTTGAAATAAACACCAGGGGCGTCTAATTGAGAAAATACGGTACATTACATGTAGAAGAAAACACGTAAAGGACCAGCAGACACGGTTGAATAATTCAAAATTAATGCTTTATTAAGACAAACTGAAGTGTTTAGTTTCACTGATTATCCATGAAGTGTAACAGAACTGGAACAGAATGAGTTATACAATATTAGAACTTGATGTACATCTTATGCAAGATACTTGTTTTAAAAATCTTAAACTTATTTTCACGTTATATTTACGGTTGAATCACTGATGCTATAAAAAAGCAATGAATTGCAACAAAATTAATAATATAAATTTAAGAGATGCACCATTAGAAAACTGATAGGAATGGAGCAAAAGAAAAGAATCCCAGTAAATTCTTAAGAAAAAAAAAACATTCCCACGCATTATTGTAAATGTACCAGCAGAAGTATCTGATACTGTCAATATGTTACTTAAGGTTACCCACTGAAACAGGAACAATTAAGGTGAATTTAAAGATAAGATTGCAATACAAAAGCACAGCACTGTTTCAACATAAGACCGCATAAAGTTGTCCAGGCAGCCACCTGGCTTATCAGCAGTCTGTATAGACAAGAAGGAATAACAATTAATCAAGACTGGGGAGTAAAATATAGTGACAACTGTATATTAGATGGTAGTACTGTTGAAAATCAAAATGCACAGTCACAAAATACACTTAATGTTAACAGTAGTGGTAATATTGAAACCAATAGTAATTGTGATGAAGTTCTTGAGACTGACGATCAGTGGAGTGAGGATGAAGGAGAAATACCCGCTGGTGTTACTTACACAATGTTCACAGCAAGCCCACAAAATATAAAATCTCTTACATCAATGTTGATTTATAATATTGCATGGAAAAGTTTCATTTGATTGATGCTTACATGGTTTTCAAACTGGGAACTAATTGTATTTCTAGTATGGGTCTAGTATGACTTTCTCCATATAAACAGGCCACAGCTTTCGTAGATGTTTGGTCGACGAAAGATGTTTTCATTTCAGCGGCGGCTGAGTTTCTATATCTCTGAAATACATGAAATACATTTCCCACATGGCCCTTATTTAATTCCTCAACGGGCTTTGTAATCCCCAAACGGGGCTCGATCATCCCCAAACGGGGCTCATTTGTTCCTTTGAAGGGCTTTTTTTCCCAAATGGGGCTTATGAAGCTTGATTTCTTTCTTTCGAAGCACCGGAGTGATCACTCTCAACATTGCAGCATCGTTATTCCGTTGTAGCCGAGTAAGCTTAAGCTTATATCGATTTAAAACTTGAAATCATCTTTTAAAGCTTTTCGTTCCCCCAGATTGACACATACTTCGAAAGCTGTGGCATATTGGGAAAGTAACTTTAAAGAAATTCATCATAAAAGTGAGAAAGAACTTGGTTTACTCACCAAACTCACTGCCTTTCGCGTCCTTCGCATCACGTTTCGCGTCGTTCGCATCAGGCAAAAAGCAGATGATTCAGTTACGAAGATAAGCTTACTCGAGACCTTTCGCTCGGACTCAATTCCCTGGATTCAATAGGCCATTTGCACGATGGCGTCATTTGACTACAACTACCAGAATTCATTTCGTTTTTCCTTTCTTATTTAAATTTTGTAATCCCAGTGCGGGTTAAATAACAATAGCCTTAATTTGCACTACAAAACAAAAACCTGAAGGATTCTGGTAGATGTAGTCATATGACGTCATCGTGCAAATGGCCTATTGGTCCCGAATATCCCTTTGCTTGCTCCGCGTCTGCTCCGGTGATCGAGCCCCATACTCCGACTGTTGTAAACGACAAAATATCGACGTGGTTACACTACGCATTGATCTTATACTTCATGTAACAAGTCACGTAAGGGAAACTTCGGTGAAACCATATGAACATTACATCATATCTTACCGTATATGAAGTATTTATCGAATTTTACTCTAACATAGTGTCTACGTGCTACGCACTAGACACAAAAACCTATTGCCAAGAACGCATTGTTCAAGTACAGAAATTTTAAAGATACAGTAATTATTGACATTGAAGAGAAATAACTATTACAAAGGACAATTCAAGAGGGTTTTGTCTCAAGCTAATTGAAGATTTCATAATAGCTTTCTTAAAAAAAAAAACAAAAGGACATTGCTTTACTAAGTATCTTTACTTACGGCTGTTTGTTTACATTTTTAATAATAGACCTTATTCGCTTGGGCGTAATGTTTACCCAATACAAACCTCTTGGGAGTTAAATTCTTTGTCTGAGCAACATCCATATTAATGTGTCTTCTCAAGCGTTAACGGAAAAGAAAGAAATAATACCCAGGGGAATGACACGTGGTCTCTAATGGGTAAACAAATACGCCCAAGCGAATAAGGTCTATTCATTGTTCAAGTTAGAGTTATACCTAAAAACATGACTCAACGGTCGAATCAGCCGGCCCGGCCCAAGCTCAAGTGATGTTTACAACAGGTAACTGTCTCGTAATAGCGAATTTATAAGGATTTTCGAAAGGATTTGTATGGGGAAAATTCACAGTTGACTAAACCCCGAAACAGACTCTACAACACAGTTGGGTTCAGGCAGTTTATTAAATAATAATCCTACACATACAGATACACATTGATTATAGATAACAATATAACAAACGGTGAACAAAGGCCCATAATAGAACGACATGTAAATCAGAAAAATTACAACAAAGAAATCAAAACTGCCTATGGTAGTGGGTGGGTCGGGAAAGCAAATTTAAGAAAATAGCTTGAAAACAGTAAATGAATAAAGCACTGCGTTGCTGTAGCTGAGTATAAGATAATGTGAACAAAATCTAATTTATGTGGCTTATATTCCTTGGCGGCTGTCTTTGCGGTAAGCTACGCCCTTCCCGCCACATGGAAGGATGCGGTTTGCCTGCGCCCAATGTGACCGGTCAGTTCAAAGTCTAGATTCATATTAATAGGATTAATATTCACCTAAACCCCGAAACAGACTCTACAACACAGTTGGGTTCAGGCAGTTTATTAAATAATAATCCTACACATACAGATACACATTGATTATAGATAACAATATAACAAACGGTGAACAAAGGCCCAAACCCAGTGAAAGGTGTGGGAAGGTGAAAGGTGTGTGTAAATTACGGCGGAGGTGTAGAAGTATGCTGTAGGATTGCTTTACACAGCATGTTAGCAGAATGTAAACGTACCGTTAAAGGCATAGTGAGATAGATTAGTATGGTGTCGGAACGCCAATCACCCAGAGCTTTAATTAATTCAATAGGGACACCCGATTGGTAAGCAAAGGACGCTCCCCCCCTACGAAAGGAATGCCCCGCGTAGAGCTTGGGATCAAGGCCCAAAGCTGATAAATGGTAACGCAATTTAGTGACAAAGGCGCTATAGGTAAATGCATGGAGAACATGGGAGCTATCGACCCAATTGAACGCTTGATGGTCCCCAGATGAGAAAGGGGCTGTAAAACGGAAAGCATTGCAGAGAGCTGATGTTGGGCAGAGGGATGAGCCCGAGATAAGTGGAAGGGGAATCTCGACGACCCTTTCGCGGAATTGAATGGTCTTGCTCCATCGGATGGTTATTAGTGTCCCCCAAGGGTAGATCTTGAAATCACCCTTGGTTAATTGTTTTTGAGGTTTAAACAGATGAGGCGCCGTAGGAAGTAAGATGCGACTTACGAAACATACCATAGAAGGCTACCAGACAAATAGCCCAGAATGAAGCATCTAGACTGGTGGTAAGGTCAAGTTTCGAATGCAGCTGTCGTAAAATTGCGGGCGTAATGGGTTGTTTTTGATTAAGCGTGAGTCCTTTCGATCTATTAACTCCTGTTAATAGGGACTTAAGCGGCCAATTATTAAGTAAGGGGTTGGGTAGGCCCAGTTCTTTGTGCAAAATGCCAATAATATTAAGATAACTTCGGACAGACGAGGCTTTTAACGTTCGGGCGAGAAAGGCGGCGTACTGCAATAAATGATCGGGTTGAACTGGAACAGGGCTATATCCCATGTATAGACAGAAACGTAAGTAAGTGTCACGATGAGTTTTGTAAGTGGTTTTGGTTGACTCTGCGAAAAGTTGCGCGCGATATTTATGAATTTCCTGGCGGAGCTCTGCAGCCAACTGGGGATCCCTGGCACCTGGAAAAAACAAAACAGCGACTGTGAACTGACATGTGATCATTTAAAGCGATGTGATCAACAGATATGTGCGGCAGACGATTTTGCAAAATAACATAAAAGGCATGAAGATGCCGAGGCTCGTGTAGTCGTGAGACCGCGTCGGCGATGGTATTGCGAGTGCCTTCAATGTATAAGGCACTAATATGGAAATTGAAGGCGGCCGATAGCCAAAACAGGTTTCGCAGCTCGTCCATGATAAGTTCATTGGACGTTGTTCCTTTGTTGATAATTTGTACAGCTGCTTGGTTGTCGCTATGGATGATGACGCGATGATTTACCCATTGAGGAGCCCAACGCTTCGCCGCTAACACGATTGCTAAAATCTCTTTATGATTTATATGTAGAGGGAACCAGGAGGGGTTGTCTAATGAAAAATTAAAATAGAACCAGTCCCCCCTGAAATACCCCCCCGCCGCAAGGGAACTGGAATCGGTCATAACATCAACCGTTGGTTGTTGATCAAGAAAAAGCCGCGTACCGTTGAAGACGTGGAGGAATTTATCCCACCAGCAAATGTCGCGATGAAAAGAAACTGATAACTTATGTTTTGCTGTGCCTGACATAGAATTCATCAGGTCAAGAATCCGCCGAACGAAGGTGCGCCCCCCATACACCACCCGACATGCCCAATTTAATTTGCCCGCGAGGCGTTGTAACTGCCGCTTTGTTGCACGTCGCTTGTTTTTGAATTGCGAGACCAGGGTTTGAAATTCGTGTAATTTCTCGGAAGGTAGCGTTAAAGTACATGCGATAGTATCAAGTTGAACTCCGAGAAACGTGAGGCACTGTGTTGGCGGTACGAGTTTCCGCCAGCTTATCGTAAAACCAAGATCTTGAAGGAGTGCCAAGAGAGCGTCATATGCTTCCTTGCAATCTTGATAGGTCTTTCCGATGACAAGGAAATCATCGAGATAAACAATAATGTCCTGATAGCCGCGCCTAGCCATCATCCGCCGAACTGCCTGTGTTAAGCGATGGAAAATTTCGGGAGAACATTTTGCTCCGAAGAGGAGTCGAGTGTCAAAGAAAAAAGTATCGAAATCGTCCCCAGAAAATTGCCATTTGCAACCGGTAGCCTGGTAATTTGCCGGATGAATGGGAACGGATCGGTAAGCGTGTCGGAGGTCAATTTTTGCCACGTAATAGCGGGGCTTCAGTGCGCGAGTTGCGTCATCAAGTGTTTGAAATTTGAACGAGCGCGTAGTTATGTAATCATTAACCGCTTGCCCATGCGGTCTGGAGCAGTCATGGATAAGCCTAACTTCGGTAGAATTGGGTTTAGGAATCGCTCCTAAAGCACTAACAACCATTGGCTTAGTTGCTGATATGACGTAATTGCCCTGCGTAATTTCGTCAATGATAGTTTGCTCCACTGTGGCCCTCACAGTAGGATTTGTCGCGGATTTATAGTTATGCATGTCCACTGCGGTGAACTGGGTGTTGACATCCGTCAACTTGAACCCATAAATAATGCCCTCCTTTAAAAACGGCTGATCCTCATCGTTGCTTAGCTCGCGTAGCCATAAAGATTGATTTAACGGGGAATTAGATAGGGGTAGTCACTGGGATGTGGGCCTGGTGCTGCCTTGAGGCGGGTTTAGAGATGTAAAATGGCTGTGACCCGGGTGATTTTGCCCACACGCCTTTCCCCCTTGCCCCCGTCGGTTACACGCATGTTCGTAGACGCAATTTGTAAAGTTACAACCCCGGGGGGAATTAAAGCTCCGGCAAATGGTTTTCCCCTCGTTAGTAGTGGCAACAAACTGACTATTAGCACTGGGTAAACGAGTGGTGCCGCGCATGGGTGTGAATGCTTTGGGAATGGGCTCTAAAATTACCGTGTGTAAATGGTTGGAGTCGAAACTCCACGGATAGCCATAGGTGGCCTGTAACAGACGGAACTCGTCGTCGTACTTGAGGACCGAGGTCCATTGAAAACGGTTAGATAGTTCCATAATTTTTACAGTGTAAGCTAGATAGTTTTGTATATCCTCTAAAGAATTTAGCTTCTTACTAATCATTAAATTGTAAAAAATCCTAGTGTTACTTATCACCCACTGCGGAAGCGTGACTTGCTCTAGCTTAGGTTTCTTAGGGCCGTATGAAACAATTAATTTTGTGTTTCCTCCATCTGAGATGGTTCGTTCATCCTCTCGGGGAATAATATTGTCTACATATTGTCACAAAACTTGCTAGGTATTCCCCATTCATGTTGGCTGAGGGGTTCGCTGCATCCCGCGCACTTTGCGATACGTCTTGTCTTTTCGCCAGAATTTGTGGATTCCATTTTAAAGCAAATTTAAGAAAATAGCTTGAAAACAGTAAATGAATAAAGCACTGCGTTGCTGTAGCTGAGTATAAGATAATGTGAACAAAATCTAATTTATGTGGCTTATATTCCTTGGCGGCTGTCTTTGCGGTAAGCTACGCCCTTCCCGCCACATGGAAGGATACGGTTTGCCTGCGCCCAATGTGACCGGTCAGTTCAAAGTCTAGATTCATATTAATAGGATTAATATTCACACTAAAACTCGCTGGAATCGCTTCGAATCGACCCCAAAACCACTCGACACAAGTAAACACACAAATAAGCTCAGGTGAGCCAGTTTTATTCAAATACCGTTCCTAATTTTACGCTCAAATTCGAAGTGAATTTTCCCCATACAAATCCTTATAAATTCGCTATTACGCAACAGTTACCTGTAAACATCACTTGAGCTTGGGCTATCTGTGCCTCCACGGGCGAAGAACTCGTCTGAATGTGCAACGAGTCGTTGGATTTCAGAGTGAAACAATTCATCTGATTTCACAGAATAGTTCGCTTCGACGAGCGATTGACATTTTCAGCATGCAATACGGGCATAGAGCATGACTCTACGGTCGAATTATCCGCCACAAACGGCACATATTTTCATTTGCACAGATTCTCACGTGGATTGTCGATTTAGACAGTTGTCGCGTTCGTTGTCACGGTTGATTGATTGCGTTGCGAAGCAAAATGACAGACGTTGCTAGGCGATAGTGACAATAAGCCACTGCGCATGCACCCCATCTTACATCCGGCAAAATTTTGGATTTTCTCCCCTATTGCCAAGAATAGTGTGCTGCCTCGCTAACGCTCGCCAGCAATAATTAATAGATGGACACCAAAATAGTCCGCAGTCAACAATAGCAACCTGGGGTCTTCTTGTATGGGTGTCAACTGTCTGTTGCTGTCCCAAAAATCATTTTCTTTCTTCTATCCCTTCTTTAAACCTCTTAAAATTTCATTGAAATTTATGTTGAGTCCCATCTTAACCATATTCTAGTATTCAGTGTAGCATGAAATTTATGTTGAGTCCCATCTTAACCATATACTAGTTTTCAGTGTAGCATGAAATTTATGTTGAGTCCCATCTTAACCAGCATGAAATTTATGTTGAGTCCCACCTTAACCATATACTAGTATACAGTGTAGCATCAAATTTATGTTGAGTCCCACCTTAACCATATACTAGTATACAGTGTAGCATCAAATTTATGTTGAGTCCCATCTTAACCATATACTAGTATACAGTGTAGCATGAAATTTATTTTGAGTCCCATCTTAACCATTTACTAGTATTCAGTGTAGCATGAAATTTATGTTGAGTCCCATGTTAACCATATACTAGTATAGTGTAGCACGAAATTTTTGCGGATTTTGTGGATTGCTCTCAATCAGCGCAAAAATAAGTTCCCGTAGAAAAAAACTCTCGCAGAATAACACTTCGTAAAAATTTACTCCCTTCAGTCAAATAAAGCAAATTCAGACATTATTACTTTTTGCAATTCAATTTATACATTCTCATATTACTTAGAATATTCCCGGTCGTAGCATAGTAATAACAGTTTTTTCTTGAACATGGCAATGGGCAGGGATAGGCTTTTTGTTTGATTTTGTTGTCACGTCCGTCCTTTAAGGCATATACAGCATCACCTTCCAAGATTGAAGCCCAAGTGTTTTGGACCCTGCACACTCCTAAATTGGCCCGGTCGATTGCATAAAGCAACTTTAGATTAAGTGGAATTTTCTGCAACCATTCTCTATGTTTCGGAGGAGTTGCTTTCGCGTCGTCATGGATAACTCGACGGAAGGCGCATTAAGGAGTACAAGAAACACAAAGAGAATGTGAGAAAATCATTTGGAACGCAAGTAAAGGATGCAAAAAATCCCACTTAATCTTTATGCAACCAGGCGCTGGCGCTGGCATCTTGTATCACAGCCGTGTGAGAGCGCGCCTGCGACAACAGCCTGGTCACCACATATACCTAATCAGTCTCTGCTTATTTTTGCTTGTTATTAATTTGTATTTAATTTTCATCAAATTATTGCTTCATTTCAAATTGTACCATTGGCAACTTTGTCGGCTGACGCCACATTGCCAAATTAGCGCATGCTAGAGGCACTTACTTAAATTAAGGAAATGAAATATTAAAGGTAAGATCTTTTGCTCTATCTTATATTGACTTCCATTCCTTTAAGGTGGCTGAACATAGTTTCACTGTACCTATGTATCATTCATTGTCATTTTAAAACTACTAACGTCTGGGCGCCCAAAATTGGCTAAGCATACGATTAAGCAACAAGCTATATATTTTGATATCTTTGTTGAGCTTTTTGTTGCCATGGTAACACGGTGGATTGTAACTCAGCCTGCAATATTTGGTTTCGTTTATTTTCAGAAAATCTAGTCGTTAGATTTTGTCTATCATTTGTCTCCAGTAAACTCGTAAAAATATTCGCGTGTTAACACTGGTCTCATGTAATTTTGACAGAGGGATCTTCCGTAATTTGTGGTTTAATAAGCTTGCGTTTTGTAAAAATCTCCTTTGTTAGATTTCAAATTTTTGATGGCAGGTGAGTTCGGCATATTCGGTACTATTATTGTGCCAAATTTCATAAAATTCTAACGAGTGGTTCCGTAGAAATCAGCACGTTTCCGAGTAAAGTTGCTAAAACATCCAGTCACAATTTTTTGGTCAACATGCATGCTTTGCATTTGACTGGGTTCTCGAACCAAAGACAAAAACTACCAAAAGGCAATGTATTTCTTCAATGGTTCTATAAATTATCTATTGATTCAACAAATATTTAGCATGGGATTGACAATATATTGGAATTTGTTTTATCATTGTTCAGTTACTAAAAATATTAACTGAAAAGCACAATTATCAAATTATTCTTTTAATAGAGAAATGAAACACGACTCTTCATTTGATTTATGAAGGCTATTTTGTAGTCATGGAGACAACTTTGAACACAGCCCTATACTAGTGAATAACAACATTGTCGCTCTTGGCGTAGCCGTTTTCGGCTTTGAGTTTACCTTTTTTGTGCGTAACATTAGTTCATACAAATTTATGCACGCATATTTGGTTTATGCCGACGACCATGTAACTTTCTCGACACTTTCAGCCATGAAGTGCATAAACTTGAGAAGCAGCAGGTAGAATTATAGCGTACACTTGCAAGTTTTTAAGACAATGCAAGGCGTTAGGACCGTTTGATATTGTGTTCGCCGCTTATTGCTGTGGGATTTTTGTTGCGGGCAAGTTTTGTGTTTTATATATACCTTGCAATTTGCTTAGCGATCGAGGTTTCAAGTGTCGGCTACTGAATATAGTGAGCGTATTGTAGTCTTACTTCCGTAGACATAATTTTAAGCTTAATATGTTTCCACCGTAAACACACTCAAAACACTCGGGAATCAATACTGCATTAGGTTTAAGATGCCACAAGCTCAAGCTGTGTACAGCTTCTCGTATGTAATACTACTGAACATATTTTCGTACATAAATCCACTCCAACAGTGCTTATTTGTATCCAAGTTCGTGGGCAATTAACGGAAACAAGACTCGGATACGCAAGATTTGAACTATAACTTTAGCATATGGTACGCTGAACAGAATCAAAGTGATAAATACAGTGTATTAATATGCTAATATCCTTACTTTACGCTTAATTTGTCACCAACTAGAATACTTCATAAGCATGGAATGATCAGAAGTTGTGCAAGTTGAAATGAATCTTGTACTTACAATATTTGTATTGCAGTCTCCCGGTACTGGAGAGAACTTAACTAATTCCATTACGGACTCTTACTCCTTCTCTTAATTGAGATCAATTATACATTTGTACGCGAAACGTCTCAGTGTTTTGCAATGCTAATTTTGCTGTAACTACATCAATTAAGTTTAATCGCTTTTGCTGGTACATGTAAATGAAAACGTCGGTTTTCAATCATTTTAACGCTGAATTTTGAAGCCTTCATTTTTCGCTATCTTAAATGTCTTCCAGGAACCGTATTACGTCAGCTGATAACGTAGTACTGGAATGATCACTGACTCTGTTGCACATGTACATTTCCTTTCTGGATTACTAGTTGTTTACATTTCCTGATATTTCGCGTTAGCCCGTAATATGCAATCTAGCAAACACATCGATACTGTTGCTATATTCTGGAATGATCACCAGGAAATGTAAACAACGAGTAATCCAGAAGGGAAATGTACATGTGCAACAGTGTCAGTGATACATACATACATACATACATACATACATACATACATACATACATACATACATACATACATGAACTTTATTTATTCTCGAAATTACAGAGTAGCCTAAAAAGGCTAATATCTTCGAGAACATAAATAGTATTAAAAAAAAAATGAAAAAGGGGGGAAAAATTTATTTACATTAAAGAAATCTAATTTGCATCTAGTATTTACATGAAGAATGCCAATATACCATTATGTCTAACAAGAGATTACTTTCAGGAGTCTTCTAAAACCAGTTAAAGTAGGCTCAGCTCTTACATTATTAGGTAGGGAGTTCCAGGTCTTAGATGCAAAGTAACGAAAGGAGTTATTGGCATGAAAATTTCAAATAGACAGTAAAAAACACAGGGATGTCTGAAAAGTTTTCTCAGTTTTTACTCACTCGAACACCAACTCCGCGGCCTGGCCAGTACCTTACGCATGCCACCTTATGCCATGCTGATGCATCCATGTCCAATACTGTCAACTTGATACGACCGGAAAAAATCAAAGTACTGCAAGGTAATATTTTCGTCTCATCCTCGATGTAAAAACTTGTCTTTGTTTTCAGTTTGATTTTATTGTCTGTGTTTGAGCAGTTTGATTTTATTGTTGCATCGGTTCTTTAGGGCAGTACAGTATCACCTTCGACTGAAGACTTAATAGCTCAGTGAAATGTCTCTAAGTAGAGCGTACAGTAACTCTACAATTAAAAAAAGTTAAAAATATGAAGTTTCCTTCCTTGTTAGAATGTTCTGCTGCTTGAACAGAAAATCGTAAAAATTAGTTCCCAGCAGAAATTTCAGTCACCTCGAACCGCAAAACACAAAAAATCGCCAATTCGCAAAATAAAACTCCCGCAAAAATTCCATGCTACACGGTAGGTAGAAAACATAGACAAGTTTTTACACTGAGGATGGTAGAGGCACTGGTGTAATCCAAAATCAAAAACAACGATGATAACAATCTTAGGGCTTATAATCGTCTTGAACTAAACAACGGCAATAGTGAAACCAATTTATCGATCTGACAGCCAAGAATGGGCAAAAATCTATATAGTTGGCTGCGAATATTGGTAGCGAATATTTTTTTGTGCATGAAAATTTATAACGGATCAAGATTAAAAATGGGACATAGGTGTTAGAAATGTTTGAACATATATTCTACATAATATTCTATATTAAATCCATTGTTACGTATGTCATCTGGCGAAACTGGTAAACAAAGGAAGAAAAGCCGTATCGGGAACCGGCTGTTGTGAAGAGTATTGAAATATTAATTTAGCACACTTCACATTAGATGCTTCAAGGGATCATAAGCAAGAAGCAAGAGCGTGAACCGAACACCTGTTCATTGAGATCAAGACGTTTTTGCAGCAACGTGTCTATTTTAGAGTGGTACACACATGCACTCCGTTGACCGTTCGAGTAAAGCCCCGTCTACACGAGGAATTTTTATGTGGCAATTTTCTATGTGGCAATTTTTATTTGCTCGTGTAGATGATGAAAAATGACCAATTTTTATGTGACAACTGTATTTGCTGAAAAGCTGCTGTGTTAGTTTTCATGTATGTGGCAAATAAAAATTGTCACATACCGATAATTGTCCGTGTGGACGAGACGCCACATAAAATGCGACAATTATATCGACGTCATCTGTAGAACCCAGTCCGTAATATTTGCGCATCCAACATGGCGGCTCCCACGAGTACAGCCTGTAGGTGGACAGATGCGCTTGTTTCCTTGCTACTAGAGGCATTGCGAACTAGGAAAAGTTTGTGGCGAGAACTATAAGCGAGAACTATAAGAACCGTAATACGAAAAAGAAGGAACATGAAGAGATTGTTGCCATACTAAGAGAAGATTGACCAGACTTAGATCTTCGTCTTCTTCTAGTGACTTTCGCCATCTTGCTTTGTACCCTAGCCTTTATTCCATGGGCATCTCCGCTGTGCGAAATCATTACTGACGCAAATTAACAACAAATATTTGTCGATCATCTACATTGGCAAATAAAAATTGCCACATAAAAATTGCTCGCGTAGACGGGGCTTTAAACTCGCTTTTAGAACGAGGAATATACATGTTTTCCGTTGATTGTTGGAGTAACACGCTTTCAGTTTCAATTTACCGTTCGAGTAACTCGCTTTTAGAACGAGGAATATACATGTACTCATTTTACCTTTCGAGTAACACGCTTTTAGAACGAGAAATATACATGTACTTCATTAACCGTTCGAGTAATTCGCTTTTAGAACGAGGAATATACATGTACTCCATTGACCGTTCGAGCAACACGTGTTTAGAACGAAGAATATCCATGTATGTATATACTTCATAAGTTTTTCGCGCAACAGACTTTTAGAACGAGTAATATATCTATACTCTAGCCACCTTTCGCGCAACACGCTTTTAAACGAATAATACTACATATACTCGGCGATTAACCTTTCGTGTAACTCGCTCCTTTCTTAATGAGATGCATTTTTCGGATCGACAATAATTCCTTTTTCTTTTTTTTTTTCTTTTTTTTTATTCAACAATTCGGCCCTTTCTCGATATATCAACAACAATGGCTTAGCAGTCTATGAATATTCCATAAAACGATTCAACACAAAAGAAAAAATTAACGTAACAATGGATAAAAAGAACGAGGTATTGTTGTATTTCATTGCGTTGTTGATATATCGAGAAGCTACCAACAATTCAATAATTTCAATTATTCAATAATTTCGACAACCTTCAAGAGGGCCTTGTTAACCTCGTTGCCAGGGTCTCTCATCTGGCATGTGTCTTTAATGAGATGCAATTTTCGGGTCGACTACTACACTTTACGGGTCGTCTCATTTTGTCTATCCATAGGGATCGTACTTTGATTTTTTCAGGTCGTATCAAGTCGACCGTATTGGACATGGATGCTCCCCGCCCCTTTCACAACTCCCCGCTCCTTACACAACTCCCCGCTCCTTGCACAACTTCCCGCTCCTTACACAACTCCTCGCTCCTTACTCAACTCCCCGCTCCTTACACAACTCCCCGCTCCTTACACAACTCCCCGCTCCTTACTCAACTCCCCGCTCCTTACACAACTCCCCGCTCCTTTATGCACAACTGCCCGTTTGTTACACAACTGCTCGCAATTTCCCGCTTCCTACATAACTCCCCGCTCCTTACACAACTCCCCGCTCCTTACACAACTCCCCGCTCCTTACACAACTCCCCGCTCCTTACACAACTCCCCGCTCCTTACTCAATTCCCCGCTCCTTACACAACTCCCCGCTCCTTACTCAACTCCCCGCTCCTTACTCAACTCCCCGCTCCTTACACAACCCCCCGCTCCTTATACAACTCCCCGCTCCTTACTCAACTCCCCGCTCCTTACTCAACTCCCCGCTCCTTACACAACTCCCCGCTCCTTACACAACTCCCCGCTCCTTACACAACTCCCCGCTCCTTTATGCACAACTGCCCGTTTGTTACACAACTCCTCGCTCCTTACACAACTCCTCGCTCCTTACATATACACAATTTCCCGCTTCCTACATAACTCCCCGCTCCTTACACAACTCCCCGCTCCTTACACAACTCCCCGCTCCTTACACAACTCCCCGCTCCTTACACAACTCCCCGCTCCTTTATGCCTAACTGCCCGTTTGTTACACAACTCCTCGCTCCTTACACAACTCCTCGCTCCTTACATATACACAATTTCCCGCTTCCTACATAAATCCCCGCTCCTTACACAACTCCCCGCTCCTTACACAACTCCCCGCTCCTTTATGCACAACTGCCCGTTTGTTACACAACTCCTCGCTCCTTACACAACTCCTCGCTCCGTACATATACACAATTTTCCGCTTCCTACATAACTCCCCGCTCCTTACACAACTCCCCGCTCCTTACACAACTCCCCGCTCCTTACACAACTCCCCGCTCCTTACTCAACTCCCCCTCCTTACACAACTCCCCGCTCCTTACTCAACTCCCCGCTCCTTACTCAACTCCCCGCTCCTTACACAACCCCCCGCTCCTTATACAACTCCCCGCTCCTTACACAACTCCCCGCTCCTTACACAACTCCCCGCTCCTTACACAACTACCCGCTCCTTACACAACTACCCGCTCCCTACATATCTCTGTACTTCTTACACAACTCCCCGCTCCGTAAAAAAATCCCCTTCTTACATAACTCCCCGCTCCTTGCACAACTCACCGCTCATTACATAACTTCCCGCTCCTTACACGACTCCCCGCTCCTTACACAACTCCCCCTTCTTACACAACTCCCCGCTCACACATACAGGCCCCTGGCAACTAATGGGGTCCATGTTGCACCACCCCTCTTGTGAGGACTACTTCTTCTCTGGCAGTATATTCAAAAAATACTTGGTACGTTTAGTTGCTTGTTACCCCGTCTCTTGTTACATCTGTTCAAAGTTTGGAAAATGTTTATTTTTTTTGTGGGGACTTCGTTATGGGGACGTGATAAGAACTCAACTTTCATATGTCCCCATAAGTGTGCAAGGATGCACGCCATAACTCCCCGCTCCCTACATAACTCCCCGCTCCTTACACAACTTCCCACTCCCTACATAACTCCCCGTTCCCTACATAACTCCCCGCTCCCTACATAAGTCCCCGATCCTTACATAACTCCCCGCTTCTCACACAACTCCCCGCTCCTTACATAACTTCCCGCTCCTTACATGACTTTTCGCTCCTTACATAACTCCCCGCTCCTTACATATACACAATTTTCCGCTTCCTACATAACTCCCCGCTCCTTACACAACTCCCCGCTCCTTACACAACTCCCCGCTCCTTACACAACTCCCCGCTCCTTACTCAACTCCCCCTCCTTACACAACTCCCCGCTCCTTACTCAACTCCCCGCTCCTTACTCAACTCCCCGCTCCTTACACAACCCCCCGCTCCTTATACAACTCCCCGCTCCTTACACAACTCCCCGCTCCTTACACAACTCCCCGCTCCTTACACAACTACCCGCTCCTTACACAACTACCCGCTCCCTACATATCTCTGTACTTCTTACACAACTCCCCGCTCCGTAAAAAAATCCCCTTCTTACATAACTCCCCGCTCCTTGCACAACTCACCGCTCATTACATAACTTCCCGCTCCTTACACGACTCCCCGCTCCTTACACAACTCCCCCTTCTTACACAACTCCCCGCTCACACATACAGGCCCCTGGCAACTAATGGGGTCCATGTTGCACCACCCCTCTTGTGAGGACTACTTCTTCTCTGGCAGTATATTCAAAAAATACTTGGTACGTTTAGTTGCTTGTTACCCCGTCTCTTGTTACATCTGTTCAAAGTTTGGAAAATGTTTATTTTTTTTGTGGGGACTTCGTTATGGGGACGTGATAAGAACTCAACTTTCATATGTCCCCATAAGTGTGCAAGGATGCACGCCATAACTCCCCGCTCCCTACATAACTCCCCGCTCCTTACACAACTTCCCACTCCCTACATAACTCCCCGTTCCCTACATAACTCCCCGCTCCCTACATAAGTCCCCGATCCTTACATAACTCCCCGCTTCTCACACAACTCCCCGCTCCTTACATAACTTCCCGCTCCTTACATGACTTTTCGCTCCTTACATAACTCCCCGCTCCTTACATGACTTTCCGCTCCTTAGATAACTCCCCGTTCCTTAGATAACTCCCCGCTCCTTACATAACTCCTCGTTTGTTACATAACTCCCCGCTCCCTACACAACAACCCACTCCTTACATAACTTCCGGCTGTGAGGATCACAAATTTCACTCATGTTTTTGTTCAGTTAACTCTTTTAACTCCCAAGCGCCAAATATCAAAATTCAAGAAAAATCCCAAATTTCATGTTGTAAAATATTGAAAACAAATGGTAACTGTCCCATGTGAAAGTACTATACTGTTGTACATAGGATTTCGACCACAGACTCAAAAGTTAGGACTGCACTACATGTCTCCATAATTGACTCTGGGAGTGAAAGGGTTAAGTGATGAGGAGGTCAGAAATTCTGAATCCTTTAAGTTTTAAGAATAGCCTTTTTTGTTCAGTTACATGTAAGTGACATGGGGATAATAAATTCTGAATCCTTTTAGAATTAGATGTGAATAGTCAGTTTTGTTCAGTTCATTGACCGGGCATCAGAATTATATAGAGCATTAGATAGAGAATTATATAGAGCAATTAAGCTTTGGAACTCATTGACACGTGCGATTACTGCTGCAGCCAGCCTGCGTACTTTCAAAAAGAAACTTAGAGAATTCCTTTTTGAATCATTTCTTGTTAGCTAGGAGAGTTACCTATTGATGTTTTTAGCTATTATAACAATTTTAACGTTTGACATTTTTATTCAATGTTAAACTTCTTAAGTTAGATGTTAATTAATAATCACTTTCCCTCGTATAAGTGATGGGGTATACAAACATTTTGCTTGGCAGTTAAGCTTGTACAATTCACAAATTTGCATTCAACTCTAGGAGACATGCACGCAAAATTCTTTGTTACCTTTGCAATAACTGTTGTCCTCTTTTTCAAATTTATACTGGAAGGTACGTTGCCCCAAGAAATTAGAGAAAATCTTGTTGAGTGTGTTGATTCTTTCATAGAAGACATAGAAGGGCTTCAAGTCGAAACCTATGTGGCAATGTTCTTGTCAAATTGGGATGAAGAGCCAATGGAAGAGGTGACAGGAGAGCATTTCAAAATCCATTACTGGAAAGGGACATACAGAGGGGTCCAGAGGGAGATGGTCTTCTCTAAACAAACCAAGATCAAGGGAACCTTGGACACAGATGCTTCCTAAAGAGAAGAGTGCATTATTATTCATTCATTTGAACTCACCGAAGCCAAAAAGCTGCAGGCAACTGCAAGGAAGCACTAAATTGAAAAGTATACTTCGCTAAAGAGTGTTGCTGATAATTCATAATAGCGTAGTGCACTTCTAAAGCGTCTCGACTCTAAGCTTAGATATTCAAAGATCTAGAGTGAGACATGATATAAATCTTGTTAACAAGTTTGATATTATACCAGTTTGTTCTTGGTTACAATTTTTCACGGGGCAATATGCACTGGCTTTGCAGAATTTTTGCATCCTGGTGATATTCTCTAGGATCTGCCTATTAAGTAGAATTTCTGCATTTTATCTAAATGCAGTGAATTTGAGTATATTTAGCCACTGAACGAAATATGGGATTTTTACATCCTAATCTTAATAAGTATAGTTTTTTTTGCTGATTTCTATTCATTTTACCAAACGCAGAATTTCTGCATCTCAGCTCAGTGCAGCTCAGTGCAGTGAATTTGAATATATTTAAACATTGAATAAGATTCAGAATTTTTGCATCTTAATTGAATCACTAATTTGCCAAGCGCAGAATTTCTGCAGCTTGTGTTTAGCCCATACATTTATTATGTATTACATGTCATTATAATTCACGTGTCACACTGACTGTAAAATTAAGCTGGTTAAATAAAAACATTTTCTGCTACTGAACCAGTTTGGTTGTTGTTGGGAATATAGGGTCCACAATGAACACAGAACAGGCTTCGAGAAATATCCATGTGGCCCACGGAAAATAGCTCGAAAAACGTCCATTTTATTTTGGAACGCGTTCTGCGAGAAGCGAGAACCTTATTACTCGTGACGTTACGCCAACGAGTTTTAAAATGCTTATTCTTCTGGGAAAGAGATTTTGAAGATACGAAGTTTGATCCTAGGAATTTAAGATATGATTCTAAAAAGTTCTGCTTATCGCCTTATCTCAAATTTAATCGCCGATTCTTCTCAATACCTGCGTTTTTAATAGCAGTCGTCATGACATGTTTTAAATTGTACAATGAAAAAATGGATTCAAATGACGAATATTTTTCCTGACCAAAAAGCATTCTCGTCGCTTCGCTCTAGTGATTTCCGCCTCAAATTGAGCGGAAGCCATCGCTATTTCTTTAACAACAACAACAACAACAACAACAACTTTTATTCATACTGTAAAATTACCAAGATGTATACATAATATATACATTAAAAATAGATACAGTAGATGGTTACCCAAAATAACTAAAAAGCTAAACTAGTTGGGTAACCATTATTTAATTAAAAATAATATACACGCGAGTCAGAAAAGTGGCTTTACTTAGATCAACTAAACTACTGCTTATGTAGTTACCAAGCAACCTTTTAAATTGGAAAATTACGAGGAACTCACTCAGTTATTTTTTAAAAGACTATAAAAGACAATTAAATGCGAACAATCTTGCTTTTCATCGTCGCAGTCGTTAAACACCTCTTTTTCTCTTCACTTTCACTATCATATGTATTTATTGAACACCACATCCTGTCTCCCGGCTTTCACCAAACTTTACATTTCTTTTCAGGATTCATTGGTGAACCTACAGGGCAGTTAAATGCCTTCGAAAACTCAGGGGAATTCCTGAGTGTACCATTAACCCTGTGAATAAGGAAAAAAGCAGAAATAGCGATCAGCATAAATTGAGAGGCGACGAGTTTTAAGTTAATTACCCTTAAATAATTACAAAGAGTTGGTTGGAATTGTAGAATCGTAGTGGCAATTGTGATTTCACCAATACAATTGGCGAATTCAGTTTATACTAATACTTTTTCGCGCTAATGTTTATGCACATCCTTAGTGCGCAGGCAATTCTTGTCGCAATGTCACGCCACGTCATGTACGAGCGCGCACGTCAATAAGTAAGTAATCTTAACATGTCAAGGAATGGTAGGCACTGTGTTAACTTTGCTTAGATTTTTAAAGCCTTTGAATTTGCTTGGATGTTCGGTGACCCCTATTTTCTGTGTTATAGATCAGTTTCTTTACCAACTTTTTACACTTTCTGAGAAAAGAAAACGAAAAAAAAACTGAGTTGTATAAGGTTTTTACTTTTTTTTTCTACTCACGCGCCAACGAATTCCATTGATTTTGTAGCAGGGTTTTAAATGACCTCCTTAAAATTAATTATACTTGAAGGGATGACACGATTGTTTACTCAATAGACCCACTTGAATAAAATTTGTCTCAAGCGATTCATCTTCAGAATTTTTAGACTAACAGCCACTCAGTCCATGCCGAGTTACAAGTGCCAATTTTTCTTATCTCTAAAACGAAGTCACTCGGTGACCCGCGATTTTTTTTTACATTTTGGACAAGGGCGACTCATAATCTAGCTTTTCCAAAACGTTTTCGTGCGAACGTCCTTAAATGTTATTTTTGCACTATTTCAGATCGATTTTATGGAATTTTGATATTAAGTAATAATTTCTTTATGGATTCAAACCGAGGTTAGCGCGTGATAAGTGGAATTCTCATGAAGTCAAAAGCCGGAAACATACATTAAGTTAATAAGCTGGAACTAGCATTTGTTTTGTTTACCTCCATGGCATGGGACTGTGAGTATAATATCTTGTAGTGATACGGGCAGCTCTTTCGCTGTAATGACTGCACCAATTCTGTTATAATAAACAAACACATCAAAAAGCTATTTTATAACTCCTAGTTAATTTAAATTATCCGGCATCATCAGTTTACCGTAATAAGGGGATAAACTACGGCTCGAGTTAGGATCCGAGTTAGGATCCGAGTTAGGATTCGAGTTAGGATCCGAGTTAGGATCCGAGTTAGGATCCCAGTTAGGATCCCTAAAAAAAAATCAAAAAAGAAAAAAAAATTCCCTAAAAAAAAAAACAGTAGTAGTATAGGGTCATTTTACGCCTTGTTATGGATTTCCCTTGGATTTCCCGCAAACTAATTTGGATTTCCCGCATACTAATTTGGATTTCCTGCATATGTAATAAACTGCCCAGTCAACTACCTACTCCTTTTGTGTTATTCTGAAACAATAGAAACAATAGACCGGCCCAAACTTGCCCGCTCTATTCCAACTCACTTCAAAACAATAAAAACAACTGACACAGATATCCTTTACAGGGATAGATCAAAACAACTTATCTTTACCACTAGACCATCAAAGCTGTGCGGGATATTATAACCGAATAAAACTAATTAGAGGTTTCCGAAACATTCAAGTTTAGAAGCAATAAAATTTCACAGGATAAAAAACCGCTTATTCGTATTTACCGCCGTTTTAGCCGCTACATCGCTAGACTCTATATCGATTTTCCGTTTCGCAACCATCACCCAATTTAAGTTTTATAACTTTACCGGTAGCTTCAATGTTCAAACTTTTAATTATGCGAACTTTCTCTGAACTAAATTTGCATGAAAAATTAGCACCTCGGAAAAATAAACAAAGCAACCAATTACATGCGTTACTAAAACAATAAACCCACACTCTGTTTAAGTAAAAATATATTTAATAATAACAAAACGCAATAAGGTTTCATCAAATCATTATGTCAACAAAAGCTGTTTTATTTAGAACAACTGAAATCCATATTCTACACAAATGAAAAGGAAATCAAGAACAAAATATTAGAATGAAATTACTTTACGGACGCAGCGCGAATTCACTCTAAGACCGTATTGCAGCCCTAAAGCTTTGTTGGCTTTTTTCGGAAGCGAAGGTTTCCTCTGAAAACGATTTTACGTTTGGTTCATCTCCGTGTTCGTAAATCCACATTGTTTTATCGTTTGAATAATGTCTTAATTTAACTGGAGAACTCGGACGGGGGTTGTAAGGATTTTGGGAACTGGTATATTTCTATAACGCCGCGTTTTTCATCCAAGAAATTTTTATTCGATGCTGTTTTCGCAAATCCCTTGATCATATATATTAAAAGTAACTAGATATCCGTGTTTTCTGTTGTGATCAAATGATAGGGGTACAGGAGGGGTACAGAAAGGGTACAGGAGGGATACAGGAGTTTTTACTACCACCACCACCACAATTCTCCTCCACCACCACCACCACAATTTTATTGTTTTCACCACCACCACCACCACCACCACCACCACCACCACCACAATTCTCCACCACCACCACCACCACAATTCTCCTCCACCACCACCACCACAATTCTATTGTTTTCACCACCACCACCACAATTCTCCTCCACCACCACCACCACAATTCTCCACCACCACCACCACCACCACCACCACAATTCTCCACCACAACCACCACCACCACAATTTTATTGTTTTCACCACCACCACCACCACCACCACCACCACCACCACCACCACCACAATTTTATTGTTTTCACCACCACCACAATTCTCCACCACCACCACCACAATGTTATTGTTTTCACCATCACCACCACCACCACCACAATTTTATTGTTTTCACCACCACCACCACCACCACAATTCTCCACCACCACCACCACCACCACAATGTTATTGTTTTCACCACCACCACCACCATCACCACAATTTTATTGTTTTCACCACCACCACCACAATTTTCCTCCACCACCACCACCACAATTCTCCACCACCACCACCACAATTCTATTGTTTCACCACCACCACCACCACACCTCCTCCTCCTCCTCCTCCTCCTCCTCCTCCTCCTCCACAATTCTATTGTTTTCTCCTCCTCCTCCTCTTCCTCCTCAAGGATCTACAGGCTGAGAGAAAGTATTTGAGGATTACAATGAAATTCCTTTTTTTTTTTGCACTACTTGTGATCGGTTTTATTTTATTTCATTTATTTTATTAACATTTTAAACAATCCACAAATACTTTCTCTCGGCCTGTAGATCCTTGAGGAGGAGGAGGAGGAGGAGGAGGAGGAGGTGGAGGAGGAGGAGGTGGAGGAGGAGGAGGAGAAGGAGGAGGAGGAGGAGAAAACAATAGAATTGTGGAGGAGGAGGTGGAGGAGGAGGAGGAGGAGGAGGTGTGGTGGTGGTGGTGGTGAAAACAATAGAATTGTGGTGGTGGTGGTGGTGGAGAATTGTGGTGGTGGTGGTGGAGGAGAATTGTGGTGGTGGTGGTGAAAACAATAAAATTGTGGTGATGGTGGTGGTGGTGGTGGTGGTGAAAACAATAAAATTGTGGTGGTGGTGGTGGTGGTGGTGGTGGTGGTGGTGGTGGTGAAAACAATAAAATTGTGGTGGTGGTGGTTGTGGTGGAGAATTGTGGTGGTGGTGGTGGTGGTGGTGGTGGAGAATTGTGGTGGTGGTGGTGGAGGAGAATTGTGGTGGTGGTGGTGAAAACAATAGAATTGTGGTGGTGGTGGTGGAGGAGAATTGTGGTGGTGGTGGTGGTGGAGAATTGTGGTGGTGGTGGTGGTGGTGGTGGTGGTGGTGGTGAAAACAATAAAATTGTGGTGGTGGTGGTGGAGGAGAATTGTGGTGGTGGTGGTAGTAAAAACTCCTGTATCCCTCCTGTACCCTTTCTGTACCCCTCCTGTACCCCTATCATTTGATCACAACAGAAAACACGGATATCTAGTTACTTTTAATATATATGATCAAGGGATTTGCGAAAACAGCATCGAATAAAAATTTCTTGGATGAAAAACGCGGCGTTATAGAAATATACCAGTTCCCAAAATCCTTACAACCCCCGTCCGAGTTCTCCAGTTAAATTAAGACATTATTCAAACGATAAAACAATGTGGATTTACGAACACGGAGATGAACCAAACGTAAAATCGTTTTCAGAGGAAACCTTCGCTTCCGAAAAAAGCCAACAAAGCTTTAGGGCTGCAATACGGTCTTAGAGTGAATTCGCGCTGCGTCCGTAAAGTAATTTCATTCTAATATTTTGTTCTTGATTTCCTTTTCATTTGTGTAGAATATGGATTTCAGTTGTTCTAAATAAAACAGCTTTTGTTGACATAATGATTTGATGAAACCTTATTGCGTTTTGTTATTATTAAATATATTTTTACTTAAACAGAGTGTGGGTTTATTGTTTTAGTAACGCATGTAATTGGTTGCTTTGTTTATTTTTCCGAGGTGCTAATTTTTCATGCAAATTTAGTTCAGAGAAAGTTCGCATAATTAAAAGTTTGAACATTGAAGCTACCGGTAAAGTTATAAAACTTAAATTGGGTGATGGTTGCGAAACGGAAAATCGATATAGAGTCTAGCGATGTAGCGGCTAAAACGGCGGTAAATACGAATAAGCGGTTTTTTATCCTGTGAAATTTTATTGCTTCTAAACTTGAATGTTTCGGAAACCTCTAATTAGTTTTATTCGGTTATAATATCCCGCACAGCTTTGATGGTCTAGTGGTAAAGATAAGTTGTTTTGATCTATCCCTGTAAAGGATATCTGTGTCAGTTGTTTTTATTGTTTTGAAGTGAGTTGGAATAGAGCGGGCAAGTTTGGGCCGGTCTATTGTTTCTATTGTTTCAGAATAACACAAAAGGAATAGGTAGTTGACTGGGCAGTTTATTACATATGCAGGAAATCCAAATTAGTATGCGGGAAATCCAAATTTGTTTGCGGGAAATCCAAGGGAAATCCATAACAAGGCGTAAAATGACCCTATACTACTACTAAAAACTCAAAAAAGAAAGGAAAAAAATGCCCCCTCCCTCAGAATCCCCCCAGTTAGGTGGTATTAAAAAAGGACAGGCTAAACACGACTCCCACTCGTTGCAAAAAGTGTTTCAAAAGCCTAAAGTATAAAGCTTTCCCAGTAAGACTTCAGAGAGGATCGCGCCTTTAGATCACAGTTAAGAATTTGTTCTCTTCGATGATATAAACCTTTTGATCTCGGCGGATTATCTCTCAGATTGATAGGAGGATATCATGCTGTCCAGAGCCGTTAGAATTATTTTATTTCTTTAAAGACATTATTCATCATCATTCCTTGCTTAAGGAAAGGACTCAAGAATTTACTAGCATCCGTGAGATTTACAAAACAGCAACTATGCTGCAGATTATCTGTTGGATGCCAAATCAAACGTTATAACAAAGCAGCGGAGGTTTATCCTAGCTCCACTGAGACACACTACTCAACTACAGAACTAAAAATTATTGCAAGAATTCCAAATTACACTGCAATGGAATTATAGACTACGGCTTTTTGAGAGTCGGATCCAAGACGCCTATATCCGTGATGCCGGAAACACTTTCTCTCAAGTCTCGCGCACCGCAGACTTTAGACACTACTGATGTCACGGCCTTAAAAATTTAACGATCCTCGCATTTTCAAAGCGATAACAAACTTTAGCCGATTAGTATTTATCTTGCTACAAAAGTGAGCACAAAAAAACCACAATGTATGCCAATAGAGCTAGCATCAAACAGGCATAAAGAAATATAATAATTCTAACGGCTCTATAAAGCATTAAATCTCCTATCAATTTGAGAGATAATCCGCCGAGATCAAAAGGTCAATATCTACAAAGAGAACAAATTCATAACTGATCTAAGGGCTTTATGCTTTCTTTATATCTTTTAGCGAAGAGTGATTCTAGTGTTTAGCCAGTCTTATTTTTACAAAGAGTCGCTTATAAGACGTGCTTGAAGGCTTAAAACAATACAATGGACACACAACAGGAGTCGTGTAGGTCTGTCAACCCCATTTATAACCATGCTTGACATTTTTAGACATGACCCCGTCCTGTGACGTGCTAGACAATCATAAGTTGAACGCGTACAATTGTACTAAAGAGGAGAATTTATTATGTCCATACGCATATCCAGGTCTCCATTTTTGGAGACACTGAAAAGTTATATTACTCATGAAGTCTATGCACTTTTCAGAAAGGACAAAATCCTACATTGTTCATATACTTACGACAAAGCCTTCTAAAGAAACACAACTGTACGCCGGATCGAAATATGCACAAGACTAACCTCATTGGCCAGAATCTCTGGACCAATAGAAAAATACAGGCGCGCATTTTCGATCCGGTAAGCAATTTATGAACGGCTAAAACCTTTGAACGTTACCAATATCCATGAGATATACCTCTAGCAACTGACAAGATTCACGAGTAGAATCGAAACTGCAGTCTTGCTTTAGCTTAAACATCTACGCATGGAGAGAAGAATATACTAGCATCCGTGAGATTTACAAAACAGCAACCATGCTGTAGATTATCTGTTGGATGCCAAATCAAACGCTATTACAAAACAACGGAGGTTTATCCTAGCTCCACTGAGACACACTACTCAACTACAGAACTAACTAAGGAGCTGAAACTTATTGCAAGAATTCATTATTCCATTGCAGTGGAATTGTAGACTACGGCTTTTTTAGACTTGGATCTAAGATGCCTAAATTCGTGATGGGAAACACTTTCTCACAAGTCTCGCGCACCGCAGACTTTAAACACTACTGATGTCACGGCCTTAGAAATTTAACGATCCTCGCATTTTCAAAGCGATAACAAACTTTAGCCGATTAGTATTTATCTTGCTACAAAAGTAACCTTTTAGCGAAGAGTGATACTAGTGTTTAGCCAGTCTTATTTTTACAGAGTCGCTTAAAACAATACAATGGACACACAACAGGAGTCGTGTAGGTCTGTCAACCCCATTTATAATCACACGGTCGTCTACGCTTATCCCAATTCTTGAAGATTTACAATTTGACTATTAAAGCCAAAGTGAAAATTCTTGGTTAGCAGAATTGTAGAGATCACGAGTGAAAAGAACCGCGGCGAATTATTTTATTTCTTTATGCCGTTATTCGGTGCTAGCTCTATTGGCATACATTGTGGTTTCTTTGGCTCACTTTTGTTGCAAGATAATTACTTATCGGCGATAACAAACTTATCGTTTGTTATCGCTTTGAGAGTGATAGGATCGTTAAATTTCTCAGGCCGTGATTTAATGTCTAAAGCCTGCGGCGTGCAAGACTTGAGAGAAAGTGTTTCCGGCATCACGGAGACAGGCGTCTTGGATCCGACTCTCAAAAAGCCGTAGTCTACAATTCCACTGCAGTGAAATTAGGAATTCTTGCAATGATTTTTAGCTCCTAAGTTAGTTCTGTAGTTGAGTAGTGTGTCTCAGTGGAGCTAGGATAAACCTCCGTTGATTTGTAATAGCGTTTAATTTGGCATCCAACAGATAATCTGCAGCATAGTTGCTGTTTTGTAAATCTCACCGATGCTAGTAAATTCTTGAGTCCTTTCCTTAAGCAAGGAATGAACACAACTTAATGTCTTTAAAGAAATAAAAATAAAGAAATAAAATAATTCTAACGGCTCTGGACAGCATGATATCCTCCTATCAATCTGAGAGATAATCCGCCGAGATCAAAAGGTTTATATCATCGAAGAGAACAAATTCTTAACTGTGATCTAAAAGCGCGATCCTCTCTGAACTCTTACTGGGAAAGCTTTATACTTTAGGCTTTTAAAACACGTTTTTGCAACGAGTGGGAGTCGTGTTTAGCCTGTCCTTTTTTATACTACCTAACTGGGGGATTCTGAGGGAGGGAGGGGACATTTTTTCCTTTATTTTTTGTTTTTTTTTTAGGGAATTTTTTTTTCTTTTTTGATTTTTTTTTTGAGGGATCCTAACTGTGATCCTAAGTCGGATCCTAAGTCGGATCCTAACTCGAATCCTAACTCGGATCCTAACTCGGATCCTAACTCGGATTCTAACTCGGATCCTAACTCGGATCCTAACTCGGATCCTAACTCGGATCCTAACTCGAGAAATAGCTAACCTCCGTAATAAGGGGCTGTTCACAAGGCTTTGTAACATAGCTATGACATTCTCACAATCTAATTTAGCGTGAATCCCGGTTTGCGCTTTACAACACTTTTTAATATGAACAAAAGCTTCGAATTTCGGGTAAAATATACGAAAAGACCAAAGAAATTTTAACTATTCTACCACTTTTATGTGTTTATTGTCTTAGACGCTGAGACGCTAAAGACGCTAGCCCAAAGCGTAATCTTAAGCGGCTATTACGCCCAAATGAGTTGATGTCTTCGAAATCCGCTTACTATAACGAACTCAGTGGTATTTAGCTTATAATTTTTTAGTATGTAGTATATATATATATATATATATATATATATATATATATATATATATATATATATATATATATATATATATAAGTAAGTTAAAGGATTAAAGAAGACGCATCGATTCTCTGTGACTCTGAGTTTCGCGCCTAAGCGCTCGTCAGACAGAACTTTATTCAACTAAGAACATACCTTCTTATATACAAGTTAGGCGAGTGGCTAATTAATTCGCTAGTTTGCTAATCTGCTCTACGTGTGAAATTATCAACGTGTGATTCTTATGAAATTTGCTAAGTAAAACTTATTCTCGTGGCGGCATTTAATTAGCCACTCGTGGCTAATTATTCTCGTGGCGGCATTTAATTAGCCACTCGCCTAACTTGTATATAAGAAGGTATGTTCTTAGATATATATATATATATATATATATATATATATATATATATATATATATATATATATATATATATATATTTCTGTATTACATTTTCCGTAAGATCATAATCGCCCACTTACTCTTGCAAAACTAATGAAGAAGACTTGCTCGTTGCTCAGCATCAAACCCGGAAGCCTTGGTTCTTCCCAATGCTTTCTAACCCACTCCCGGTACGCCTACACATAAAAAAGAAAAAATGGGCATTCACTGTGCTTCCTTGCAATCATTATAAAGGCCATTAAGCTATAGCTATGTTCATGGTTATATACAATGCTACCTAATTTTACATACAATTTACATGACAGTGGCGACATGGACGGTTGTTAGATATTACAGCTCTAACAAAAAAACTTAATGTAATAAAATTGTTTCAATAATGCTCTGCAGTATTTTTCTGGCAATCATTAAAAAAAAACAGGACTGAAATGCGTACCGAGAAAAACAAAGTTGTACTCGGTGCCTCATCTCATCAGTATTACGGTGGCTCCAAGTAGTTTTTTTTTTTTGTTTGGGAGGGGGAGGGGGGTCACACTTCCCTTTTTGAATGCGCTTACACATAATCTTACTTTAGCTCAATGAATCTGAATTTGATACCAGATGTTAGGCTTGGATGAAAGTTTTGAACGATGCTCTTTGTATGCTAATCAGCGTTTCTATAGCAACGGTAAACAAACATGGCGAAAAACAGTTTTTTCTAATTATCTTTCGATTTTGGGGCTACCCGCGACAAGCGAATAAATGCAGTTTAGCTTGACGTTTTCACTCTTTTTAAACTGCACTTGAATGAAAAGATCGATCTCTTTATTGCCGAGAAATTAGTCAGAGCTATTTGCAGGGAGTAATAATTTTAGTCTGAGGAAACTTTCTGTGATAATTTAATGATAATTTGTGAAACCTATAGAATGTTTTGACTGCTTATATTTCAAACATGAAAAACCACGTGTTAAAATGTTTGAGCGAATTATTCAAAATCGAACGGTTTAATTTGTTTGAAATTTTCCCATTTAGTGTGCTACACTGTGTATATTATAGCGCATTTATTCGCTTGTCGCGGGTAGCCCCAAAGTCGAAAGATATTTTGGAAAAACTAAAGTGAAAACGTGTGCAAACTACAGCACATTTCGCTTTACTACCAGTTTTGCAGAGGGGGGTTACATCATAAAACATGTCCCATCTACCCACGCCAAATAGCAAGGTGGCGAGGAAAGGGAATAAAAAACAAAGATTTAATGGAGCATTTAACGGCGAGAGGGGGTTCGTCCGAACCCCCTCGAACCCCCCTGCGTAAGCCCCTGTACTACTCTGGGAATCGTCGAATCTTTAACCACGTCCGCAACTGTATTCATTTACAGGAAATCAAAGTCCAGTCAAATGAATTGTTTATCGAGAAATTGACTGGTGCGACAAATGTTGTCTTGGTTTTCAACTGTCGGCAGAAAGAATATCGGCAAAATTTTAACTGGACACAGGGGCCAAAGCATAAGAACAAGTCACCGCTTATAAAAACCAGCTGTACCCTTTCGTTGTATATTGTATGTCCTAGCATCAAAACCATTTTTTTGTTATCTTCAAATCACGTATTGTTAAAATGACGTATTTATGTATGGAATTCATGATTGTGTTCCGTAAATCCCTAAATTATGAAATCTAGAAGGCAGGAAACCACTGACATTTTTTAAACACATACCTCAAGAGCAATTTTTACACCTCCGTTGTCTGCAATATTTTCAGATAAAGTTTTCTCACCATTTACCTGAAACGATGGGGGTAGTGTTTAAATTACAAGCAGTGTGAAACAAATCGCATCTGAGTGTTCTTAAACCTGAAACAATACGTGCTACGAGTTTTTGAACGACTTAAAAGTCATTGTGAAATGATATATATGAAATAAATCATATATGATATGATGATTAAAAATCATTCTTCAAAAACGTTTTTCTGTCTATTTAAAGCAATTGCGCTTTTGTGCAAAGAGGAAAGGGCCACATGTTCACTGGCTTCCAAAACTTCTAAGGAAGAATTTATAACACAACAAAAAGACACTGTACTTACAATTACTCATACTGACAATACGATTTCTTACTTTACTTATAAGAACAATGTGACAGAAGAAAATAATTTACTAAAAAATGCTTTACAAATGTCAGCACGGGCGGCAGGTTTGATGGGTAGAATTAAGCATCTTGTTTTGCCAAATCCATGTGGTTACAGAGTTTGAATTTACAAATTTACAAGTAGGCACTGGTATCATTCAAATAAAGTTTTATTTGCTAAAACGGTTTGGTTGTAGCTAATTTTGTTGTGAAAGTTTCCAAAAAGAATAGGAGAAATGTTCTTTAACGCATACAAAAAAATTCAAAAGTCACCATTGTTGTTCTTGGCTGATATGCTGCGTCAGCACAAAATATATCAAACCTCGGTCAGTTACCTTATATCCATAAAATGTAAAGTTTGAATACTGATCCACCAAACAACGAGAATTTCGCTGAAAATTAACCAGCGTCGCGTTACTCCACCATTTTCTCCGATTTCCATAAATGTCATACAATTTACCTGCAAAAATAGAATTAAGATTTGGCAAACAGTTATCACTTTTATTCCTTTTTATTACTTACCATTAAGATTGCAAAGACGACTGCTTAATAGGACATTTGCACGATGGCGTCATTTGACTTCAACTACCAGAATTCATTTCGTTTTTCCCTTCTTATTTTAATTTTGTAATCCCAGTGCGGTTTAAATAACAATAGCCCTAATTTGCATTACAAAACAAAAAACTGAAGGATTCTGGTAGTTGTAGTCAAATGACGGCATCGTGCAAATGGCCTATTAGAAAACATTTATCAATATATCGAGTCTGATAACATTCTTAATCTCGGTTATTTTATTTTCAGCTTCTAATTGATTCGAGGCACCATTTCTCCATATAGAAGCTCAAAGGATGAAAGGAAGTTTTGGGAGAACAAATCCGCTGAGCGATGTAAGTGCATTACGTCTGTACTACTCATCCTGCTCAGAGAGTTCTCCCTTTGTTAACTTTCTTTGACCCTTTGTGGAGGAAAGAGAGAGAAATGGTATGAAAAAAAATATTTCAAGAATAGTGATGTAATCAATAACGGGAAAGCTGTTGCTACCGAAAATGCCCTCAAAATGCCGCGACAGATACAGAGTTAAAAAGCGGTGAATGAAATTTAATATTAATTATCATAGCTGTCTAATGTCAGTCAAATCAAAAGGTATAAACTCCATACCTCTAACGTGCAAACTATCAACCAACAGCTGACAAATGTCTCGCTAACGAGTTCACGTGTTGACTTGATCAGCCATTTATCTATTGCTTGCGGTGTTCTAGAACATTCGTTGCGGATTGAAAAATAATTTTCTTTTTGTAACAGTTTGAATTAACTTGCTCACGACCCAGAGGTCTTATTTATCTGAATTTTTCAGTTGTAATGTTCTTTTTTTCCTTCATTCTCAACTCATTGAAGCAATAAATGATTAAAACATTTTGTTACCAATAATTTGTTCATCCATCGTACCGCCATGTATAATATTTTAGACGATTTAATTATGCTATGTTCGGTGTGACCTGGCAGTAAAAATTCACATAAAACAATGCAATTTTGAGCCACAACAGCAACAGCCACAACGTTATTTTAATTTATTGTTTGTTCCAACCTGTGTTGTCAAAACCGTGAGTTATTTCATGCGCCATCACTGCTCCAATAGCACCATAGTTAATTGCACTAAACGAATAGAACAGAGAACATTAAATAATCAACTGGGCTATCCTTACCTACTCATTGACTTCTTAGTCAATTTAGCTATAAATTTTACAGTCACATGGGGCTCCATCCAATGTGTGGTTCCAGAAAATATCCATGGTTCCCCATGGAAGGTTATTGCAAATTCCGAGGAGGAGGGGTCTCAAATGCCAAAGTTTTTTAAAGGAAAGTATGAAGCTTAATTGGAATTTTCAGAGGGATGGGGTCAAAATAAAAAAAAACCTTCCGTGTGAGGGGTATGGATATTTTCAGAGGGGTGGGGTCAAAATGAAAAACCTTCTGTGTGAGGGGTATGGATATTTTCAGAGGGGTGGGGTCAAAATAAAAAACCTTCTGTGTGAGGGGTATGGATATTTTCAGAGGGGTGGGGTCAAAATAAAAAACCTTCTGTGTGAGGGGTATGGATATTTTTTGGAACAACACAGTGGACAAACAAGCCAACGTACCCCAGAGAGCATCTATGGTAAAAGGGTCGAGAAGCAGCTTACTATGTGGTGAACAAATGGGATATCAGGAGAGCACACACCAATCGAATTTCAACAATTTGGACGCATATTGTTACAGTAGAAAATAACCAGGTAATACTATTGAATGGATTTTTTTGTAATCGTCCAAACGAATATGAAAATAATTTTGACATATACATTTTTATCTGTTAACGAAGCACAGAATAGCGGAGTGAATAGAGTTTGTCCTTACAAATGACGTGCTAGAGTTTAATGAAGAAGAAACTATTAAGTTTCTCGGCAAAAGCACACTAATTGTACTTATAGAGTTTATAACGACTCTATAATCACTATATAATCATACCTTGGATATCGCACATTATAAAACGGAGGTTGCAAAATAGCAGCAGGAAAGACTGGAAAAAACAGAAATCAGATGTTAAACTTTAGATAATAACATTGAGCCATCATTTCATGAAGCATTGGTCAGTTGAACTATCTTGTGTATACGCTATCGTATCTCTCAATTTTCGTCACAAAGAGGCAAAAAAAAAAATAGTAAACTAGAAAAATTGAGACAACTTTTTTTAAAGTATATCTAAATTTATTATACTTATCTATACGATCGAGCTATATAATAGAGGGACATTGTAAAATAGCTAGAACGCCTGCGATAAACAAGAACAACAGAACAACTGCGATAAAAGCTCAAAAGAACGTATTTATATGATAAAAAGAAAAAGTCCATGATAAATGAAAAAGACGACGGGGAACGCAAGAACCTGGCCAGGTTAAATTAGGTTAAATAGGCAGAAATAACGCGTCCTTATGTTCTTCAAACGAATTTTCGGAACTAAATCAAAACAAAGGTTTATCGCAGCTTTCAAGGAGATTACCGGAAGCAAACGCTTGAAAATTTTGAAATTTCGAGCTTTGTTAAGAAAAGCTACCTTATTCTCCTTTATTTTGGCGAAAATTTTCTCGTCACATTTCGCGAGTCTTTAATTTCGCGATCGGGGACAAAAATTGTGTTTGCAGGAAATTAAATTTCGCGAAATTGACGATTCAATGTCTTTATTTTTTATTTTTTACAAAAATTACGTCAATCAAGACACTCGTAACAACACACTACAAGGAGCCGGGACAGGGTGGTAAATTTGACGACTGTACAAAGGATATATTGGAGGAACTGTGCGAAGATGATGACACGGATGCCGAAGAAGACCTTGAGGGCGAATCTTGACACTGATTAACATCTAAAGTTATAGATGACAGCTCCTTGTAACACCTTGTGTTAAAAATTGTTGAGGACCCTTGAAAACAGGGTTACATGATTTTTCTATGTTCACCTTCGCGGTCGTTATTTTTCGCGGGTCTTTAAGTTTAAAATCGCAAAAAATCGCGAATTTAAGGACCCGCGAAAATAAAGGAGAATAAGGTATGTCATGTGCTACATTTTAATTTAAATATTAACTCCAAATAAAACTTTTGTTGGCAAGTTGGGCTACAACCGCCACTAGATGTCAGAATAATCAAAACGTTTTATAACAGTGTAGAGCTGTGACAATTCCAGGGTAGAGTTTCCACTTTTGTTTAAAGTTTTCTATTAAGAAATAGCAAATTTATCCCGTCAGTAATTGTACGACATTCGGCAGCACTATAAAATTAAAAGTACAAAAACCTGGGAAGATTATGCCAAGTATAATTTTTCAGGATGACGGATCGTAAAAACAATATTCACGTAACTTTAGCCGATAACTTGTTTCCAGTGTTTCTCGGACATAACTCAGACAAGCGTCCGGAATGCATGCCGGCAATAATTAATTATACAATTATGACGTCATCGCTCAAAATCAACCCACATGCAAGAAACAAAACCGAATTCAAGATAGCATGTTTTTATCATTGGCTGAGAACTAAGATTCTTACCCATTTTGTTTAAACTGTACGAATAAAATGCATTTAGCAATGTTGGAGTGAAAGGCCATCTGAAATGAAAAATTCGTAACTGCGTTACCATACATGTAATTTATAAAATTAGTTCTAAAATATAAAATAAGTTATAACTTACTATATAACAGTTTGTGAGGTTTTCTGAAACAAACTAATTATTAATTTTACGGACAGTAACATTTTGTGCATTTGACTGAACTGCGAACAAGCCTGATTCTCTACGGGCCTCAACTGCAGTAGCATTTGCAGGATGACCAAAATGTTTTGCTTTTGCAAAATTGCATTAAGCATGTTACTTAATTGTGAGTAGAAGGAGAGAAAAGGAGAAATAAATGTTGGAAATAGTAATCATGGTCTTCCCATGGCCAACTACCCGGCGTCATTCCCGTTATTCCCTTGTAACTTTATAATAACCTGATAGAAGTCTGCTACAGCATATTAATAGTTATTGTTTCGACAGGCCGTTAGTGCCGAAACATTTATTATTATTAGCGTAGCGTATCACAGTTTTTGTTACAATAGAACGTTGTACCGTAGGAGACCCTTTACTAAATAAAGTTTACGGTGCTACAGCACAACGGTCCGTTGAAACGTTGACTGTACTGAACCCATTGTGCCGTAGCATTGTAGATTTCCATCAACATGGCTACGTTAAGATAATACACGTTTACGGCTTAATAAAAGTCCGATACTACGACGCTACGATCGTTTTAACATGAACTAAACAATTCTAATAGCTATTTTATAACACTCCGCTAACCTGTTAAACTAAGATATATGCAAATTTTGGAAAGTGGGGGTTGTCAACTCCACACGTTCAACATCATTGGAACACCCTTCTTTAGGACACCTCCAGGGCACACCTCCATTACGGGGACACTTCTCCTGGTCCCGGCAAAACGCTTAAATAATCTTTGTAATTATCACCTCTATTAAAGGGACACCTCTATTAAGGGGACAGGGACAGTGTTTGAGCGTCCTAAATGACATTTGAACCTCCTTTAAGGGGACAGTTAATGTAGAACGTGACCATACAAGAAGACGATTAACACGGTTTTATTGTACTCTAAGCAAAAGTAATGGCTCTTATTCGAAATGATTAAAATGCAAGTGATATATGGCATTGACATTGTGTTTCATCTCTCTCCTCCGCAGAGGCCTCCTAGTCACGCTCTTCGCTTGGCAAAAAAACGCGCGGTAGAGGTAGCGGTAGCGCGCGTAGAGGTTTCGCTCTTCCCATCGTTCCCCGCGCTCCTATTTTATATTTTACTGTTCTTTACCGATAGGAGCCTCTGCGGAGGAGAGAGGTGTTTCATGGTCTTCACGTTGATTGAGTTTATTTAAGTTTGTAAAAAAATATGGCAAAAATTATACTTCACAACTCGTGAATAAAAACCGTACGCGCGCACTTTCCATGACGTATTCTCTATATATAGTAGTAGAGATTAAACCAGCGGATGCGAACGCTGCGTGCGTTCTTTCTTACTTTATGTCTAATTTATTTGCACTTTTATTGTGGCCGACGATTATTGTAATGCAATAAAGGCAGCTCGACATTTTTTCTGCTATGAAGGCTGCCACGGCCCCGGCCTCGGCTTTCGCGTCACGCGTGCTTAAAATAGCAAGCTACATATGATAATAAATGCTCCGTTAAACTAAGCGTTATTAGTAAAAATGTCTATTAGTGAAGTAACTAGCAAAAATTATCAGTAAAATTATTAGTAGAAATACCCAGTGTATCACGTCATTCAGTTGTCTAGACAGACTTGCTTCACATAATGCACAATTCCCCAGTGTGTTACGTCATTCAGTTGTCTAGACAGACTCATTTCACATAATGCACAATTCCCCAGCGTGTTACGTCACCCAAATGTTTCGTTTCAGACTGCATATTTATGTCACGCGAAGATGTTTTCTCATTTGTAAACTGAATACGCTTATTTGTAAACTGCAAATGAAATAGCCAATTTCCGAGTTGCTTTTAGCCTACTTTTCAAACTGAGGCCAAGTGTTATAGTTGGCGACGCAATTTGCTTGCCGTTGTGGAGAGCTGGCGTCAGGAGTTTTGAATATATTTACTCGATAAGAACAGAGAAAACTGAGCCAACTGAAATATAAGCTTGCTTTACACACCAGTGACACAACGGCACAAGCATAGGCGCAAGCACAAGAAAAAAAAAAGAAAAAATATTCTTAATTCTTGTACTTGCGTTTATGTTTGCGCCGCACCAGATTACACGCAGGTTTTATGCTTGAGTCGAACGACCTTTTATTCGCAGTGCATTGTGGGAATGTAACACTAAACAACTATCAAAACGTCTTACTCAGTCCTGTCCACCTCAGTTCCAGCCTTTGCAAGCGTATTGAGATTCATATTCTTTATTATCGAGACATCATTGTCAAAGTATGTTTTCGAATCTATCTTCACCTTTAAAAGGACGAAAAACATTAAACAATATAAATATTCACTATGTCTCCATTGGAACGAAGAAGAATAGCCAAGTAAGTCATTCACTCAAATTGGTTTTACTTGCTAAATACAAAATAATTGTGTAATCAGAATGATTAAGAATATGAGAATGTTTCTCTCCCGAGATAAAGGTCAGGAGAGAAATCGAATCACGCGCAAGTTTGACTTAAAACTGTTCACAGATGACAAAACTAAAGGATAATAAATACTGCAGCCTCTATATTTGTAGCTAGAAAAATACCATTGGATCAGTTACGGAAGTTATTGTTTCTTTGTTAAAGAGTAAACAGCCGTCCCAGTTCTAGTGTAAACCTAATTCATAAAACACTGTCGGGTGACTGAAATAGACCATAGATAGACCAATGGAATTCTGGGCAAACGGCATTTTCATATTCACGATTTTCCCTTTTTAGTAACGTTTTTGGACAATGCTTTAGGCCTGCCCTGTTATAATCAAAGGCTCCTATAAGCCAACTCGAGAATACGAAATTAAAAGCAAATTCACAAACTTAAAACGCTGGAATCAAAAGTGTATAGAATTTGCATATAAATGGAAGCAATGTTGATCTCAGGTTAAACCTTGTACAAAGCCCAACGCATGGTTTCTATCTTTTTCTTCTTCTCGTTCTTCAATCAAGTGTATGAATATGCTTTGTTTTCATGTCCTCCTTCTTATAGAAGTCTTGGAGCTTTAGACTTCTTGTTAAGTTTGCAAAGATACTGAGAGGAGAAATTTGCCTTCCAAGACTATATAGTTGGTTAACTTCGTATTTGTTTTTCAGTTTTCTGATTATCAATTCCCAAAATAACATCTATAATTTCGAAGTGCTTGGTGAACTACTGTTCCTAAGTATTGCTACCATTTTATTCCACAATATTTTAAATTTAGGGCAGTAGAAAAGAAAATGCTCTAAAGTTTCGTACATTTTTACTTTTTGTTGCTTGTAACTTTAATCTATCATATATTGACAGTTCCACTTATCGCAAAACCTACTTTTTATACGTTTCACTAGAGAAAAAACAAGATATTTTGAAACACCTTTGGAGGCACGGTTTGTTGTAGACCATACCTCTTTAAATTGTTCTGCCAAGTAACTGACGTTCATCAGTTCATCAGGATAACCAACACTTTCAATAAGAAATTCCGCCTGCAAACAATTCGACTCCTCATTAGCATATATTTTCCACAGTAGTATAGTAATGCTCTTTTGAGTTTAGACCGCAACTTTTTTTTGTTTCTTTTTGGTTTTTGAAATTAAACTGGAACCCTAAAACCACAAACTATCAAAATCTGAGATATATTTGCGGATTTTTACCTTCCGTTTAGCTGCTTTCCGTGTCTCATAATCCATCCAGTGTTCCTTTTCAAGATTATCAATAAAGGCCGCTCGAATGTTTCCAGCAATGTCCATTGCCTGCATTGTAAAGAAAAACAATTTTAACTTGCACGACAAAGGCTATCGACAACATGTGAATATCCCGTGAATGAGAGTGTAGGTGGGTAAGCAATCTCATGAATAAATACAAGAGCGCTGATCAGCTTTCAAACTTGGTTTCACCGCAATGGAATTAAATCAGAAAGAGATATTCTTTACCTATGAACACATTTTACTGAAGTACCTACCGACCGACATAAGCATTTTTCCTGTTCAATATCATCGTGTGTGCTCTGATTGGTCAATTAAGAATTTACTATTTGACCATGGGTACACGCTGACGAAAATTTAGGCGCGCTCTGGCCGGCACGTGTTAATTTAACTATGGTTTTGCGGCAGAGGTTTTTTAACATTGGAATCGAAAATTGATAGAAACAGAGTTACGCCATTTTTTTCACACGGATAACGTTTTGTAAAGCATGATTAATCGGTAAAAATCAGTAAATTTGATTTGATCGATATCGATTGTATCGATCAATCGGTAGAAATCGACGACACACTCGTTTGTTTTATCGATTTTTCTTGATTTTGACCGATTGTTATCGACTTTTAACGACGGAATTTTTGGCCTTTAAAATCGATTATAATCGCCTTATGTAAGAAAGATAAAGGAAATGTTACCAAGACTTGAAGAGGTGAAGAAGGTAAGACAAATTGAAGAAATTAAGGGAATGGAAAGGAAAAACGTTCAAAAAAAGGTGGACCTCCAGAAAGCATATGACTGTAGTCTTACTGAAGGAAGTCTTGCGCGAGTTAAACGTTACGTTTAAGGCCAGTTCCAACAAAAAAATAACTTATTTTAATTTAAGGAAGCCCAACAGAAGGTTAAAGACAGATCAGAATGTAGCCGAGCACATATTTACTCATTTTTCAGCATATGAGGTGTGGATATCGATAATGTGAGGTGTGGATATAGACAATGTGAGGTGTGGATATGGACGACATGAGGTGTGGATATGGACAACGTGAGGTGTGGATATCGACAATGTGAGGTGTGGATATCGATAATGTGAGGTGTGGATATGGACGATGTCAGGTGGGGATATGGACAATGTGAGGTGTGGATATCGACAATGTGAGGTGTGGATATGGACGATATGAGGTGTGGATATGGACGATATGAGGTGTGGATATCGACAATGTGAGGTGTGGATATGGACAATGTGAGGTGTGGATATGGACAATGCGAGGAGTGGATATGGACAATGTAAGATTCGGATATGGACAATGTGAGAAGTGGATATCGACAATGTGAGGTACAGTATGAATATCGACAATGTGAGTTGTGGATATCGACAATGTGAGGTACAGTATGAATATCGACAATGTGAGGTGTGGATATCGACAATGTCAGGGAGATCAGGACTCTAACCAACGACGTTTAGCTCAAACGTCCGGCGGCGCCCGCGCTAACCATTTGACAACCGCGCGCGCCTGCACAATAGTCAAACATCTTCAACTAGTTCGAAAATGGAATAAATTACCCGGTTTTCTAAAAGTTAGTTTTCGTTACACTTTTTTCGATTGTTCTTACCAATGTTTTGCTGGTCCCATAAAATTTTTGATCAAGGAAGACTTTTGAGAGAGGCATTCCGAACTTGAGCGAAGTTCCAAGCAGACAACGTGTATGAAGGTCACCCTCCCTCCAGTAGTTAAATGCTCGAAGGTAATAGAATTTGTACAGTTCGGCAAAGTCGCTGCTCAGATATATGAACTTTTGCCTCACTACTCTCCACATGAGATAATTGGCAACAATCCTAGGAAAAAAATACATATGGACAATTAAATTGACCAAATTATTAGAACCTAACTACGTTTTTGTTGTGGCACATTCAGAACATAGACGGCAGTAGAGGTCGTAGTAGGCATACAAAAGTAGCCTTCATAAACTTCAAGCTCTTGAGGTCACAGGTGTACTTTCCCCCTTGATAATTGTACATATTATAATTGTGCTTCCATTGTTTTTACACTAATTAGCGGGGCGCCTCAGTGGAACCGGATCATAAAATACCGATCATAAAATTTCTGCCGCCCTTTATACTGCTTAAACGGTCTAAGGGTGACACTTGGCACATTCTGCTATAACGTCGCCAATACTTTACCACCCCAATCGTCTCAGTGTAAAGATACACTCGTTGAATGATTTTGTCAGACACAGGCGTATTCTTTGCATAGAAAGCTGCAAAATAACCAAGCCGGAGAAAACACGTGCGAGTAACTCACAAACGGTTTTAATTTTACTTCTGATTACTTGAGAAATTTGGCGTGAAATTAGCCAATCACAACGGTAGCAATGCAAAAAAAAAAAAAAAAATCCCGTAAGGACAACCCAGGTACCATAACTACACAGTCTTCTTTATCAGCGCATCTTGTTTCTCTGTTTATTGTCATTTGGTTCTCTTGACATCTTTTCATCGTTACGCCCTCAGGTAAAGCACGCACCACCTCGCCCAGGCGACATTTTGTCCTTTCCAAAGCTCCTTCAAGCCTGGAAAATTATTTCCCCTTCACAGCTTAGGCATTAATTGCCCTCATGTGGTAATGAAGAATGAAGAGGGAAAGATACCATGTGCCGTTTGTTATATAATTACCTTTTAGGGGTTATCTTCAGTAGGTTTACCACCTTTTTCAGATATTCCAAAGCGTATACAACAATTTCTGTTTCATCGCCAACTTGGTACGAATTCTCTTCCATCAAAACTTTAAAGAAGTCAGTCCAGTTGAACTGCAAAGTAAAACGAACTGTTAGAAAAATTAGGCTATTGTCCCAAACGTTTAAAAATACGGGAAGTTTGTAAAGGTACTCACAAATTCTCCGGTATACTTCTGTAGTTTTCGCACCGTTAGCTTCTTATAAGCTTGCTCAAATGTTGGCCTTTTAAATGGTGGGGTGGTTATCTGAAACGAGAGTCGGAAATTATAAACAATCGGAATTTATGTACAACGTTATACGAAGAATGAATTTGTCAGCAGCACCCAAAGAAGTGTTTTGGTGGAAAAGCTGTTGGGAAGGCCTTTGTCAACTGAAAAATTCGTAATTTATTGGACTAAAGCTAGAGTTTTTATTCAGTAAAATGTCGACTCAAGTATTAGCTTTCACATAGTGTTCTTGATATGGAAAAACAGTACAACGCCAGTCCGAGAGTTTTCCTACACATTCGTCTTTGGGTGCCCCTGATTTGTGCTCAACAAGACCTTTGCCAGTTCTTTTTCAAATTCAAACGCTTTCAAGAGGTCTTGCTCGGAATCTTTTATTGCCCCAAGCTTCCTTGTCACGTTTTTCATCAGGCCTTTGTACGCTTCACGAACCTACAACAAAGAACAGATGATCTTTATTATGGGACACAACACTACATGTCTACATCTACTTTATTAACTGATAAAGCAGAAACACTGCATCACATCAGTTTCACTTAAAAATAACATTATAGTTAATTCTATAAATAATGTTATTATGCAGTGTAAAATTGACCATGGGAAGAAACTATTTGCATAGCCTGTTCCAGGCGTTCAGATAGTGGGGAAAGCGCGAATAGTTGGGGAAGGCGCGAAGAAAAGCGAGCGAAAAAATTGCGGGAGGCGAGGCGAGGGAACGCCTGTAAACATTCTTAACAAAATGTCCTTCCGCCCACTTTTAGACCGCCAACTCAGTTGTCAATCATCTGTCAATTAAAATAGGATTAGATTTCCTGGGATTAGATTTGGTGTAATAAAGAGTGACAGGCCTACACGACTCCCTCGCGAGTGTTTTAGCCATTTTATATTTAAGCTCGCAAAATGATGCTTCATGTATTTGTAGCGGGTATATGGAGAATTAGAGGTGACTGAATTAAAAGCCTTCTAAACTCGCAAAATGATACAGACTGTAGTCTCGAGGTCATTTGTGATTTTTGAAATTATGCTGTATTCTCGGCGGTTTTCTTCAACTCTGGTTTCTTCAACTCTCGGCGGCTTTCTTCAGTCTGGAGCTCTGGAGCTCTGCTCGATCGGCGGCTTTCTTTAGTTTTGTTTGACCTCTTGCTGTGCTCATGTAGCCATTTTCTAGTAGAAGTTCACCAACAATGTAAGGTTTTTCACTCTCTCTGAATCTCTTAGGTAGTCGGATCTATTAGTTTGAAATTATCGACCGTCAACGGTTTCTTGCAATTAGTTGCAAATATGTTGGTCCAAATTTTCAGTGATAATTGCAGCTTTTTATAAAGCTATGCAATGTTTCATAGAGAGTATAAATCAAGCGCATTTCAGTTACTGCTCCGCTTTGTAGTTGAGAATTGACGGTTTTTCCGGAGCTATATTGCAATAGCCCAATACACATCATCGAAAATACTTAACAATTTCTCTGTACGAGGTGTTCCTAAACCAAACACCTGCATCTCTTCAATTATCTGCTAATTTGATGAAAAATGTATCTCCTCATTTTCCAACGTCGAAAAGCTCATCCAGCAATGATCTGACTGTTCATGCTTCTACCACGGTCATACCTCTGTTCTCGGCTGTACCGAGAATAATAGCCGTCCCTCGATTAATCACCCCCCTCGAGTAATCGCCCCCTTTGGTGGAAATATTTAAAATAATCGCCCCCATCCCCTCTCCTTTCTTTCACATCCTCCCGTTAAAAATTCACTTCTTGTATAGGAAACAATCGTTACAATACAGAAAAGTTACAAAAGCACACGTTTCATATAGCATTTCCATAGTGACGTTCGTGTATTAATTTTGACTCTTTCCTTTATATCTTGGAGCTCTCTAATTAGCACATTGGCACTTTAGCACTTCCGGCGAGCAATGTTTAAAATAAACGCCCTCCCCACCCCCTCGAATAATCGCCCCCCCCCCCTCCCCCCTCGAATACTCGCCTCCCCTCGAATAATCGCCTCCCCTTGAATAATCGCCCCCTTTTGGAGAGAAAAAGTAAATTATCGTCCCCGGCTATTATTTGAGGAAATACGATATGTTTAGCTATAATCTCTTACCCGGCGACTTTCCGTGTCGTTTGTAAGGTGCTCCCTTCGTGACAATGAGATGCGAGCTTCGCTTACCTAAAAAAGGAAAACAATGTGTTTGTTAATCTCTTTTCAAACTAGAGACTACGCGTAGCCTATGCTCGAGCTGGGCCAAATACAGTGCCTTTGACGACGGTTTTTAGAAGTATCAAACCTGTTTATTTATCAAGTTTCTTTGATAGCGAGAATGTGTGTACGGGAAATGTATGGCAGAGAATAATATCTTATTGCAAACACGACACTGATTATGTTTGGTTATTGACCTGTGCCGGCTGGTATTCAGTTGATATTTGCGGAAACGAGGATTAAACAAACAACATGTATGTGAATGTTAATCCGCTCAGGACACGATTCAATCGGCTTACAGACCACCGTATATTCTCCATTAAGCACGTTTGAAGGGTTAATGGAGAGGGGGCTTATTATATTTTAGCGAAACGTAATATCATCCGTGCTTCCTGCACGTGTACAAATGTCATTAAATCGCCACTACATAATCCAATCCAATCCAATGCGCCAAATGTCATACGCAATACAACGGTCAGACAAAACGTCAGAGAAAGTCAGCAATTGTTTTGGGGAACACAGACTGCAGTTGAGAAGGCCTTGACGAAAAAACATCAGGATCAACCGACTGTCGTTTCAGCACTTTGATTTAACCGGACTCCATTAACGACCACCAAACCATCCCACCAATTCACCAATTCTAATAGAGACATGATCCGTAAAGCGAGAGAAGCATATTTAATCACTATAGCTAATAATACACTTGAACCTAATGGCATGAACAGACACGACGAAATTTAATCTTCCACATGTTTATTGTTATAAATTAACTAGCCGTTTTTTAATTTTCAACCGTTACTTGTTAATTTGCCTATCACGTGTCAGCATTTTATCTTTATAGCCCTTTTAAAATATTGTAACCGTTTCACGGTTTCCATCTTCACTTAGCTTTCTTCGCCCCTGATGAAGGTTAGTTTTGTCGAACCGAAACATTTGGCAATATAATAAAAGATACCGAACAAATTTAGCTGTTTGATCAGCCTTGTATATTTCTGATCCTGATTTGAAAGAAAGATCCAGAAACATTTTGCTACTGTTTGTTCAAGTGGTCCTTGCGTTGTTACAGAAGCTCTTCGATTTGACTGATTCTTTTCAAACTTGCTGTAATGGTGAGATCTTTTGGTTTCAATCCGCTTCAAACAATGTTTAGGAACATGTTAAAGGGAGCATAAAGCATATACCATATTTCAATGCCAATTATTAGATGGCATTTTCAGAAATTAAAATTGTGCCCGTTCGTTTACTCCAGATCGAGCGGTTTGAATAGCTTTGCCAAAGTGAACTTCCATTCAGCTTCGCCAAGGTGAATAGCGACACACGGCAACATTTTTCGCGCCTTTTTTCGTCCAGTCATGTGATCAAGTATACTTTTTCTTTTCTTCTCTGACTCTTTCATCCCTTTTTTTTATTCATAGTGGTTCGTGGTTTGGTTTTTAATTTGGTTTTAAATTTTTATTTTGATTTGTTTATCACTTTTTGCACTGGTGTTACACTTGAACTGCACTGCTCTTAGCCAATCAGAATTGAGTACTTTTTCATGTATATTATTAGGTGCGTTATCTGTGAAATATTATCGTTTCAAATACAAGCAAAAGATTATCATCATTTATTTCAATAATTAAGCTCATTCCGAGTCCCTACACCGCACCTCTAGACTCTTTGACATTAGTAAGGCGATAGCTGTTATAAGTCGGAATACTGATTACAGAAAGTGACATCTTACCGTAATAGCATTCAGGGAACTGTTTTTGTTATCGATTGCTACTGTCGCGATAAAGAAGACCGGTATATGCAGATATTTATTTATCTTTGCAAGATTTGTTATCAAGTCCCACTCTTCTTCACGCCAACTTTTATCCGTAATGCTCCATGATCCATATTCTTTGATAAGTCTTTCAAGAGGTTTTCCTTTCAGTCGCTCCATCTCCTCCTTGTCCATGCAAGAATCATAATAAGTCAACGCCTTCCACACTGCCTCTTCCTGCAGTTAAAAAAAAATGATTTGGATCTTGCACAACAGACGCTCTGTTCTTCTCGTGACTCGTGCTCCATGCACCACAAAGGCGCCTGTTGTGCAAGCAGGGGTGGCACAGTGGATATGAGAGCACTCGTCTCCCACCAATGTGACCCGGGTCAATTCCCAGAGGTGACGGTTTATGTGGTTTGAGTTTGTTGTTGGTTCTCGTCCTTGCTCCGAAGGTTTTTCTCCGAGGGTTTTTCTTCGGGAATACGGTTTTCCTCCGTCCACGACCTCGGAGGATTATACTAATAACCAGCCTATAATGCGGATACCTCTATGATGAGGGCACTTGCGTCGGTTTCGTAGCATGTGCATAGCTGAACCCTCCACTCAAGAAAAATCGGGAGGTGCGGCTGTACACAAGCTATCTATTTTGTGTCCCTATTTTGGAGGTTGGACTGTACAGCAATAATCAATCCTTAGCTATATCGCGATGATTACTCGATTAAAAAAAAACATTGTGGCAGGCGACAGCAAGGAACGCAAAATGCGCAAAAATGCTAGAAATAAAATACCCCACGTTAAGAGAAAAAGGGAAATAAATATTGCTTACCCTAGAGTAAATAGCTTTAAGTTCCTTATTTTGGAGCAGCATTTCAACCACTTCGCTGTTTTCCGCGGTCAGTTTTTTAAACTGGTCCCAACTGATGGACTTAAGTGGGCGCGGATTTTTTTTCATCCATCCCCCGCACGCGTACTGATAGAAGTCTTCACATGGGTCCGTTGATGGATCCATGGAATTCAGCAAATCTAAAGAAAATAGCACATGAGAAAATATGTTGTCATCTCAATTTTAACTCCTTACTCGTAAATGGGGGTTGAGAAGGAGAAGGAAGAAGCTTATGCAAAACCTCATTGTGTAAATTGCTCATTTCTGAAAGAGACTGTGTAAGTAATGATTACAGTAAACTCTCTTAAGACGGACACCTCTCTAAGAAGAACATCTATTATTGGCTGGTTCTGGCCGAATTTCACTCGTTCGTCTGTAACTCAACTCTGTATAAGACGGACACCTCCCTAAGGCGGGAGAGAGTTCACTGTACTCTAAGGCGGGAGAGAGTTCACTGTACTCTAAGGCGGGAGAGAGTTCACTGTACTCTAAGGCGGGAGAGAGTTCACTGTACTCTAAGGCGGGAGAGAGTTCACTGTACTGTAAGGCGGGAGAGAGTTCACTGTACTCTAAGGCGGGAGAGAGTTCACTGTACTCTAAGGCGGGAGAGAGTTCACTGTACTCTAAGGCGGGAGAGAGTTCACTGTACTCTAAGGCGGGAGAGAGTTCACTGTACTCTAAGGCGGGAGAGAGTTCACTGTACTCTAAGGCGGGAGAGAGTTCACTGTACTCTAAGGCGGGAGAGAGTTCACTGTACTGTAAGGCGGGAGAGAGTTCACTGTACTCTAAGGCGGGAGAGAGTTCACTGTACTCTAAGGCGGGAGAGAGTTCACTGTACTCTAAGGCGGGAGAGAGTTCACTGTACTCTAAGGCGGGAGAGAGTTCACTGTACTCTAAGGCGGGAGAGAGTTCACTGTACTCTAAGGCGGGAGAGAGTTCACTGTACTCTAAGGCGGGAGAGAGTTCACTGTACTCTAAGGCGGGAGAGAGTTCACTGTACTCTAAGGCGGGAGAGAGTTCACTGTACTCTAAGGCGGGAGAGAGTTCACTGTACTCTAAGGCGGGAGAGAGTTCACTGTATTGTAAGGCGGGAGAGAGTTCACTGTACTCTAAGGCGGGAGAGAGTTCACTGTACCCTAAGGCGGGAGAGAGTTCACTGTACTCTAAGGCGGGAGAGAGTTCACTGTACTGTAAGGCGGGAGAGAGTTCACTGTACTCTAAGGCGGGAGAGAGTTCACTGTACTCTAAGGCGGGAGAGAGTTCACTGTACTGTAAGGCGGGAGAGAGTTCACTGTACTCTAAGGCGGGAGAGAGTTCACTGTACTCTAAGGCGGGAGAGAGTTCACTGTACTCTAAGGCGGGAGAGAGTTCACTGTACTCTAAGGCGGGAGAGAGTTCACTGTACTGTAAGGCGGGAGAGAGTTCACTGTACTCTAAGGCGGGAGAGAGTTCACTGTACTCTAAGGCGGGAGAGAGTTCACTGTACTCTAAGGCGGGAGAGAGTTCACTGTATTGTAAGGCGGGAGAGAGTTCACTGTACTCTAAGGCGGGAGAGAGTTCACTGTACCCTAAGGCGGGAGAGAGTTCACTGTACTCTTAGCAATAAAACGTTGAAAAAATTGAAACGTTGAGATTCTTTACGTCATTACACATAAAATACAGAATTGGTTCGAACGTTCGTTATGTCTGTGCTAGAGATGATCACCCAAAACCCCCTCAGAACTATAATGCACGGTTTGAGTTTGCAATAAGAACTGATTGTTAAAGGATCAAGAGATCTCATTTTGGGTGATCATTGTCGTAATTCTTATCACCTCGGTAATTAATAATGCATCGATACTACGCAGAGAAATGTGATACTGATTACTACTGGGGTTTAAAAGGTTAATTCAAAATGCACATATCCTATATCCCGGACAACTTCTCCATCTGCGCGCATTTTCTTTGATGATAATAAATTTTTGTGATCCCCTTTTCTAGTTCAGAGCAACAGTTGTCGTGGCAAATGAAGCTACCTGAAAAACGTTAAATAGTAAATCCCCAACATGAGACCGGATTGTAGTCAGCGTTTCCTATAAGAAAGATGTAATGTTTATATCATGTCACGAGCGTGGGACTCAGACTTTTTAAAAAATCTCTCAGGCAAGTACTTGGGATAGACTTATTCTAAAGTTGCGCTTAAATGCTTTTAATGACGAGCAGGATTTGTGCTAGGCCTGTCACCTTTTATAACAAATTCAGTGCTGAGCTACAATCTTGGACATTTCAAATGAAAAATTAATACCACCCCTCTCCACAATTCAGTGATGGGAAAAATGGCGCGTTTTGGTTTTCGCGCGAATCCATCACTGAATCCGGGGGGAGGGGAGGTGTTATTTCTCTTTTTATTCTGTCCGAGATTGTAGGTTGTCTGGCACGTGTAAATCGGAAATCACCGGACTTTTTTTCGCGCGAAAACGTATACGTCATTTTCATTTTGCTGATACATGATTGGTTCGCTGAATTTATCGCAAACACAATGGGCAAGGAATGTGGTCCAGGTTTGAGCAGCCGTTAGTGGGGAGGAGCGCTGCGTGACGAGACAAATAACGGCTGTGTGGGAAACTACAACAGGTGTTTTTCCCTCGGCTCGCTCGCTCGCTTCAGTCGCTTAAGTCAAAAAATTAACAATCTGCAGTCAATTGGTGGAAGTGAAACAACTACGTATAAACCAATTTTATTCTATTATTTTTATGAACCTTAAGGGAGACAGAGGTGTGAAGGGGGGAGGGGGGGGTCCGGACCCCCCCCCCCCCCCCCGACCCTCCCCCTGGATCCGCCACCGAGCTCGCTCGATTGACTGAAAGGGGGCAGCGAGCAGTGTATACGCCTTCCAATACAGAGTCTATACGCCTTCCATTACAGAAGTCTATACGCCTTCCAATACAAAGTCTATACGCCTTCCAATACAGAGTCTATATGCCTTCCAATACAGAGTCTAGACGCCTTCCAATACAGAGTCTATACGCCTTCCATTACAGAGTCTATACGCCTTCCAATACAGAGTCTATACTCCTTACAATACAGTGTCTATACTCCTTGCAATACAGAGTCTATACGCTTTCCAATACAAAGTCAAAACGCCTTCCAATACAGTCTATACTCCTTCCAATACAGAGTCTATACCTCTTCCAATACAGAGTCTATACTCCAATACAGAGTCTATACTCCTTCCAATACAGAGTCTATACTCCTTCCAATACAGAGTCTAATACTCCTTCCAATACAGAGTTCATACTCCTTCCAATACAGAGTCTATACGCCTTCCAATACAGTCTATACGTCTTCCAATACAGAGTCTATACTCCTTCCAATACAGAGTCTATACGTCTTCCAATACAGAGTCTATACGCCTTCCAATACAACAGCTAAAGTAAAACTTGAGATCCTGCTTGAGTGTCTTTTTGAAGTCGTCCGTGACTCCAGAATAGTAAACCAAAACGCCGAGAGCTCGTTCACTGTGGAATTCAAAGTTGTGCGCCTACGTGCTTTTAGCTGCACGGTTGTACTGTGCGCTCCCAAGTAAGGGCTAGACATTACTTTGAACTGTACTTGGATTCTTTTGTTTTACGCATATCGCCAGGCCAAAAATTGCGGTCATTAAAACGTTCACGCTCCAAGTACGTGAGCTACACTTGGGTGATTCCGCACAAACCAACACTCGGCACGTTCCATTCAAAAAGCCGTTTTTGATAAAAAAGAAGGGAAATATGGAGCTTTTATAAAACAAACTACTGCAAAATATTTAACTTTTTAATTACATTCAGCTGATATAATTTTTACCTCTTTAATAGTTAAAATGAGATTTAAACGTGTAAATAAATCAGATGAGTGCTTCTATCAGATTGAAAAACCGTGAGTCAAACATAGAAAGCGTTCTCAGAAAGGAGTTCAAACGGCAAAACATAAAATACGTAAAATACTACATGTAATTCTAATTGAAATTCCTTGATCTAAATAAATTTTCGCGGATTTTTTTTTTTTTTTTTTGCTGGGGTTTATTTTCGCGGAATCTTATTTTCGCAGATCACTGGAAAATCCGCGAAATTCGCGAAAATTAAATCCCGTGAAAATTACATGCCACACGCTAATTGAACCAGTTGAAAATAATGTTTGCATTAAGGCCCGTTCACACAGGCCATTTTTTGTGCAATTTTTCTCGTACTTTTCGATGCAACTTATGTCGCTCTGAGTCATTAGACTTTTTATGGGTCTAGTATTAGCATATTGAGACAATTTTAGGTCTCAAATTTGGCTTCAACTGACCTCCCCGGCACTTATTTACCGAGATCCCCCCTCGGGGAGGGGGAAGGGGGGTCGGGGTGGGTGGGCATATATGCAAGCGGATGTAAGTTAGTCGGTGAATAAAATAGGGGTGAGCTATGGACCGCTCGTGAGTCGTTCTCATACCGTCTCTTATCTTATTTACATAGGTAAGGCCTATTTAAATTACGTCCGTACACATGTAAAAAAAGACACGATAGTGAAAATCTACCTTTACGGTAGTTTAAAATGTAACAGACCCGTAGTTAATTTTGCTTTTCAAAATCACAAATACTGACTTAAATAGTATTACTGAATATTTCTGTTTGCCGTGATACCGAAGAATCTCAAACGTTCCTACCTGATGCTGCGTGTAAACAATCAGTTGACCAGCACGAACCTCCATAATGGCTTTGCTGTTTGGGAATCTCGCGTAATGACGAATTGCGCGCTGTTGTCTCTCCAGCCTTTTCTTTCGTTTTTTTTGCGCGCTCGATCAAGTAAAGATTCAATAAAAGAAGACAGCATATCACCAGCAGAGCGACAGTAATGATTAAGCTTTTAACAAGCGTCGAACAAGATTTGGCCTTCTTTTCCTCCAGCACCAACAGCACAGATTTTGGCCTCCGCTGGTCGGTTTTGTGAACATCACTCATCCTTGTTGTTGTTATGGGAATTGAATCCATTTCAGTCACTGAGTCTTAAGCTTATTATTCTACCGTCCTAATTCAATCAGTGATCAATAAATAGTCAAAGTACCACACGACGCTACTAACAACAGATTTGACTGAAATAATACGCTCGAAGGTGGTGCTTCTGTTAAAACTGTAATTTTTTCTCCCGCATGACGTCACGGCTGTCTTGATTGTTAAGCAGATATACGGTATCCGGAGTTGAATCAAGATTTTGACCTTTCATATCCGGGGGAGAGTACCTAATCACGAATCAGTGCGGTAAAAACGAGTAATCTTGATCAGTCTTTGGAAATGAATAATAATGTTCTAGGCGCTGTTATCTACATAAACATTTTCACTGGTTCAGTGGTGCTCTCGCCAGAGCAAATAGGCGCAAAGAATGGGAAAGAAAAGAAGTTAAAGGAAAGTGAGCGTACATGAAGACGCCTAACTTGCACTAAGTTGCATTACAGCAACATGCAAAAGGTGTTATACCATGCACAATAGACATCTCAGTGATTGGCGGCGGTTGACGTAGATATTCAAAGAGACCACAAAAGAGGAGAGATTAATCACAGCTGGGTGTCAAAAGCAAGGACAGATAACTAAAACAAATCAAACAAATTCTTTCATTAAATGGTCAATTTTGTTCCAATTTGGTGTCGTCAATCCTAAAACTAGTATGAGCATAAGTTTTAAAACTGACAGCCATTGTCTGAGCTTAGTAATTATGAATGACTTGTACATGAAACGTCAAGACATTTTTAAATATACTACAGCAACTCATATTACAAGCGAGACGTGTGGAGGAAAACGAATGTCCTGGATCCACGTTCTGCTTTTGACATTTTACAGGAACTCATTAAAAAGATTTCCTGTACAAAATCAAATGATTCAAGATTAAATATGATGACAGTGTGTCTGTTTGTCCACCGGTTACAAATATCTCATTGATTACTCCTTTTGTAATTTTAGTATCCTAAATCTGATGTAGATAAACAAACATCTCTTGTCTCCCGCTTGTAATTAACCTCGCGGTGCCCGTCTTAGGGTTGTTTCATATGGTTTTAATTTTTACATCTGTGGATAAAATCCTAATGAGTAGCCAGCTGAAGATTGGACATTCTCCCAGGATACGCGATACAGCCCATTAAAATCACTTTGATTAGCAGACCCGTAGCCAGACCAAAGCGCACTAGAAAAGAAAAAAAGAAATATTTGCGTAACGCAGTAAATATTTTCATAAGTGAAGTTTAATACTGAAGTTATCACTGTTCAGGTCGCGTGGTTCAGTTTCGAAACATTTTAGATTATTATTCTATTTCTTATTAGTCTTTTTATTCTATTCTAAACTAAAAAATAAACCTTTTCAATGTGCTTTTAATCTAAATTAGTTGACTTACTCTTTTGTTTTTATTCGTTTTTACGTGCCTAATTTTTAATAAGTTTTTACCCTTTTAGCGCTTAGAACGGATATGGATAAGCGCTATATAAGTGTTATTATTATTAGTATTACTATTATTATTATTATTATTATTATTAACAAGAAGGAGTAGAAAGAGCAGCCAACTACCTCGGCTGCTTATGAACCATTAGTATCAACGGCATTTCGCACTGTCTTGTTGTATTTGTTTATGTTACGCTATATTTGGTTGGAAATCAAACTTCGCTTTTCTGCTAGCGCAATGTAGGATCATTAATAATTTTTCTCTCGGAGTAACCAATCATCTGTCAATCATTAATCAAATAAATAAATAAATAAAAGCCAATATAACACACTTTTAATAGTATAAATCTACTAGCGTTCTATCACGAATGCTGTTCTCCTATTGGCTACGCTACTCTCTATCTATTCTGCTGTAGAAAGTGAGTAGAGTGAGTAGCCTAATGGCGGCCGTTTCTTCGCGTTTTCGAACTGTCTGTGACGGAGTATTTGTTGTTAAGTTTTGAACGTCTATAGATTCATCAACTATCACGCGATAGAAATCAAGAGCGAATAGGTCCTTATACAGATCCTATGTGAAAGTATGGCTGATTCACACAATATTCTTTGCAGTCAGTTTTAATCATTACTCGTTCTGGTAGATGTTAACATGTAATACACCAAGGATTTGCAACAACAACAACAACAACAACGGTTATTTTTACTTTAAATTACAAGAGCTGTATATATAATATATAAATTAAAAATATATACAGTAGCTGGTTACCCAAAATAACTAAAAAGCTAAACTAATTGGGTGACCATCACTTATTAATTAAAAATAATATACACGCGAGTAGAAAGAACGCCATGATAATCTTGGGTCCTGTGGTTTTTTAAAATTGCTGAAGGCTTTTTATGTTTGTCCATTTGTGCTTTGGTTTCGGCAGCTACAACGTATTACACAAATGGCGACGTTCGCCACGAAACGGGCACCTATTCAGTAACTGCTAAGGGCCAGTTCCCTTCTATTTCTCTTTTACGAATATGCCTTGTTTACGTTTCCTTGAAGCTGTCTTTTTTAGTTCTTGCAGGAACAGACCTACAATACAATCGCTCCCTTATCCTTATATTTTTACCAAGTACGTAGAAGTCGAAGGAAAGGTTACGTACGATGATTTAAGGTCAAGCTATGTTTTCCTCCCTCATAATAACGAACGTCCTGCAGTCGCATACTTTCACGATTTTTTTTCTATCGAATCTTTGTAAAGCTGCGACCTCCTAACTTAATTAACCTGAAAGCATAAGTTTTCAAATCGGCTTGGTTTTCAGAGAAAAAACAGCAATCTGAATTGTTTTTCTTAGTTAAATGTAAGTGAACTAATTAAAGATCACAAATCACAATATAGAATGGAAGAACTGAATAGAACAGTATTGTAGTTTCAACACTAGACATTTCATAGTTGTAATAGGAGGCTTTTACAAATAGTTGTAAAAAGTGAATCATAGGCTCATGTGACCAAACTCGTTGATCCAAAGGATCAAAATAGAATATTTTTCACCGAAAAATTCATAGCCTTATATGTATGATAGAACGAAGTGGCGAAGCCATTGGGCGATTCTTTGGCCGATATGCTGTACTTACTCTTTATTTTCAAGCATTTTTAGCAGTGGGTGGTACAACATTAGAACTTTCTGGGAGGTGGGAGCGGCTTGCACATGGTATAAACGAGAAGTCCAAGGACTACTGCAAAGCTGATACAACGAGTAAGTATATTTGAAACAATATTTCGGCTGGTCAGACCAGCCTTCTTCAGGTTTAAAATGTTACTAAATTACAAAATGAAAATACAATATTATATGAAGGAGAATGTCGCAATATACATGTAGTATCACGATTCTCAGATACTTTTGTCTGCTTTTGAGACGTCAATATAAAGTCGTATTGTCGTCTCAAAAACCAGCCTGTGATTGGTTGAAAATTTCCCGCGGCAATTTAATGGGTTCCTTGCGTAGAAAACCAAAATTTAAAATTATTTCAAAGGAGGGGCAAAACTGTTGATTACTTTGTCGAGTTTGGCAAATAAACAACGCTGTATTCAATGCAACGACCCTTTCTATCGAAAGTTAACGATAAGATCAGTTTAAAAGCTGCTTTTGTTCGTTTGAACGGTTTGTTTACATTGAGCTATTCTGTGCGCGCGCTATCACGCCATCATAATTTGAAAAAAAAGTTTTGGGCTATAACCTCGGCAAGTTTGCGTTGTTTACTCATTTTTTCGACGTTTGTAACTTTGAAAAACTTCGAAAAGATGTTGTAGCAAAACGAGCAATTTATAGCGTGAAAAGTCCGTGTTTTTGAAACTTTTTTGCTAAACAAAAATATGATTACGCGTACAAAACATCGTGTACGTCAGCTCGTGATTAGTAAGAATTTCAGTTTTGATCAGCACAAGTTATCTTCAGTTTTGCTTTCTTTTTGCCCGAAGAACAGTTGAATCGTGATACAAAACTAATTTCGATTTTGAGACGGCAATACTGCATTATATTGACGGCGTTTGAAGAAAATATATTCTCCGTATTGGGCTCCGTCCCTTCGCGACTCTGCCCAATACGGACGTCAATATAATGCAGTATTGCCGTCTCAAAATCGAAATTAGTTTCTAATATTAAAAAAAGAGGAGGGGCGGAAATGACCTACAGGATAATTAAAACTAAAGATAAGACAAGGGATACGTATTATCCCTTTCCCGTCCTCGCCCACGCTTATAAGTGTTAACTGCGGATTACAAACTTAAGGTTTTTGTAAACTGCCTTACTGGCTGAAACAAAGTTGCGAAGTTAAAGGATTATCGAAAGCTTAAAACTTAATAACGAAACATCAAGAACCACTAAAATTAACCTTACGTTGTTTCGTACTCACAACAACAACAGCCCAAAACAAGAGACTCAGTTGCTAACTGGGTTGCATAAGGAATGCCCGATGGGGATGTAGTTTTATTCTTGTCACAAATAAATAACATTAGAGACAACAAATAATTATTTACATCTTTTTAACGCCGTATTCTAAGCGTTATGTTACAAACTTTCATGCTTGACAAATGTTTCCAATTCTATCTACACATTATTGAAGAAAATATTTTGCTGTAATTTCTGTTCGAGGCGTCTTTTAAAATATTGCCATAATAAAACTTCTCTATAAAAAGTTGCTTTGTCTTTGCTTTGATTTTCGCCATCAGATGATTTGAAAGTATTGCTTATTTCTTGTTTCTCTTCAGCACTGTATTTATTATTTTTCAGAACTACAGTTTTGATTTGAATCCTACTGTATTTACTACAGTATGTTTTGTGTGTATCCACATGTGTGTATGCAGGTTCACTATGCTATGATAAAGAACAATTTTGAAATGTACCTTTACATAAATAAAGCTCAGATAAGAAAAGGATGTTACTATTGTGTTGTCAAACGGTATTTAGAATCGGTCATAAGAAGACAAGATGCACTCTGTCCGGCACTGCCTGATCATGACCAAAGGTCTTTGTTACACTCATATCTCTTGGTACAAACACTTGAAAGCACATTAAAGAAAAAAAATATAGGAACAAGACATCTTTGTTTGCGTTACACAACATCTCTCTCTCTCTCTCTCTCTCTCTCTCTCTCTCTCTCTCTCTCTCTCTCTCTCTCTCTCTCTCTCTCTCTCTCTCTCTCTCTCTCTCTCTCTCTCTCTCTCTCTCCTCTCTCTCTCTCTCTCTCTCTCTCTCTCTCTCTCTCTCTCTCTCTCTTTCAAATTTAAAACAAGGGAGGGAGAGGAAGTAAGGAGGGAGGGGAGGGGGTAGCTTAAGCAATTTTCTTTCAGCGTCATTTTTTTTTCGCGACTAATGTTGTGCACGAATTTTCTTTTACTAGTTTGCAAGATATTTTTTATTTCCCTCCACGGTGCACACGCAGGTGCCTTTGTGCTGTAAGACAGGTTAGCGTGGATACGCGGCTAGTCTAGAGTATGGTACATGCACGCACTAAAAAGTCTACTTTAAATGCAGTTTCGTTTGACGTTTTCACTCTTTTAAAACTGCATTTGAATGAAAAACTCGATCTCTTTATTGCCGAGGAGTTAGTCAGTGCTATTTGCAGGGAGTAATGACGTAAGTCTGAGGAAACGTTCTGTGGTGATTTAATGATAATTTGTGAGACCTGTGGAATGTTTTGACAGCTTATATTTAAAACATGAAAAAATACGTGTTAAAAATGTTTCAGCGATTTATTCAAAATCGAATAGACTAATTTGTTTGAAATTTCTCCATGTGGTGTGCTACACTGTGTAGATTATAGCGCATTTATTCGCTTGTCGCGGGTAGCCCCAAAATGGAAAGATATTTAGAAAAAACTGTTTTTCGCCATGTTTGTTTACCGTTGCTATGGAAACGCTGATTAGCATAAAAGGAGCATCATCCAAAACTTTCATTCAAGCCTAACAACTGGTATCAAATTCAGATTGATTGAGCTAAAATAAGATTATGTATCTTGGAGCCACCTTAAACCTTTTTAAATGGCACCAAAATGCACAATATAGAACAGAAAACAGCTTCAATTGTCCTAGGACGAAATCAAGTTTAAAAATAAGCTCTTAGCTCTATATCCCTCCAAAAACGCTTGACTTACAGAGTTTCGTAGCCACAAATGCGGTCTTGACCGCTGTTTGAGAAATGTAAAACCTTTCTTGAGTAGTAAACCGCGAAAAAATGCAGGGAAAAACGAATTGCAAACCGTTTTCTCTGCTAAACACAACGAAAGTGTTTACTGTAGCTGACATTACATCGGCCGTGTAGCCTCGAGAAGCGGGAGAAAAATAAAACCTCGTTTTGGTTTCAAAATTTCTAAAATCCCGGATGTTAGGCGACGTCGTACGCGCTGGCGAGCTAACCCTGTGCGACATCGTAGCGCCCGCGAAACATTCCGCTATCCATAACCATGATAATTGACGGACATGGTTCTACGAGTATGGAGCTCCGCGAGCTCCGCCATAATTTCTTTGATTTTCTCAATCAATTGGTAAAAAAGACATCCACCTTTATCGATTTCAAAGATTTGATGTAAGTCTTCTAACTTTTACATAGGAATTTTAAGCGACGTCAGCCTTAGAAAGGGTAGACACTGGATCACTATCCCGGGTATCACAATTTTTCGGCATTTGAGACCGACGCAAGGACAGGCGTGTGTTTCTCGAAAGTCCCGAAAACTTTTCGCGCCCGAAAAGATGTGTTATGTGCAGAATGTTTATCGCTAAAAACGAAATTTTTAAAATAGCTTTCGAGCTCGAAATGTCTTCGGGAGTTTTGAGAAACAAACGCCAGGACAGCGGTCTTTAAAGCTAAGGATGCGCATCTTTGGCCGCAAATCTACGGTCCGGATTTCGTAACTTGCTTGAGTAAACTTTAACTGTTTGCCAGCTTGTTTGAGGTTATTCAAAAAAGGAAACAATTCACTGTGGCATTAATTTTAGGTTTTATAGCGGAGCACTTGCCAGGCCGAAGGCCTGGCTGCGCAGCACCATACTCATAGAACCTGTGTCCGTCATTTTTCATGGTCAAGGCTAGCGGAATGTTTCGCGGGCGCGCCTCCGTGACATGTGTCAGTCGCGCAAGTGTGGCGCGGCTACACAGTCGTCAGCTCTGTAAACATTGAAAAAGTTGGATCTTTCGCAGTGTTTAGTGGAGCAGTAAAGTCGTTACTTCCCTGCATTTTTTCGCAGTTTGCTGCTCAAGACAGGGATACCAATTAAAGGGATACTCAGAAGCCACTTTAGTGGAAAAGAAGAGCTTTCGGGGATAAAATCTTGCTTCGAGGAACCCTCATACGTTTTTATCAATGCAGGAGCAATGCGGGGGATGCCTTGTTTTTGTTACGGATTTCAGAACTGAAGAAGCGGAGTTTTAATGAATTTCCAAGCAGTCCAGTGACTTAAAGGTAAAATAAATCACATTTTTCGATGGGAATTTATGTTGATATCAATTTTTGATTGACTTTTCCTTTGTGTTTTGGAGACATGTTTATGAAACGTGCTCAAATTAAGTCGTGCTGTTATCTTGAATTTCATAGAGGACAGCTTTGCTTTGATGCGCTGTAAATCGTACGTGTTTTACTTTTATACATAAACTAATGAAGATTTGAATAAAATTTTTCGAAAGAAGATTGTGTTGTCCATTTTTATGTGTTTGTTCATTCATTAGATAGATTGAAAAGCAATTTTATAAACAAAACAAGACTTTGATTTTATAGTACAGTTCTATCTTCACTCGCATCGCCTTATGCAAATATGTTTGTGTATTTTTGCAATTTTGATTTCCAAATCAGTTTCTTGGGCAATTTTTGGCAAACAAAAACTGTATTTTATTCGTAAAGTAGTCGTACCTGTAATTCTACAACCCCGGACAAAACTAGTTGAGACAAACTGAAATTACCCTTACATTTTGGTATACTTCTGAGACAAATTTCCCACACCACAATATAAATATGCGCCCTCCCCTCCCCCTCCTTCCAATGTTGTTTTGGGTATTACTGTATTTGAATCAGACAGTTTTTAGAACAAAACAACATTGCATGGGGGGTGGGGAGGGGGGATTTCTTTATGTTTGTTGACGCGGAAATTGGGCCTAAAATTAAGAAATAGATGAAGAGTGTCTCAACAGTTTTGTCCGAGGTTGTAGATGGAGAAAAGTTGTTTTTGTGAACTTTTCTACGGTCTAAATGTACTGTGCAGACGGTCGGGTAATAAGCTTACTGTTTTTTGAGAATTGCTAAAATTGAAAAATAGTCCGGTCGTCAATCTTAATTCTTGTGCTTCCGACCTTTCACCTTAGTTAAGTTTCACCGTAGTTAAGCTTGTTCATAGTGCTTCGCTGTTAGGCTCTGCCTATCTATATATATTATTCTTTTACCACTCTTCGTTCAGATTATGAAAATTTGACAAAATTGGTTGACGTTTACCTATTCAAAAATGCGATTGAAAAACGGACCTGTCAACCGGATAAATACTCGCGAGCTACCTTAATAACACAGGCACACAGAAATTGTCATTTTGTTAAAATACTGTATGCTCTGAATTAATAATAACCCAAGAGGCATAGATTTCCTTTTTGGCTACTTGATAATAAGACTAGTATGTTTTAAGAAAGGCCTTATTCGAGTAAACACGGTATTTATGTACGCGCTTTGTTATAAACATGTAAGAACGCGAATTTTGAGCTGAGGCTAAGCTGAGCCGAGACTAAAAAATAGGCCAAGTTGTACCCAGCAATTTCCCAATTGTTCAGGCACTGCTGAGGGGGAGGGGCTGGTAGGGCTAACACCTTTTTGCAAGGGTTGACAAAAAAAGGTTTTGAGGGCTCACGAGACTGATTTTTTTTTTCCAAAATAGTAATTTAAGTAACAAGCACCCATTGCGTTGCTCCTCGAAGACTGAACAAACTTCGCCTTTTATTCTTACCGGCTTTCCTCCCGTATTGCAAACATGAATGAGGGGGCTGGGAATGAGCTTCAGGACGCTCTTTGCCCATGTTCTCTCAACGTGTACATATCAATGCAACACTATCTTAAAACTGAAGTTTGGTTTCGATTTTCTGGTTTTAAAAAACAACCATAATGTCAAGAAAGAAACAAGCTTTTTTCAAAGTGTACCAGGTAAGTCCTTCAGTTTTGATAATTTAACCTGTTATAGATACAGCAAGTCTAGCCAAATTCAAATTCAGTAGATAAACTTTCAACGGCAATCCTCGATTCTTCTCTATGAATTGATTATAAGCTAAGCTTAAAAAAATTAAAAATAAAATCGATTATCAAGCGTTTCTGTCTGCACACGCACGTTTTCTTATGGACAACATGCCAAAAATGACTGTCAATTTACCGAACATTTTTGACAGAAATTGTCGTCTCAAAACGCTAGAAATGGAGTTTAAGAGCATCAAGATTTCAAAATTTTCTAGGGAGGCCATGCCCCCTGACCCCTCTAAAGGCTCGCGCCTTCGGCGCACACAAAATAATTCTCATAGCCATTTCATCCTATTAGCCCTATTATCCTATTAGTGCTCCGCGGTCCCTGTTGTTATACATATTTGCTCTTTTAAAAAGGAAAACGACCCGATTCTAGCATTTGGGCTCAGATGGACTGTAAATTTACTCTGACCAAACAATATAATATAGTGTACACTCTATTATATTCTCAGTTTGCCCATTGTAAATGTAAGAAGAAAAAAAGACGTTCATCCTGGTGTGTTCTTAGCACGTTCTTTAAATTTTAGCAATCTCAACCTCGACGTTCTTTAAAAAACGTCTTATAAAAGAATGTACTCCCTGTAAGTCCGCCTTTTCTTTGGTTTTCTTTACCTGCGATCTTTTCATCTGTTCGCACTCAGTTCGGGTAAATTTGTTACACTTTATACGCCATAACGATTCACCAAGTATGTTTACTGAAATCTTTTCTTTTCATTTTTAGCACCAAGGAGATGAACTGTCTCAAGGCAAATCGGCCGGTATATGCATTGGTTAGCTATACCCGTCACATATCCGGGACTTTTTCTTATATTACTTTCTCCTAACAATTCGTCCCGTGCTTGTCAAACAAATTAAAAATAACGGTGTGGAAGTTCTTCTCGTACCCAGACGCCACGATCCATTTTCCATCAAGGGTATAAAATAATACGAAAATAGGGCACTGGAGCCGAGAATGTGCAAACAATCAATAGTGGCAGCCTGGCTAGCAAAGAGAAAGCTTTCTTGATGAATTTTGTAAAATTTGAGGGTTCTTTGCTTTAATATCCGTTTTATGAAATAGATGGATCAACAAGCCTCTGTGTAAACAGTAAATTCCAACTCGAGGCAATAAGAGAGTTGTGATCATTTTCTCTAAAACCGTGCTGACCAAGGAAGTGAAGTGAGATTCATTATACATTATAGCTCCCATCGGGATGTTTACCATATGAAACGTTCCAGTATCACACCGTGCAGAGTATTACGTAAAATGACAGCGTTTGTTCTTTATGCAAAAGTAAGATGCAAGCCTGCCTCATCAGAACGGCGACCTCGTTTCAGGATTGCCGTTTTAGTTGAGAAAGCAGATGCCATGAAGAAAACATACTTTATGGCTGCTTTATACTACTTAATTTTATTATAATCCAAAATACTTTATCTGTTGCCCAAACGAATTTCAGAATAAACTATGCGGTTCCGTACTTTCTTCTGTAAGTTCAAGAAGAAACGTTCCCTGTCAAGCACACTCGAATAGATCACAATTACAAGAAAAAAGAAAATGTTACAAACTATTTTTAATTATTTTGGTTCTTATTTGGTGATTACAACACTAATTTCAGTCTGTTATATGTCTTATTTGCTTGAAATGGGAAAAACAAAAAGCCAAAAAAAAAGATAACAGTTAAAAATGAAAATTAAAATATGAATAAAGTTCGAACTTAAGAAAAAAGAAAACAATAGAATATATAACGATTTCAAAAGTTTAAAGTCTGTGGAAAAATCTCGATAATACGAAAAAGATGATCTAAACTAATCTAAAACACGGTCTGAACATGATTCAAAACTGGACAGTATTTCCTTTTTATTTTTTGTTCCATATCATCTTATTTCTTACAAAATGGAATTGTAGAGCTATAGTTAAGGCGATGTAAATATTTCCGTTACAATTCGAACATGCAGTGGAACAGCATAAATTAAACAGCTTTATCAACTTTTAGCAGCTTTATAAACTAGCAATTAGAATGGAAACAATAAAGGCTTTTTCAAGTGAAAATTTACAATACCGCGCACCTATTAAGTATAATACACTTGAACAATTGTACTTTAAACGTGACGGCTACAAAAATGTGGTAAATGACATACATTTACATATCAACATCTGCGTTTCCAGATTTAATTGAAAAACTGATATCAAGACTTAATCCGTTACAAGGACGAATTTGAATGGCGGCCACTTACAAAAGTTTCACTTATTGAACATTTTTAAGTAGCTTAAGTAATCATCTTTATCATTTTTTTTTTATTAAATTTTCCGTTAAAGACAGCTGGCTTGCCGACACAGCATCATTGACATAATAAGTCAGTCGACCATAAATGAAATGCTTTTCTCACTTTATTAAGGCATTTCTGTTTGGAAGCCACAAACAAAGCACGTGGTCAATAATAAGTGAATGATAAATTAGCAAATCTATAATAGGTTGATTGAAAACATTTTCAGCTGCCAACACAACAAGTTTGTGATTTAGTGTTTTGGGGTGGTGTTCCTTCTAGCATCTACTCACTCCCTATTACCACTAAGCGTCCCTTCACCACTGACACACAATATTTCCGGTATTCTCCGGTGGATGACGACAACAGTTTACGAAGCCACTTGAGGAATAATGACAGATTCACGATATCGCTTAGCAAAGCAAGAAGAGATGCATCTAGATGGAAATGCAAACAACAGCGAGGTCAAAATTATGCGCAAGGAAAATCGATCTAAAAGACAACTAAGCTGCAACACTTCAGTACTTGTGTTTGTAATCGTTTTACTTGCCTTGACCTGCATTGCCTTGGTGGCCTTTCTGGCAATAGAAAAAATGCGAAACAACAATACCTCTCCAAGCTTGGTGCAAGTCTGCCCAACATCTTCAAACACCAGCGGAAACGCAACACAGCTCCCGTGTACAAGTGCTCAGTGCGTCGTCGCTGCTTCCAGTAAGTAGAATTTCCTTTTTAACCTCAGATCACCATTATAAAACATATCGTTTTCGTTCTTTTTGTTTATTAATTGCGTTTTCTTTTGCTTTGGAAAAAAAGGCTTTTTTTTATAAAACGGCTGCTGTTGATAAAATTGAAAGTGAAAAATCCAGCGCGCCCCAAAATTGGAGAAAAAATTAAACGCTCGGCCTACCGACCACACGCAGTCATGAAATGTTACTTTCAAAAGTACTTGCGGAAACATTTTGCAAACATGTTCAGATGCGTGGAATACAGTAATGAAGCGTTTTTTCATTTAACAAATAAAAGAAAAAGAATTCTATATTCATAGAAATGAAAACGTTTAAATCTATCTAAATATTTGTTCCAATATGTCGTTTATATCCCATGGAGCAAGTGGTAATTAAATTTGTCGTGTGGTCACGTTTAATTTGTATCAAATGTGGTGAGTAATTCAATCGCCTATCCTATTCAAGAGACTTACATCGGGAAACGAATTTACCGTGCGGGAAAAGCAAAATACCACACCGATGCAATGGATTTACGATTTTGTTGATGACCTAAGAATGCCGTTATACAATGTTATATATTTAATATTTAATATAATATAAGTTCTTTATTTTTTTTAGTTATTGAGCTAATATGCTTAGCACGAGAAACCGAAATTTACTTACAGGTTATTTTCCTGTTGTCGTCACGTGACCCATGTCAGCCACTGAGCTGCAATTATATTGACAACGTGTAAAACATGAAAATCTGAAGTGCACATACACATGTACACACTGTTCACACTTCACCTGTAACCCAGATTTAACACCTGAACATCACGGACGATGATACATGTTTAAATTTGCCTCCCTACTTACAGAATACAGCAACAGGAAAGCTACACTGCGAATATTTGTCGTCTTTTGAAAATAGCGTGTTTAATACAAAAGTCTATAAAGCGAATCCGAAGTTTCTAGAAAGCTCCGGAAATAATAAGCTTTGAAGGGAAATCCAAGCAAATCAGTTTAGCATTGATAACTCTTCCATAATAGCATTGTAAATTATATCAACAAGCGCATTTGGTCGAGGTATGCTTCATTTTACACAACAATGCAGCCGGTCGCAGTATCAGGCGCCCTTGGTTCTTTCGCCAAATTTTTTTCTATCGGTTTGTGTTCTTTTATGACAAAAATTTAAAACGTAAATTTGTGCAAAGCGTCGTAGAAGTTCTCTTTTTCTAACAGTATACTGTTTTGGATCAACTTCACCAGACAACAAACCAGCAATAACCGGCGTTGTTGAATGTTAGCACAATGTCCATGTCGATTATAAATCGTAAAATATCAGGCTTTTTGTCGTTGCACAACAGGATAGTTGATACAACTTCTCATTGGGTTGTGTTGAGCGCCGCATAAATAGATTTTCACCTGTTATGATTTTGATGGAGTTTTCCCAGAGAGGGGATAGGGGAGGGGTACAACCTCGTTCCCAGGACTTTTCCCTTCGACAGAGGTGCGTCGAAGGGAAAAGTCCTGGGAACGAGGTTGGGGAGGGGTACTCCCCAAATTTTTCAGTGGGTGTATGCGGCCCGCTTATTTTCAGTCGTACTAAAAGCGGTTTTCCTACCCATTTAAATTCCCTATTTTGGCTAAAATCAATACCGATTTCAGAGCAGATGACAAAGAATGGCCGTAAACGTGGCCCTCCTAAGGAGTTCGAACTCGCTTGTTCACGACATGATGTTAAAACTCCTGAATAAAAACTATATCAAGCTCAAAAAAGGGATTATATGCTTATTACATATTCTATAATAGTGGCAATCATCAGAACATTTCGGACGTCTTCGGAAATCTTTGGTCTCCTTTTTAAACTTCGGTTATTTTTGTGAGTCTTCACTGGCGATCTTCAACCACACAATATGATATTATCTTATCCACGGCTTTATCATGTCAACTGTTAATATCTGCATCTACCAATTTTAAATAATCGGTAAGGTGCATATGGACATTACACCAAACGTATAAATTAATGAATACAGTTAGTGAATAAAACTAAGTTGAATATAAGTCTAAAATTTGTTATCGGCCAAACAACCGTAAAGTATGGATACCTCGACAACATCGGCAGGTATTGATAGTTTCCGCGGCGGCAAATGCATGTTGGATAACAGAAACAATATAAATAATTTCAATAAAAATCGAGTTTTATTCCCAAAGGATGGAAATTTTCATTGTTCTCAGTTTATCCAATATGGCCTTATGGTTCTTAGGCTCCAGTCAGTTAGAGTATTGCGTTATCAGTGAGGGCATTGGGTAACTGTCGCGGGAAATTTGCACGAATTGCGCTGTGCTGTATGAACTTATTTTGTCAGGGCAGAGATATGACGGTAGTTGCTTCCTTTGAGGAATGCGCGACGATGCAAGTGGATAAGTTAATAGCAGTACAAGCTGTTTCGCACAATTCAGCCTATTCTTTTGTGATCATTGTCTGAGCATCTTGAGTTATCAAGACGGTCTTCCATGTCCTAGAAATACGGTATTAATAATTACACATTTGGGTGCGCAGAGAAATAAACTTGCTCTTACTACTTTCTCGGTTTCCCTCTAAGGGTATATTTTATTGTATTTCAGTATTCTTTATTTTTTGGATTCAGAGTTAAGTATTTTGTGT
>JAJGOT010000121.1:1427500-1737940 GCA_022457155.1 Cladopsammia gracilis
GATTTACTCTTGTTATTTTTAGACATTTATCTGATTGCGCCACACCGAGCGTGACTTTATTGCATAAGAGACAATGACATTTCAGTTCTTAAGACAGAACATTGAGACAGGCGATCAGTTATGAGTTTTGAATTGATAAGTACCGAGATAACAGCTTTGAGTCTGAGCCTTTAAAAGTTTGAGTATTGTATAAAAGGAGGATTCAGCCAATAAAATTCTTTAATTAGTTAAAAGTTGTTGTTTCTATATTTCATTTAATAGTTTTTCACAGCTTTTTTCAACACAGTTCACGGACCCACAGTAATTGGCCTTGTTTTGTTTCCCAATTTTCGATGTAACTCATCATGTTTTAATTTTTTGTTTTGTTTGGTTTGGCATTTTGCATTTTGCTTTTTACTTATTTTTATTTTTCTTGTGGCTGTAACTTGTTTATAGGCAAAGCTAAATCAATGAATAAAGTAAACTGTATGGTAAAAACACAATATTTGAAAAACAGTCAGTACATATATCTTATTGACCAAGCGCGAGGGACGTCCTGGGAGAATATCGGCCCGAGGTCTTGACAGTACGGACCGAGCGCAGCGAGGTCCGTACAGAAATGACCGAGGATCGATATTCTCCCAGGACGGTTACAGTCAAACCGGATGTTCTTTTGCGGGCAATTTTGCAACTTCCACCGCAACATTGGTATTTTGATTGACAGTTTGCTTCGAGAACTTCGAGCAAGTTGAAAGTTGTGCGAGCAAGTTCCTCCCTTCACTTCGTACCTCGCGGTTGCAGCTCGTTCGAGTTTGCCAACATGTTCCAAGTGTTGCTACAATATTTTAAAGATCGATTTGCGAGTTTCTACGTTGACGAACCACTTGGCGAATACAGCGAGCTTCTCTATCGCGTGAAGAAAGCTATACCAGTTCTTAAAGGCGTGGACAACGGACAAATAATAATGTCATATAAAGATATGGCGTTGGAAACATTTATCAATATTGATAAGAATGGGAGTTTAAATTTAATTTATTGGAAGATTTCAGAAACGCTTCGACTTGCGGAACTTACGATGATGTCAGGAGTAGGAACTGTTCGTTCCTTCCAGCCAGGTTTATATACCGGGAAAATACGTCTCGTGTTGTAAAAATCTGTTTACAATATTGGATACAGTTTACCTTGATAATTAAACAATACCTGCGATTTGTTCTGATCTTGTTTTACACCTGACGACGGCAAGGCATTTATTCTCTCTCTTTTCTCAACCGAGTCCAACCGAGGTGGTATTATTGCGATGTACGTCAGCCATAACTGAAGGAGGACGTGTTTTCACAAAATTCGCAATTTGCAACTGACAACAAGTTTGAAATAGGAACTTGCTCGCGAATGTTGCAACTTGCTCGCGCAACTTCCAACTTGCTCGAAGCAAACTGTCAATCTAAATACCAATGTTGCGGCGCAGGTTTGCAAAGTTGCCCGACTGTAACACGACTCCTGCCGGCGGGAGGATCGCGCAGGTTCATTCGGGAAATCCCTAGTCCAATACTTAGAGAATATTGGACCGGCAATAGAGCATTCTGATTGGTTGATTTTAGTTATTGACCCCCTGACTGTCTTAGTCGTGTAATGTTAATTAAACCACTGTATCAATTTTCAGTAGTTGTCGAGGCTGATTTTCACTAGCGACGCACAAGCACAATCATTATTAAAAAAGATTCGTGTTAAGTGAAAACAAACTTGACATCAGCTGATAAGCGCAAGGACAGAAGAAAAAAGATTTCATCCTTGCTCTTGTATTTGCGCCCGTGCTGATGTCCACACCAATTTCACGTTATGTAAAAATACTCAGTTATGCTTGCGCCTTTCCTTGTGTCGCTAGTGAAAACTGGCTTATGACTGATTCAAGCTTGTTCTATTTATTTATTTAACACAAGGTCATTTTTAAGCTTTTTAAGCTTATAATTAGCATAAATATTCAAGAATGTAAAAACCAGTATGATGCATTTGTACAACTGAATAAATGTCGAATTAAGTGGTTGATCCTGGTTACATTGTTACATTTTAGTTTGTAAGTGCAATGTTCCACATGAAACCGAATGATTTTCTAGTATTTTTGTTTTGTGTTTCATTTTTTTTTATGAGCAAAATAACGGACGGCAATAATTTGCATTAATCGCCAATGACAGGGCTCAACAACACGCTGTGACGTCAAATCTTTATAAGTGGACTAAAACAATTAAATTTCTCTTCGTGGGAAACGAGTTTTCAAAGGAACATCAGTTCTATTGTTTCAGAACACCAATATGACATTCATAAACCTTCTATTATGAAAACCTCTATTGCCTATGAATTTAGATGATAACTTGTGAAATCATGTGGAAAGACTCAGGATCACTCACCGATTTAAGGGCTGCCGACAGTTACTTTAAGCTGCGAACAGCCAATGCAGCTATCAACAATGAAAAGGAATTCAAACCAACCAGTGTAACTTTTAAGACGAAGCTTTCTTCCAGGGAAAAAAAGCTGCACATTGCAGTTTTGTTTCTCTTGGTTCTTTGCGTGGCACTCATAATAGTAACTGTGGTTTTGACAACACGTCGGAGTCGTCGGAAAGCAGGAGAAACAGCGGAAAGTGAATGTAAGACGCAGGATTGCCTTTTTTTAGCGACGGGTAAGTGGTGGTATCGAGTTCGGTATAGTTGAAAGATATAATCTGCCAGATCAATTGTTCAGTATCTTGTTAAAATATTGCCCGTTCCTTGTGCTATATTTTCTTATTCCACTAGGAGAGAAGTCAACTTCTCTCCAAGTGAGAAAATATAAAACAAGGAACGGGAATATTTTAAAATGCAAACTACACAAGATCAGTTCTGCTTTGTAAATGATACCTTGGGGCGGCAATTTAAGCGATCATAACCACTGAGCTCTGCCTGTTAACAAATTGACAACCGCAACAGCTTCGGTCTGCAATGCTTATTTGTTTAAATGTTTATAGAAAAAAAAGCAATGATATTAGTAAAAAAAAATCGTTGTCCAAGTTACATTAACCGGCACCGCTTTAAATAGGAAAACCGTACGTTGTTAGAGTCATCTATATGTAATTTATACTGTCGAAGTGCACCCTTGCATAACTCGGCCGACAACCGCTTTTTGTGATATTACGAAACAAACATTTACAAATCACGATGAAGCGTGTTTTCACGCTGTCAGCTACAAAGCCGTTATTTCCGTCGTCACACAACTTGGCCGATACTTGGTAAAGTATCGGTCGACTCGAGTATAAGTTGGGAATCGGACGATATCTCTTCACCATGTGGGTCGATACTCTGCCGATACTTGGTCGACGCTTTGCCGATAGTTGTATGCGTCTGTCTCTTTTCAGGACACCAACATGGTGGTCATAAAACTGTTCCAAGAAACAAAGTAGTTTATAGAAATAAATATTCCCACGTTTAATGTTCTCTTCAGAACTATTAATTGTGATACTTTGTTAAGGCGAGGGTAAACCTGAATTTTAATGAAATTTTAAGAGGTTTTCAGAAGGGATAGGAGAAAGAAAATGATTTTTGGAACACCAACAGAGCACCCCAGGTTGCTAGTGGAATAACTTGGTATCCGTCTATTAATTATTAACTACAAATTCTAATTTTTAAAATTCACTAAATCTTCAATATTTCTTATTTCTCTTAATTTTACAAATCCTTTGAGAAAAACTATTTCCTCCCAAACATACCCAAAAATCACCCTAAAATTTACAAAACATCCCATAACATAGTTTTCTGTTATAAGCAGAGGGTTTTTGGATTGCTTGAAACGTGAATGAGATATTTCCATTAAAGCCATGTTGAATTGGTGGAAAAATGGCATTCGGGTAGACCCCCGCCTTAAGTCACAGGAAAGTAGCGCAAAGATATTGGTTTTTGTGACATTTGATAATCCCGGTGCTTCGGGACGTCACATATTTTACCAAACTTAAAAAAAAAAAAAACACAACAATTTATCTGACTCGAATATATAAAATATATCAACAGAGTGTTGCCGGGGCGGTAGTTTAAGTTTTAGAACTTTGATCAGTGATGTTCTTATTTCGTGCCATGTGGCATTCATTAACTAGTAACAACATGTTATTCATGCACCGCAGGACGAAGCAGGACTGCTTGGTAGGTTGAAAAAGCCGGAATGGCGGAATCTTTTTAAATATAAATAATATTCATATAAAATAAATATAAATAAATAAATAATTTATGTCCACTCGGCACTTGAGTGCAAATTACCACAGTGCCTTTCGAAGATTTAAGATGGTCACAGCCATAATCTCTTATCTTGTCTAACATTTACCTTATTCTTACTAAATTTCGCGCGTACGAAATTTCGCGATTTTGGAAAAAATCGTGAAAATTAATACTCGCGAAAAAAAGAGAACGCAAAAATTAAAATCGCGAAATTCAATACCGTATTATATAAGAAAATAATACTAAAGTATGCGAGTCACAGACTTGTTGGTAATAGTCCTGAATTAAAACTGTCACTTCTGCCCTTAAAATTCTCAAAAATCATTCCTTTCTGGTTTTGATTTCATCTAGCACTCTTCCTCCGATTCACTGTTATCTTCAGCCGCGTGTAGATCAGCCAAAACCTCTTTGCTACAGTCATCAAATGTTCCATTTGTGGGCCTCTTGTAGTTAGATTTAATTAGGTATTTAGATTTAATTTCAAGAAATTAGAACCCTTTAAAATTTAATTTCTTCTATAAAGCTATTTTGTGAACTTTCTTTTAGGGCTTGGGAGATAGAAATGGAAAAATCGCGAAATTAAATATTTTTTGTTCACTTTTTTCCTGGAATCGCGAAAATTAATACTCGCGAAATACCGCTCCCGAATTTTTTCGAAATTAAGTACGCGCGAAAATAAGTAAGTACTATTTATCTATTATTTAACTCAGGACCTTCCTGAACACCACTTCGGTGAGTGGAGTCCCCTGTTAAAATATTGTTGTTATTATTATTATTATTATTATTATTATTATTATTATTATTATTATTATTTTCCTGCAATTGTACATAAGATAAATAAAAATAATAACAACTTTATTCACAATTTAAAAATATCTTAATTACAAAAGATAAAAATAGAAATTGTACATAAGATTGATGTTAAGGCTTAATCGATTTTTAAGAAATTTGTTAATAAAGTATACTTTTTATTATTATTATTATAAGGAGTCATTTATGAGGAGTCTTTCATTATTATATATTTTAAAATTATTATACATGTGTTGTAATTTTATATTGTAAATTTAAAATTGTTTTAAGAAATTTGTTAATAAAGTTTTATTATTATTATTATTATTATTATTATTATTATTATTATTTTGTCATACAAAATAATAATAATAAATCATAATAATAATAATTATTATTATTGATAACAAAGCTAACTAAAAAAATCTTATTTTACAATTAATTTCACTTAAAAAACTATTCAGTCAAAACGCTATTTACATTATTCTTTTCGATTAAAAAAAAACTTAATTTCGATTAAGAAAATTCATTCCATTAAAAATATATCGTATATTCAATTATTTTTTATATTTTACATTTGAACCTCGCGATCAGCCTCGGCTCCCGAAATGGACATTCTTGTGTGGAGTCATCTGCGTTCAGAGCTCTGAATGTAGTAAACACAAGCAGTTCAAAAGATTAGCCTAATATCGTTTATATTATTAGATATCCTGAGAACAGTTGACCAGAATGTGGATCCATGCGAGGACTTCTTTCTACACGCGTGCGGCGGCTGGATTAAAAACAACCCCATTCCATCAAACGAGCCAAGATGGAGCCAAGTGCTTATTCTGCAGACAAGAAATGATCAGCTTTTGAAAACCCTCCTTGGCGATGAACAGATCCGAAAAAAATACGTGAAGGTGAGTTGCATGAAAGTCTTGATTCGTGGTAATAACCCTAACCCTGCCATTGAAATGTCGTAAATTCTTCAACTGGCATATTTCTTTTATCTAAGTTTAATTTGTTTATTTTTCAAGCTATTGCGTCTGCTTTTTTTACTCTTGTTCATCTTGTAGAACGATGCCGTACAGAAGGTGTTCCGGTATTACGACTCGTGTACAAATTATGGGCTTATAGAGCGCGCAAAGGGATCACCTCTTCTTGATCTCGTGGAAAAGTATGGGTCGTGGAACATTACAAACAAGACATGGACGGCCGATTCGTGGAATTTCACGGATTCCTTAGTTCATATGCACAAGGACCTCAAAATTTCACCATTATTCACATTTAAAGTGAAGCCGGATCTTACGCATTCTTCGCGTTACATCATTATGGTATCATAATATAATTAATTCAAATTTGAACGACGTTTGTCATTAACACATGGGCAGAATGCACTGCAGCGTACCAATCCGGTTTCGAGACGTGGCTAAGTCATCCACCTGGTTGTTACCCATTTTCTATCCTTTTAAAACCTAACCTTATAAACCCTTACAGTGACCCTAGGTTGGTGTCCAGTGCTTATCAAAACCAATCTGCCAAAACCTTATAAGAAATTTTTTGTGGCGGATGAACCTCAAGTAGAACCTCAGCCACGTACAAACACTGCATTTTTAACTTTTGATAAGTAACATCTCTCCTAAGCAAACAGTTAACATGGTAAACACCTCTCCTAAACAAACAGTTAACATGGTCACAAGAGTTTCCATTTAAGGGGGGTTCCACTTTTCTTTGTACCAGCGCCGAGGAAAACTTCTAATTTAAATGTGATATCACTCGAAATACAGTGGAGAAAATCAGATTAGATTTGAGTCCGACTGGATCGGGTTGAATTACAATGTTAGGATTTACTTTTCGTGACCAAAAAAAAAAGAAGAAACAGTCATTACTAATTCCATTTGCAGTTAGACCAGACATCTAGTACTATAACAAGGGATGCATACCTGGCTAATACCAGCTACCACTCAGACGTGAGTAGTATTAATACTATTTTTTGAGTTGTGAATTGATGAAACGCCTTATCAAGAACAGGTTATTTTTCATCGTCCAGTAAAGCACAAAGTCCTGCTTGTTTAACCATTCCTTTACGGAATGAAGAGAACAATCAAAAATCTTAGGATGGTTCTTGGACATCATTTCGATGAGTCAAAACATCTGCTGGAATAAGAACCTAAGCACAGGAACTGACGTCTTAATTTTATATAATTTTACACCAGACTTTGCTACAGGCATACTCGGGAGATGACAATGACTCAGATGAACATAAAATATGCTAGTCAATATCGCTTAAAGGACCAAAATTAATGTCAAACACAAAACGAATTTAATTGACTGCAGGTACGGATGGCATATAATCAGCTAATGTTTGAGTTGACCAGTTTGTTAGGAGGAGATCCCACATTAATCACCCAGCCACTTAAAGAAGTCTTTGAATTTGAACGGCAACTTGCCCAGGTGAGTTCTTTCTTGCAAGTGACAATTCAAGAGAATCGACTGAAAAATAACAGCTTTCACCCATAGCTGTAGTGGTGAGGAATATTGGCTAGAAGGCAGTATAACAAAGAACAATGTACGGACTGAAGAAGTTATATAAAGAACGATTATAATGTTTACTCAGACCTTCTCATAGTCAAGTATTTTTTTTAAATTTTAATAAACCTTTATTCGTAACAAACAAAAGAAGAAAAAGAAAAATACACAGCAGAGTTGTTAGAAAAATTAATTACACCACAGTTGCGAAGTTAATTAATAAGAATTAAATATAATACATAGTAGTTGGTAGACTTTGTATAGAGCTAAGCTTGGAGGAAAATAAATTATGTCAACAACAAAGAAAATAATTAGACCTACACAGAGAAAAGAAACAACAACAACAACAACAACATCAACAAAACCTTTATTATAGTGTCTAAAGTATTTAGCTAAGTAGCTAATTGGGGACACTGTAATAAAAATACTTAAAAGATAAAAACAAAAATATATACATATGTAAAATACTTAAAGAGCTAATAAATATATACATATTACTAGCAGTAATCACAGATTATGGAGACGCATTCGAAGGAATTTCCGGCGGAAATGAGCCCCTGAAAAAAACCAATAGGGGCTTGCCATTTGGAAGACCGTCTACCAAAAAATCTCAAATTTTACTGCAAATAAACCAGAGAACAACCAACACGAAAGATTAGGTTCTTCGAACGCAAAAAATTACCTTAAGTTAATTGCCTATGAATATTTATTAAAACCTATTTCCTATGAACTTAAAAATCAAAATGAACATAACGACAATTTTCGCAACTGTCCTCAAGCACGTTTGCTAAGTCTCTTCGTCTTATATTTCTGATAAAAATAACAATAGTTGATTAACAAAATAATAATAATAATTGATGAAAAAATAATAATAATTGATGAAAGCTAATAATTTGTAGGAAGAACGCTTTGTAGTATGTCTCAAAATTTACTAGTTCATTATTCGTTCCTTACAGTCAAGTATGTTATTAGCAAAATACCAATGTTTGCCGCATTTTGTTATGTTTAAGTATTGAAACAAAAAGTGAAAAACACGATAAATCACGCTGGTCCCGCACTAAGTAAGTGATTTCTTTTTTTCTCACCCAAAGCTATCAGCGGCTACTTACGAGAGGGCTGACAAAATAAAACGTTACAAATTAATGACCGTAAAAGAACTTCAAAAGCAAGCAGCAGGAAAGGTAAGATAAAAGATACTCAAGCACCCACAGTCCTACGGTACTTTAATAACAAGTAAAGAACTGCTGGGGACTGCGAAGCGAGTGACTGATAAGGGCTACTAACATGGTGACTCCCTCAATGGTACAACTTCTGAATTAGGAGGATTTGAAAGGGTTTCCCAGCACTTTTAACATTACAGTTAATAATTTCACGTCATAGGAGTGCTTCGGGGCCCACACACATTTTACTTTCAGTTCTCTAGTGTCAGGCCTCATCTACTCTGTGGAATGGAGCTGATCCCTAGGGCGTCCGCATTACATTACACTGTATTAACTATAATTATAAAATCATTTTTCAAATTATTTTTTAAGGAAAAAAAGGAAATAAAAATTTAATGAGTGTCTTTTTTATCCTGATACATGCAGTATGCTGTATCGTTGTTACTGTTGACTCAGCTGCGGTTCCCCATTGTTTAAAGTACTCAAATGGATCAGCCGCTTATATCACTTACCTTCACTAATGTGGTTCTTTTTTTTGCTCTACAGATTAACTGGTTAGATTTCTTAAAAGCAATGTTTCAAGATACAAGCTATGAGATAACTGAAGACGAAAAGATTGCTATATTTGCTCTAGAATATTTAACCAAGATATCCAATTTGACGTCCGTTACACCAAAAAGGTTCGCTATAATTACAGACTGATATCACTGAATACAAACAGTTTTAGAATTTATAGACAGCTGGCATGCAATGAGTATGTTTTCCGTATCCATTAATTTTTAAGTCTAGTTAATCATTTTCTAGTATTTTCCACTTATTGTTATTACAAATACAAGGTCTATTTTAGACTGGACATTTCTAAGATGCATACATTGTTGTAGCTTAACGCATATTTATTTCTGTTTAAAAACCAACCACTTTATGTATGCTGGCTTTGACTGCACTGCCTAACTCTTGTCCTTATCTCAAATATTCATAGAGTTATTGCAAACTACATGATGTGGCAAGCAGTGGCTCAGTTGGCGCCATATTTAAGTGATGAGTATCGCAAGTTGTTCTCTAAGTTTCGTATGGTTGTAACAGGAAGCACTGGAGAGACAGATATCTGGCAAAAGTGTATCATGGAAATGAGTCGCTATGACAACGAGATCGGAGATCCTCTAGGTGTCATTTTCCTAGATGAAAAGTTTGATAAGAAGGACAAACTTTCGGTAAGATACATGTTAACAGAGTAACGACGATTGTAATATTGTTTACGCAAAGAAAATTTGCTGTTCTTTTCATGGCAACTATTATGTACTTATGGACTAAGTGAATCATGGCCGCCATCCAGTCCGACCTAACTTAGTCAATAAGTATTTCCTCGGCCCCGCTCGCGCAAATGCAAATGTACGTACAGCCCTCAAACAATGGTTTTGCAAAGAAAAGGCTCGCAGGGTCATACGGGTGATACGATAACTCAGCTTATTGCCTTTGTGTCATCCTTGCACTCAGTTCCACTGTATGAATGTCGGTCATACCTCTTTATGAGGTTTATTTCAAACTTTCATACGCATGCTTACCTTTCCTGTCTAAAAAGTCAATTGTGTTTCTCGATACAGGTGCATCACATGTATAGGATTTGTTCATAATTAATAATTAATTCTTTTACAAAGCAAAAAGAGAAATGCTTCTCTGGATTCCGGTAATACACCGTAAGCTGATTGTGTATACTTTTTAAAATGCTAAAATCTTAATGCTAACCAGCAAAGGACAAATGACTCCAGATTAGCGAGTGAACCACGTTTTGATCTTTGATAATAATAATAATGATATGTACTTATTGACTAAGTGGGAGGGCCGGATGGGAAAATATTTGACTCGAGGTCATGGCGTACGGACCGAGCGCAGCGAGGTCCGTGCGCCATGACCGAGAGCCAAATATTTTCCCATCCGGCCCGACCTAACTTAGTCAATAAGCATTTTATCATATGACCAAATTGGAGACAAAATTACTTGAAATTTTAACGCGCGAAGCCGTCCGCTTTTGTTGTAGGGCGGTACGCCTTTTTCCGGCCCCGCTCGCGCAAATGCGTACGGCCCTCATACGGGACTTTCATCAACGGTTTTGCAAAGAAAAGGTTCGCAGGGCCGTACGGGTCATATAATAATTTTAATAATTTTAATTTTATTTATTTCATACAGGTGATGTCGATGATTAACGATCTGCGAGATACTTTCATTGCCAATATCGACAACCTGGATTGGATGGACACCAAAACAAAGACATATGCCAAAGAAAAGGTTGGTCCCGAGCTATCCTGGCTTTACAATACTAGTACACGTACTACTGCTACGCATTACAGCTTGTCATTATGTCACACTATACATGAACAATACAGACATCACAGCTTACTCTATATACGCATGTCACTATTTCACACTCTACATGAACTGTTGGTACACATTACAGCTTGTCACTATATCGCTGTCTACTTTCAGGCCGCTGCAATCAGGCAAAATATTGGATACCCTGAGTATTTGAAAAATCAAAGCAAGTTGACGGAAAGATTTAAAGATGTAAGTTGTTGGTTAATAATGGGATAAGGTGGATGCATTCATTGCAGTTTCTCTTATTATTTTCATTACCATTCTACCGTATTTTACACGTCAACGTTTGCCTATCATCTTCCGCCCTTTTTTGTTTAACTTATTCAATACGCAATTTCTCTTATTCCGGGGATTGTAGTCTAAAATAATATCCGTTGCAGTCTTGTCATTTGTCTCTAAAGCAACGTACCTTCTTTGTTCTTTGCGGCTCTACGGCCGCTACATCGATGACTGCATTGGCGCTACCTCTTCCAGTAAAGAAGAACTTAATCAGTTCATAACTTCTGTCAATACTTTTCATCCGGCTCTTAAATACACCTGGGAAATTTCTGAAACCTCTGTCGCTTTTCTTGACATCAATATTTCGATCAACGGCAACAGTTTATCCACAAGTGTGCACTACAAACCTACAGATTCCCACAGTTATCTGTTACATTCATCCTCACATCCATCACACGTTAAAAACGCCATTCCGTATTCTCAATTTCTCAGACTTCGACGTCTTTGTAGTGATGACTCCGATTTTTCCAACAAATCGGAAGAAATGTGCCAGTTTTTCAAGAAACGTGGGTACCCTGACTCTGTTGTTAAAACGGGCCAACAACGTGCACAACAGATCGACAGACAATCAGCACTACAAACATCACAGAAGGAAGAAAACGAGAGAATTCCATTCACCCTCACTTTCCACCCACACAATCACACAGTCAAAAGCATCATTTTAAAAAATTTCAAATTGCTCCAAAACGACCCCGAAACTGGCAGAATTTTTTCACAACCCCCACTAATTTCATTCAAACGTGACAAAAATATAGGCAACTTTCTAGTTACGAGTACACTGAAATCTGACCATGAACCGGGAACTTTTAAATGCGCACGCAAACGATGCAACACTTGTCCTTTCATTCACAACGCCAACAAAATAACGGGACCTAAACGATCTATTAAAATCACTGATCGTTTTTCATGCACCTCCGTAAATGTTATCTACTGCATAACATGTACTTTTTGCAAAAACATATACATTGGCGAAACAGGAAGGAGACTGGGCGACCGTTTTCGAGAACATCTCCGAGACGTTGAAAAAAATGACAAAGACGCATCCAAACCAGTCGCGCGTCATTTCAATCTTGCCAACCATTCTAAGCAACACATGACAATCTGTGGCGTTTCCCTACACCAGGGCAACACAGAAAGCCGTAAAAACTTAGAACAAAAAATCATCTTTCGAATCGGCACTCTCAAACCCCACGGAATTAACGAACGCTTTTCATTCAACTAATTTACATTTGTTTTTCACGTCACAAAATTTCCACCAATGGCGGAGCTCCTCCTACTATATAAAACCACACACTACCCACAATCCCTTGATTCGCTCCGACGAAGGGCTAGCGCTCGAAACGTCAGCTTTCTCGAATCTTTTTACGGTGGCTAATTTACCTTATCGACTCAGTCGATAAAACCAAATTCTTGTGCTTAACCCCCACCGACGCAGCACCACAGTTTCTCTAGAAACTAACCCCATATCTTCTTTGTTTGTTTGGTTTTTTTTTTTTGTCCTTTTTGGTCATTTAAAGTCAATTCAGTTTCATAGTTTCTTGAAATAGAGCCTTGAGTAGTGTGTTTAAGTCAGCTCTCCGTGAGACAAATAATAGTGTTTGTGCTTCAGCTTACAGTGTCGAATGGATCGTATTTTAACAATGTGATTAACACCCGAGCATTCTCTGTCAAGGCTATGTTGCAAGATCTACGCAAACCAGTCGACAAAGGAAGGTGAGGGCCGATCCCGTATTTTCCTTTTTAAGTCGTGAATACGAGAAGCGTTTAACGAGTCATAGCAGACGGGGGGAAATATTCAAGTTTTCACTCCTTTCTTCCATCTGTCGGCTGTAAACTTTCCTTGGTAATTCCGCTGACCAGTGCATAAGGCTTGCGCATATATTCGGCCAGATCCAAATTCGTTAGATAATGATCACCTGCCTTACCTATGGGGACAGCGTTGGACGGAGGGGAGGGTGGGGAGTTGGACATAGGGAAGGGCGGAGGGGGAGGGGGGAGGGGTGGCCAGTGGAGCAAAACGCGTAGGATAAGGGTGGGTCCGAAGGTTGTTTCGTATTCACGAGTTGGTTCGTTTATCAAAAGCCTTATTATGCCTCGCATGTTCATCCCTTGGAGTACCCCAACTTCAGATCGTGACCCCTGTTTTGAACCAACCAGTCTCACAATTTTTGCCTGTATTGTAAAACATTTACCTATACCTACCCATGCAGAATAGGGAAGATATCAATGACGTCACCAATTGTTATTAATGAGCCAACCAGAGCTTTATTGGCTGCCGAAGCAAAGGGTTCTTTTGTTCCAGAATGTTTGTAAACAGATATCATCCCTATGATGATAATACATCTTGTACGTTTCTTGTGGTAGAAAGCCTATGTTAAAGTCGTGTTCAGAGGGAAGTGTAATGCTATATCATTGAAACAATATTGTTCAAGCAAGATCATTGAAGTATTTATTGGCTTTACAAAGTTTCTCAGGAGGAATGGTGGAAGAAAACGAAATATTATGTAAAGTAAACTGCCGTATTCTTGTATTATGAAGACACTCGTATTTCTTCATCATAGTGTTGGATAACAACATAAATTCGTTGTTTTTATCCCACCATTGTTGACTTATATTTTCTGATCACACTAAGGTGGATGATTCACCCACATACAGTTAATGCCTTCTACGATAGAGTTACTAACAAAATCAGTGAGTATTTTACAGTATTTATGTTCCTAAAGCAAAACAGAAAATTAAATCATAGCAATTGACAAGCTTGGTAGACATGACGGGAAAGACGTTAATCAGTCACTGACACAACACCGTTAAACGCGCAACCTTAATCCGCTGTAAGAATCTGGAATCCGGAAAGTGGATCCAGTAGTGGATCCCAGCTGAGTGTTTGTTCTACCATGAGTTACTGGACTGTATGACAAAGAACAAATGGTATTCATAAAGATCTCCTACTTTCAACTGACTAAAGAAGGGAAAATGTCCCCCACCCTCCCTGCTTTATTAAGGCATAGTCCAGTGTCAATTAAAGGCGGAGTGTATTGCGATACAGACAAAGCGCTCGTAAGCGACTACCTCGGGAATTCGAGAACTTGCTGGACTCTTATGTTACACATGCATTTAATACTGGGCGCTTGTGTTATATTACTGGGCGCTTATGTTATATTACTGGGCGCTTATGTTATATTACTGGGCGCTTATGTTATATTACTGGGCGCTTATGCTATATTACTGGGCGCTTATGTTATATTACTGGGTGCTTATGTTATATTACTGGGCGCTTATGTTATATTACTGGGCGCTTATGTTATATTACTGGGCGCTTATGTTATATTACTGGGTGCTTATGTTATATTACTGGGCGCTTATGTTATATTACTGGGCGCTTATGTTATATTACTGGGCGCTTATGTTATATTACTGGGCGCTTATGTTATATTACTGGGCGCTTATGCTATATTACTGGGCGCTTATGTTATATTACTGGGTGCTTATGTTATATTACTGGGCGCTTATGCTATATTACTGGGCGCTTATGTTATATTACTGGGTGCTTATGTTATATTACTGGGCGCTTATGTTATATTACTGGGCGCTTATGCTATATTACTGGGCGCTTATGTTATATTACTGGGCGCTTATGTTATATTACTAGGCGCTTATGTTATATTACTGGGTGCTTATGTTATATTACTGGGCGCTTATGTTATATTACTGGGCGCTTATGTTATATTACTGGGAGCTTATGTTATATTACTGGGCGCTTATGTTATATTACTGGGCGCTTATGTTATATTACTGGGTGCTTATGTTATATTACTGGGCGCTTATGCTATATTACTGGGCGCTTGTATTATATTACTGGGCGCTTGTCATAATTACAGTTCAACTTTGTAACGTAATGCGCCTGTGAATGCACGTAGTGATTTGAATACGACAAACATAACGGAGTCTAGCCATGCAGTTTTAAGATTTTTCTTTTTTGTTTTGTTTTGTGTTTTAGTTTTTCCTGCTGGAATTCTTCAAATTCCATTTTATAGCAGAAAATTTCCACGGTAAGTGTTAATGATCGCATCATAAGTATTATTCTATACCAATTACTCTGCGCTGTCCGCTATATCGGGACACTCAACAATATCGCCCTCTTTAATAGCTACAATTGAGGTGTATAAAGGCCGCCATCAATTTGCACTTTTCTGCGGTGTTTCTACAAGTTTGGTACAAGTTTGGTACAAGTTGTATTTGTAGTGAGCAGCCATGAACCGATAAGGATTTAGTGAGAATCATTTCTGACCATATAGGGGAACCATTATTGAATTTGAAACAAATCTTAAAGAGTGCACGGAAAGAATACGAATAGCGCCGCTTTTAGAATAGAGCAGCTCACAGTTGTCTACACGGTCATAACTAAGTTTATTCATGATCGGCTTCAAACATTGCCGAACAACTCTTCGCCTGGTTCGTGTTACACTGACTGATAGTTTTGCAACTTGAACAGGTTTGGATGTTCTCATTGTTAAACATGTGCGTGATGTACTACTGATTCACTTGTTTTAAACTCAGTTACAGCAACATCCAAAATATACTGAGAAATTCACACTTACACATCTGTGGAACTAACTTGTAACGTTATTTATTGACAGCGCAATTAGCTACGGTGGAATAGGGATTGTGGTTGCTCACGAAATTACTCATGGATTTGATAGTAACGGTGAGTTAAAAACGTTTTGCAAAATGTTCCGTGTGAAGCGGTTTATTGGTGGTTTGTGTAAATCATCGATATTCACAAAGAACAAGCTACGTAACCTTCTTAATAATCCGCTTTGTTATGGCCATGATATTGAGAAGTTAACAAGATACAACACAAACCTGAGTTTGAGTGCACCGTGCAAGTTCTTAGTAATAAACATTGCTTTCAACAGGTCGGAAATACGATAAGGATGGTGATCTTGTCAACTGGTGGTCTAATTCATCAAATGAAGCATTTGAAAAAAAGTCGAGATGTTTTGCAGATCAATACGAAAGTTTTGAAGCTTATGGTCAAAAGGTAAGCTCTGAACTTTAAACGTCTCTAGCAAACGGCCAATTCTGATTCACGGAAGTTACGCCGAACTTATGTAGTGTACACCGCCATTTTTCTCAGCCCAACTAGAAGCTAGGAATCCAGTAAATGAATGCAATTCAACTATATCCCATTATTCACATTCCACTTAAACATGTGTTTCTCTATTAAAATTTTCACTGGGTTTTATTTTGACCGTTATTAGATAGCTGTATAATTCAGTGCTCATAAGGTGATAGTTAAGTTTATCAACTGGCGTAATAACGTCTTAAAACTATTTGCTATTTGTAGCTTAATGGTATCCAAACTCTTGGAGAGAACATTGCAGATAATGGCGCAATCAAACAAGCTTTTATGGTAGGTTAAGTTCCTCTTTGGGAGTGCAAAGTTGTCTCAATATCTTTAGGAACCAGTTTTAAAAGGTGTGACCAAACGTAGCCAGTTAAGGGTAATTTCATGTAGTTTCTTGTATAAAAGTTAATTGTAGACAGTTCATCAATGCTAACTGTCAATGTTCCATCGTAACTTATTGTCTTCTTGTAACGGTACGCGTTTCTCCTGTTTAAACCCCACTATTCCTTTTTGCAGGAATGTATCGCTTTAATTTGTGGTTCCCTGTTAGCAAAGCAATTGAAGAAAACGCTGTTCAGGTCCAGCAAAATAGAAAACATCTAGCATCGTGTTAGAAGATGTTTCATTTGTTTATTACTTTATATTTAATTAGGTTTCTTTATTTGATGCAGATTAAACATTTTAACTCAACAGTTTACGTTACCTCGTTTAGCCACCTCTGCTAACAACGCTCACTCAAGCGAAAATACTGAGGAACCAATCACAAACTTGCATTCGTTTATTTTGCACCTGTTACGAAGCCACGTATTTCTAGTACAAAACGTGATTGAAGACGATATCGCCCTAAGTAAGCGTTTGTGAGCGTTCTTGGCCTAAACCCCACAATATAAAAACTAAAGACTGTTGCTAGTCTTTTTTTTCTCTCGCTCTCGCTCCCGTTTTAGCAAACAACACGCGCTACGTAAAATAACGACTTAAACTGTAAAACAAAACATTGCGCGCGCTAATAACAAGTGCAGGCGTCTAAAGACCGGTAGCGCGTGTTGCATGCTGACGTTTCAAATTCAAATTGTAACTTGCATGTTAGGCCTACGGCAAAAGTCGAACTTCACATGTGCCGAATCTAATGCAAATGAGCAAAATCTATTGTTCTTGCTCACTTGAATTAGATTCGGCACATGTTAAGTTCGACGTTTGCCCTAGGCCTTAGTGGCGTGTAACGCGTTTTACCGGCCATTCACCCTGATGAAGGTCGGTGTATCCGATTGAAATGTAGGTGACTCACACAAAACACCAATTTGTGTATCTTCATTTATAACAATAACAATAATAATTTTATGCATGTAGTAAGCTAAAATATACGAGTTTCATTGTGTTCTTCAAGTAATATGGCCTTTGAAGTTCATTAGTAAGTATTTGTTTTCGTGTCGGCATTTGGAAATAAATTCTGATCTTTCGTCTAGAAGGTTGGAGCCGGCGAATTTGGTTAGAAAAATTTTTTCGGCAAGGCAAAGGTTGCACCTTTTTGATTTGTTGCTGTACGCGGCGGCTGATGCGAGAATTGTCCATTTAAATTTTGTAGTTTTCTTTTGCGTCTTTGAGATTCCGGATATGTTTAGAGAAAGCTCACGAAAATGACGATAGGAATGTGCTGACCTGGCCTCAAGTCATAAACTCGTGCAGGATAACACAAGTTACAAATCATGTAAAAAATAGTTGTACAAGCATGTAGTTGTAGTTCTTTGCAGGAGCAATGTGTCAGTAGATGTAACTGTCAGTTTCTATATTTGTTTCTTATTAAGGCCTATAAAGATTGGGTAAAAAGAAATGGCGAGGAACCTCGATTACCAGCGCTGAATTACACCAATGAGCAACTATTCTTTGTTGGCGCGGCTCAGGTAAGCTCCCTTGTTTATCTACGTCGTGACGTTCGGGCTGTCACAGTTTACATTAAAAAATCATATGACCCTGACTAAAAAAAGGTGTCCGTAAAAAGTATGACTCACTAACGATACGGTCCGAGAGTTTTCTGGGAAGTTGTTTTCTTCAATGGAATGCACTGACACACGACGCATAAAATAAACACTTAAAACGTTATGAGAAGGAAAAATCTTTAGAATCTACAAACAGCTAAAAGCTTGTTTGTGCTTTCTTCAGAGAATACCATATGGTCATTTGGTTTATAAAAAAAACAGGAAGAGAGTTATATAGCTTACATATCACAAGTCTCATGGCGCTTTACATACACTTATAAGAATGAGACAACGTTTCTACGACATCATATGTAAACACGGATGATTGGTAATGGTGATTGATTGGTCAGGGTGTACTAATACACACACAAAGGAATAAAAACCATTGGAAGGCCCTCCAAGTAACCCGATGACTCGAGTCACAGGTGCGGTTTGATAACAGTAGTAACAGCATCAGATATTTTCTCTAAGATGGGGATTAGGTTTATGGGGACTAACACTCTCATTTGTGGTGTTTGCGTCATAACTCAACCTGCCTTGCTAGCCGAGTCGACCTGCCTTGCCATCCTGACAGGCCAGACAATCTGAAAACACGCCAGCAGTATACTAGGGCTGGATTTAAGCCTCGTTACGGATTAGGTGGATTAGGTGCCTTGTCAATGACATCACAATATGCCTTCCTGCATACTAATTTGGAATAGGTAACTTATTAATCAATATTAATAAACTGCCCATACCTACAATAGGTTTTTTTATTGTTTTCTCCTCCTCCTCCTCTTCAAGGATCTTCAGGCTGAGAGAAAGTATTTGAGGATTACAATGAAAGTCCATTTTTGCACTACTTGTGATCGGTTTTATTTTATTTATTTTATTAACATTTCAAGCAATCCACATATACTTTCTCTCAGCCTGAAGAGCCTTGAAGAGGAGGAGGAGGACGAGGAGGAGGAGGAGGAGAAAACAATAGAATTGAGGAGGAGGGGGAGGAGGAGGAGAAAAATTTACGCAAACATTTTCTTCTAAATAATGTCTCTGTTATGACAAGTCTGGTTATGTCTGGAGACCTCGACCAGAGAAGCATTAAGACTTGATATGTCCCGTTTGTCTCCTTTTGTCCTGATAGTCCTCGTTTTGTCCGTCCTTTTTGTCCTTGTCTTTTTATTTAAGGTAAACATTTCGTTAAAGGTCTTCATTGGTGGTGAAAACAATAGAAATGTGGTGGTGGTGGTGAAAACAATAGAATTGTGGTGGTGGTGGTGGTGAAAACAATAGAATTGTGGTAGTGGTGGTGGTGAAAATAATAGAATTGTAGTTGTGGTGTAAATAAAAAATTGTGGTGGTGGTGGCGGCGGTGGTGGTGGTAAAAACAATAGAATTGTGGTGGTGGTGGTGGTGGTGGTGGTGGTGAAAATAATAGAATTGTAGTTGTGGTGAAAATAAAAAAAATGTGGTGGTGGTAGTGAAAATAATAGAATTATGGTGGTGGTTTGGTGGTGATCATGCAGGAAGGCATATTTTGACGTCATTGACAAGGCACCTAATCCACCTAATCCATAGACACCTAATCCACGTAATCCGTAACGAGGCTTAAATCCAGCCCTAGTATACCACTCACGCCACCGCTTCACTGGAGCTGATGGAGACGAGGTGCGGGCAACCAGCATTCCATAGGAAACACAAATCCATATTTAAGTAATGCTTCGCATAAGAACTATAGTAAACTTCATTGTTCTGCGGCAATGGCTCTTTTAAAAATTGCATGTTGTGCGATTGGGTCTCAAAATACTTGAAACCTTAAAAAATTTAGACTTTATGCACCTTGAACCTTAACTTTTTAGCGGTTTTTGAGTCTAGGCCAATGAGATCACTAGTTGTAACAACGAAAATAGTTGACATTCCATCGTACATTGCCGTTCAGCACTATCCTTCTTATGCGGATCATTACTTAATACTTATTCAAACGTTTTGGTTCTTTCTGTATGTACTGGAACACAGATGACGTAAAACAAAAGGAACAAAGAACGACAATAATACAAATGCAAAACAACACCAACAATACAATACCTCACAAACAATAGAGGACAATGAGAGAAAGACCCAACGTGTTTTAATAGGAACTGTTCAGCTGCATATTTGATATTATAAGCAGAGAATTAAAAGTTATTTTGTTGTTTACCAGGTGGACTGTGAATCGCTCCTTGAGCCAGAAGCCCTAAAGAAAATTGAGCAAGCATCGCATACGTTAGGACATTGGAGGTAAAACATCCTAAAACAGTGTCCTTAACATCTATTAAGTTTATATCAGCAAAATTAAATGAAGTGACAGTTGTGGATCGGACAGTGTTGTAAGCATATCAAATTAGCATTTAAAACTATATATATCTACACGTAAAGAAGCTGAATTCATTACAAATTCATTGATCAGGAGTAGCTCTTTTTACTTCTTAATGTCATTTTGAAAGAAAAAAGAACGGTCAGTACTTATACAGATTTCATCTTTGCAGAGTCATTGGAGAGATGTCAAATTCAAAAGATTTCGCCCAAGCTTTCAATTGTCCTGTTGGATCCAAAATGAATCCAATAAAGAAATGTTCCATCTGGTGAATTTCTGGATTTAACGTAAATTGTTACTAGACTTTCACAAGAATGCGTTGTGGCGAGTGACCAGGGAAACAGCCAAGAATCCATCGATTTTTGCCATCAATAGCTATTTCTATACAGCGCTCAAAATAGATAGCAATTTTTGTCTTTTCGCACTGCAGTATTTATTATGTTAATTCGTCCTTTAGAATCAGTTTACTTTGGTGTACCAAAAAGGAGTCTTCGGTGTAACTATTGCGTGTACTCTGTATAAACATATATATATTTTTTTTACGGTTGGTGTGATAACCTAACGGTTTTTACCGACCAAATACATGTAAATGTAAATGTAAATGTAAATGTAAATGAAAGTTTAAAAATGGACAAGTAACCAGGATAAGACATATTAACAAATTTAAGAAACGTTCTCTGATTAAAAAGTTTAAAATTTACGAGCTTTCGATTGCCAGTCTGCAGTCTTTGACAAATAATGAATAAAAAGCGCGAACATGGAAACATATGCGGTAAAAAGTGTGAAGTAGAAAAATAAAGTAAAAACGACAAAAATACTTTTGGGGAAATAAAATGCTAATACGAAGTTCATAAAATAATTGAATATTGCCTAGGTAATTGTTTCGAGTTATTGTCTGCTTCGCTTGTAATCGCGGTATGCCAAGATTCCAGTGTTTTTCTTTCGCGAAAATTTCCCATGTCGATTACATGGGCGTTGTTAAAATCAATAGAATGGCTGTTCAGCTACGCACGAGTGGCAATGTTTGACTTTTTTATGGGTTTTTGTGTTTCTAATATGTTCTTTCTTCCTAGTTTGTAAACACCTTCCAGTTTCTCCTATATAGCTCCACGGACAATCGGCACAAGGAATGTTATAAAAAACATTTGTTTGTAGATCAATTGGTGGTCTTGACTTCGGAAAAAAAATTCCTGTTGTGAGGTCTTGAGGGGTCTACTTGTGGCTCGAATTCCGTTCTTTCTGGGTAGTCTTGTAAGAGGCTCAGTTAAACCATTGATATATGGCAGGACTGCAAAATCATGGTATGAATCTGATGGATCAGCCCACTTGAAAAAACATCCCGACTAACTCTTCTGGGGATGGTATATTTTCAGGGGGAGGGTTCTTCTTCAAGATGTTTGATATGATCGACTGCAGGTTAGCCATTCGATTTCAGAGCATTTATGACGTAAAACGATTCTTTGGATTTTCTTTCAGAGGTTCTCGGTAGCAGTAACAATTTTATGTTTAAAATTGCCACTCATGCATAGCTGAACGGCCATTCTATTGATTTTAGCAATGCCCATGTAATCGACAAGGGAAATTTTCGCGTAAGAAAAACACTGGAATCTTGGCATACCGCGATTACAAGCGAAGCAGACAATAACTCGAAACAATTACCTAGGCAATATTCAATTCTTTTATGAACTTCGTATTAGTTTTTATTTCCTCAAAAGTATTTTTATTGTTTTTATCGTATTTTTCGACTTCACACTTTTCACCGTATATATTTCCATGTTCGCGCTTTTTATTCATTATTTATCAAAGATTGCAGACTGTCAATCGAAAGCTCGTTAATTTTAAACTTTTTAACCAGAGAAAGTTTTTTAATTTGTTAACAAATAAAAGTGTCACTGACATTGACTACGTAATTAGTCATTTCAAGAGACATTTTAACACTAGGATTTCCAATTAAGGCTTTCAAATTGTAATCCATTTTTCTTAGTGCTATGTGGCATTACAACCCCCCGGGGGTGACGCCTCTATAAAAATGATGGGGTGCTCGTCGGAAATGATCGAAAAATACCCTAAAAGGTACCAGAATCTCGTTTGATGGGCGTAGCCCAAATGGAGTTTTATCCCAAAGAGGTCCAAATCTAAAAGTTTATGTCATGTTTTTTTTTTTCGGCTCAATACCCTAAAAGGTAAACCGCGATTATTGTAATTGGCCATTTCCGAGTTACGTTACGCCTCGTTGTCAAAGCGAGGCTAGGTGCACAACCTTTCATATGGAAATTAGTTTTCATTCACATGCAAATGAAACTCATTTTCATATGAAAGGCTTCGCACCTAACCTCGCTTTGATAGAGAGGCTAAAGGCAACTCGGAAACGGCCTATTCTACTTGTGGTCATTTTAGATTTTAGCACCCTAAGCGGTACCAATCTAAAAGGTACGACGAGTACCCTCTCATTTTTATATGGGAGTCCCCACCAGGGATTTCAAGGGACTACTTTGGGTCAATTGACAAGATGGGCTATTGCACAGACTAACAAAAATCTAGTTAGAATATTTACACTGATCCGCGTATAAGCGGTCAGTTAGACTGCTGTTATTTAACCAAATCTAAGTTAGGTTGTTGCAAAGATCGGCGCTTTGTATTAAAAAAGATACATACTCTTTTTTAACCGGATAATGCGATTAATAAACCCTAACTGTTTCATTATCTTTGTAAACGCAGATTATAAAATAAAACCTAGACAGGCAACGATCAATCAAGTGTAACTAGGTATCAACATATTCAGGTAAATAGATATTAAATAATAACCATAAGTCTTTTAGTTTGTGGCGTCGTGTGTTCATTAATAAAGAATAAAACTGCAATAATAAACACTTTCTTGCCTCAAGGAACATAAAGGATTTCAGGGAAACTCTCTTTTGGCTGGCAAGAACTGGCATCACAACTAGGGTTCTTGCAGCTTATTTCCTATGGAGCCAGTCATTATTTTGTTATACCTTCCAACTCAAAATAGAACGAAGCAGCCACAACGCTGATAAAAGTGAAAAGTTTAATTACGTGGCGAAACAACAGACTCATTCTGCACTTTAGAGAACATCGGCAAAAATAGGGAAAACTTTGAATAGAAAAACAACAGTTCTGCTCTTTATAGTCTGCAAAAAAAAAAAAAACACACAACCTGGAACAGTATGTTTGTTTGTTATTTGTTTGTTTGTTTGTTAAAACAATAACAAATAATTTGCCGTTGTTCGTGTCTTAAGTGTCTGTACAAAAGCAATAGCTCGACTATTACAAAGACGGCGTGTCTAGAGCTATGAAACGACAAAGGATGAAATGCCTGGCCGAGTTATGTCGAATGTCATCCCGGTTGCCCAATACTGACACCCGAACTGAATGTACTCTATATTGGAAAAGGAAAGCAATTTTAAAAAGGCCTCTTTCAAACGCCAAGCTGAGCACACGCACGCAAGTTGGAAAGCGGTGATAGTTTAAAATCTCAAAGTATCAATCGATAATACGTGTAACCTGTGCTCAAGCGATCGTGTTGGAGACTGACTCTACAAAATCACAACAAAGGCAACTAATAATGTATGATAACGACAATGTGTGGCTAATATACAAGACCATGATCTAGTCTCCCTTATCAAAAAGCGCTTACTAAGGCGGTTTGAGATCAATGAGTTCTGTCGTCAAGTTTCGTGATAACTGTTGTAAATTGTCGTTAGTCTCTTGGTACATGCATTTTGTAATAACTGTTATAAATTTTTGTTAGCCTCTTGGTACATTTTGTAATAGAAAATATAACTGTAACATTGCTTAAACTTCGTAACAATAAGCTGACATGCGATCAGTCTGAGATACTACAAGAACAAAAAACATTTTTTGAAAGTCTTTATAAGTCGCAAAACAACCAAGATAATTTGCCTGAATCTGATTTATTTAATTTAGAGAACATCGACCCGCTAGATGAAAACGAAAAGATGCAATGTGAAGGCATGATCTCAGAAGAAGAATGCCGCTTTATAAGAGTTTAAAAACAACAAAACGCCAGGAACTGACGGTTTTTCCGCGGAATTTTACAAGTTTTTCTGGAACAATCTTGGTACTGTGATGACTGCCAGTTTCAACTATGCTTTCCAAACAGGTTCACTATCTATCAGCCAAAAACGCGGAATTATTTCACTAATCCCGAAAAAAAAAAAAAGACAAAACTCTACTTGAAAACCTGCGACCCAAATCTCAGGTAAACGTTGATTACAAAATTCTAACAAAATCTATTGCAAAAAGACTAGAAAGAGTTCTTCCTAAAGTCATAAACTCTGACCAAACTGGTTACATCAAAGGACGCTTTATCGGCGAAAACGTTAGACTAATTGAAGATGTAATGTTTCACACTAAACATGAGGGTAAACCGGGTATTACCTTCTTTCTTGACTTCCGAAAAGCCTTTGATACAATAGAATGGAACTATCTAAAAACCGCCTTTCATACGTTTAATTTTGGATCTGACATTATCAACTGGTTTCATGTAATTTACCATCAAGTGTCAAGCTGTGTCCTGCACAATGGTCATGCTTCAGATTTCTTCCCTCTCGAGCGAGGTGTGCGTCAAGGCTGCCCACTGTCTGGCCTCCTTTTCGTCGTCGGTATCGAACTTTTAGCCAGAGCATTTAAGAAACAAACCTTCGCGCAAAGACAAACCGTTCGGCTTTAAATGGCCCCAAGAACCAGTCCATGCCCTTGGTATACATTTTCCCTACGACTTAGAACAAGCCGATATCCTTAACTTTGACGAAAAGGTGCGTTCTTTAGAAAAAACACTCAACAGTTGGGAAAAAAAGAAAGTTAACTTTAATTGGCAAAATAAATATTGTCAAGACATTGTGTGACGGCAAGTGAACTCGGTGAATCTCAAAACGAAACACGTTTTAAGCTGTTCTCCACAAAAGAAGCCTATTCTGCCATGCTTGGCAAAAGCTTCTCGGCACCCATGCCACTGCTGAAGGCAAAATTTAAGTTATGGGTTCACCAAAGATACAATTCGCGACATCTACATGCTTCCGTTCAAAATCTTGAAAGAACCGAAATTGATCATCTCAAATTGATCATCAAAGTTATTCACAATATTTTACCTACTCAATCCAGCGTTTCCCACGCACGCATAACTGATAGTGAAGACTGTCCTTTGTGTAACCTTGAGAATCAATCTGTAAGACACATGTTAATTAAGCCGGCGAAATACGAGCAACAAATTTACCAAACTAGTCTCGCAACATTGTTGCGAAACAACTTTGCAAACGATGTTGCTCGTTTTACACCCTGCTTGTCAAACTTGTCACGCAACAAAACATTTGTTGCAGGTTTGGACTTTAACAGATAATTGTGCACGCTGATTGGCTAGTTACAGTTACAAGATGGCGGCCGCTGCTGCACATCGGAAGTGCGCTGCAGCTCTTGTTTTTCTAAATTTACCCCTACAAAGAACTTGAAGAAATACAAAACGTGCTGACGTTGATATTGTGTTTACTGCTGAGAAACTCGCACACTGAAGTCTTATCGTGGCAGTTTTTGTAGGCAATGTTTGTAGTTTCCCATAGGCAAGGAAAATTCTTTAGCTATAGATCACTAATCAACTCCAATTCCTTTTCGCCAGGGAGTTTTTTGTCTAATGACATTTCAACGAGCTCTTCTTCAACTTTGTCGGACTTTGCCGGCGAAATTGTGCTATCCGCCATATTTGTTTTCCTTTTCGCGGCGTATTTTACGTCATTTTCACGAACCAATCAGAAGCGTTGTTTTTCTACATTTGTGACATTTGTTGCGAGACAAGTTTGATGCGAGGTGTAAAACGCGCAGCAAATCAGAATTTTGTTGCAGAAAGTAGACTCGGCCTCTGCTCGTTGCAACAACTTTTTTCAACCTGCAACAAGAATTTTTGTTGCACGACGAGTTGGAGAAGGGGGTGTAAAACGCGCAACATCGACCGCAAACTTGTTCCGAAACAATGTTGCGAGACAAGTTCAGTAAATTTGTTGCTCGTATATATTTCGCCGGCTTTACTTGCAGTGCATCCTCGTCGTTTTGGATTTTTTTTTCTAACTGGTGGCGAGAAAAATTTAATGAAAAACTGACTTTACCTGAAAATACTATTTTATACGGTTGGCACAAAGAATCAAACAATTGGAAAGTTCTTAACTACTGTTTGATTGTCTCCAAATATCATGTTTTTGCAACAAGCGTACGCGGCGGCATCCTAGACTTCGACAGTTTTCTTTTGCGCCTAAATAACAAAATTGATATTCTACGCACCATAGCTTTTAAATCTAACCGCTTAGAACAATTCAAAAAAACATGGGCCAAACTTCTTTAAGTGAGTGAATGCTAGTGCAACTCCCTTAATATATATTATTTTAGGCTACATTATATTGCTATTTTTGCTATTTCTTTTGTTGTTGTTGTTTTTTTTCTTTTTTTTTCCATAATCATTGTATGTAATTTTGTAATTTGCAATGGCATTATCTATTATTTGTATTTAGACTATTTAGTGTAGTGGAATGTGTCGTAATAAAGTAAAAAAAAACAATGTCGATGTTTGAGCAAGCGTACGTCCAGCGGTGTCATCATAACTTAGATGCGCCTGGATCTGAATGCGTCTTTTGCGCTCGCTTCTCTTGCTTTTCTTCTTTGATTTCAAGGTCACTGTCTCTCTATTTGCAAATGTATCATGCCAAATTCAAACTTATTTTTCGCTGGAAGCATTCATCAAGGTCACGAACAATTTAGTGACATTTCGCGGGGAAGACAATGTTCTTTTATGAGTTTTTCAGCGTTTTTACGTGCTCAGAGTTTGCCGATTGAACAATGGACCACCTCCACCGTAGATCAGATTCTTACAAAAGGAAATCAACTTTATTTGGATGCTCTTGAAAGTAGATCCATCGCTGACACAGAGGCCCTGATTGATTTAGCGAATCCATGGTTTGTCCTGGTATGATTATTTAACTTATCGGACTACGCGTCAATATAAATTCATCTATTTTTAAAATTCTTACATATTGCAGAATTGGGTGTTTTTGATCTTGATAAAATCAGACCATAATTTCAATATCAGCGAAAAATAATTTCGAGAGGGCCACAAATTAAAAAAATTATATAGTCTGATGATCGCTAAGTGCATGAACTGTCTGAAAGAATTTTCTATCTAAAATTGTATTATAAATATGTATATATACTATATATATATATATATTTTTTTTTTGTTGTTGTTGTTTCGGCACATTAGCAATGTACCTGCTAGGGGCCTAAACAGTCCCACCAACCCGCGATTTAAATAAAGTTCGTCGTCAGCAGTCTAGATGAAAGTTTGTTTGTCGCCATGTCACATAAACAGAGATGTCGGATTAGGAAACACTTCACGGGGACCTCGTTTGCCTTGCCGAAAAGTTCAGTCTGCAGATTTTAACCTTTGATACCCAATATTAAAATATAACTTTTCCTTTCCTGTTCCCATGCATTTATAAAAGAAGTAGTGGGAGACGTTAACATTTCAAGAGAATTCATTTTGGGTGAACATATCCTTCATTCTGGACCTCATGACCACTCTTGAGTGATTAAGCATTGATATTACAAGTGGAAATGCGGTGATTATCACTATTAGACCCGTCAACACCCTAGTATATACGACGGTTTCTTGTCATCAACCCCGTCCCAAGGCCTTTCCTTCTCTGCGGCTGCTAAGACTGTCAAAATACTCCAAAAATCTAGGGAGGTATTTTGTCGCGTTAAAATGATAAAATGTCTTCGTTTCGTTTGAGCAACGATTTCAGATTACCACAAAACAAACATGGCTGCCAATCACTGGAAATAATCTCCTAAAACGCCATTCCATCGTGTCACGCGACAAAATGTTCCACGATTCTTGGGGTATTTCGGAAGACTTGTCCAGAGGTTGCTAGGCAACGCCCGCCCCGCCATATTAAAAGCCGTGAAGGCCTTGTGTTTAAGTAATGGTCCTAGTAAGAAGTAGGCAACCCAACGGCAAGGAATACAGAAAGGTGTTGTGATATTGTTGAAATCGTCCACCTCATTGGCTAAAAGGTGAAAATCTACCATAACTTAACCAGGTAGTGCATTTATTTCTCTCTAGTTTACTAATTAATTCCCTTTTAGTGAAAACTATTCTGATTTTTAATGCAACCAAAATTCTATGTGGGAAACATGTAAAATTAGAAGCCTTTCTTGGCCACTGTTTTGGAGTTTCACGATTGGATGAAATCTTGTAGCACAAAAGAAACATCACTTTAAAATAAAGTTCCAGTACATTTTATTTAAAAAACATGTCCATAGGTTGATGCATTCTCAGTAAAAAAAAAATATATATAAACCAGGGGCGGATCCAGGAAATCTATAAAGAAGGGGCCGGAGCAATTTTTATAGTGACAATATGGGCGCGCCAGCGCCCATCAGGAGCGCCAAAGGCGTGACAATCTAGGGGCAAAAGGCAGAAGGGGGGGCCGCGGCCCCCCTCGGCCCACCCCTAAATCCGCCCCTGTAAACGATCTTACGTGGGGAAAGCGAAATGCCGCGGAACAATAGAGCATTGCCTAATTTCTTACACGCATTGTTACTTAACAATAAAGATTCGGTTTTTGTTGATTTTAAAAGCTAAGCAATAAAATCTTACGTTTACTACACAACTTTAGCTGACTTGTGGGCTAAAAACTTCAACGTCTTTCGTTAGAAACTACATTTAAAAAATAACTTTCGGGCCCGAAAAGACATCGGGAGTTTTGGGAAACGCACGCCTAGGGACGGAGTTGATGGGTCAGCAAGGACGGAAATCACCTCCAAAAAGGAAACAGACAAATGAGGAAATAATAACAGCTAATAACATTTAATAAACATGCTTATTATACACAGATAAACAACAGCTAAAACGATTTTAATATATTTCATACAAGCAGGTAGCAGCTAATAGAATTTAAGAATCCTTAATTTACATCCATTAGGTCACCAAATCTAATACGAAAACAAAGAAATACTACAACTACTGAAGTTAGAATAGTCCCAAGACCAGCTTCGGGGAAAAATATAAAAACTTGGAATTTAATCAGTCATCAAAATCATTTATAATTTCATTAACAAAAAAAGGAATAACTATATACACCTTGATTATTTACTGTTTATAGTTCTTAAAGGGAAGAATAGAAGATCGATTGAGTTATCTTATTACAACGCACATGGTTCTTGCTTCGTGTTATAAGTAATTATTAAGGTAACCCTTCTCAGCAACAGCCCGAATAGTTAAAACGGCTTCCCTTTGTGTCAGCAGCGCTTACAAAAAAACAGTTTATTGTTAATGTCAATCGCATCATTTTCCATGCAATTTTGTGATAAATGTCGAACTTACTATATATGATGTTACATACATTGTAAATTTTTTATCTTTAATAATAATCTTATGAACAAAAGCGACTGAGTCACTTGAATAAATAATGTACACACCCAACATATTTGTCCTCAACTGCACCCCTAAAAGTTAGCATTGTGAAAATTTACACTATTGACCCGCCTTATACATCCAAATAAAAAGTTTGAGATTTCCAACAACAGAAACAATTAAAAAGAAAAACAGAATACGCTTGTTCTTATTCTGCGACAAGTGATTGTTCTTTGCCTTCATTCCTCTTTTCTTGCAGTTAAAACGCTTGTTTTAATTTTTTAAGGATCATTCGGAGATGGGTCAGTATATATAAGGAGAGTCTGCAAATTGTCCCTTTAACCTGGCTCTCCAGTAGCCTCCTTTGTACATATAACAGAAAGTTCCAGAATCCGACTCTTCCTTGGGTACGAACCATCTACAACAAACCATAGTCATTACATTATAAGCGAATATGAAGTAATATATATATAAATAGTGCACGGGGAAAAATTAAAAACTCATAAGCATTTACATGAGTAGAAACGTATCTAAACTAAAAGGGTGGGTAGAGTGAGCTCCGCTGGCATCAGCTTTTTGTACTCCTCAGTTCAGTCAATAGACAACATAATGAAGTACATCATAGCTTTGGCACAGAGAGAACCTCAAACAATCTGAACAAACAAATCTTTGGAAACACGTTGGCGGATTCCGTGCCGTCCAGGGGCGGATTCCGTGCCATGGGCGGATTCCGTGCAGTCCAGGGGCGGTTGCCCGGGGGGGGGGTACTTCCTAGTAATGGGCTAATGGGGATGTGCCGCTGGATGGGGTCGCATTTTCACGACTGGATTGACTATAATGGGGTTGCATTTTCAATAGAGTTACTAGAATGGGGTCGCAAATTGTCGGGATTTTTTGGGGTAAGAAAATTCTGGCAAGTATTTTTTTGGGTAGTTTTAGCTTGTAAATATTTTCGGCTAACAAATGTACGAGAAGGTTTGTAGGTGAAGAGAAAAGTCTCCTACATTTAATAAATGTGTCAACTCATTTGAAGATGACCTAGATAAAAGTGTTCCGAACTCAAGGTAGATGGCTAAACAGAAAGTGACTAAGTTGGGATTGTGAAATTTACATTTACTCAAAAGTGACTAAAATGGGGTCTATAATTGGCCACAAAATAGACTATAATGGGGTAGGGGCTCTGAGAGGCCAGCGGCACATACCCAGCAAAAGTTGACCCAAGTACCCGCCCCCCCCGGGGGCGGTTGCCGTCCAGGCACATTCAACGTAATATGTTACAAGTGTAGTAGGTTTTGTTGAAAGAGTCGTAAGATCAAAGACCATACAAAATGCACATTAAATTTACCATAACGTGAAGACAAAAATATACATCCAGGCCATGCGCGCGCGGCGAAACAACCGAGTCAGGAGTAGGTAAGGTTTTGCTCCTGATAAGTTGAACAACATGCACACTGAGTAGACAGCTTACATCGCTGTTATAGCATTCAATAATCCCCATGCTTCCCAGTCATATAACCAGCCTATACTGGACTCCTCTTTTTTATGAAAGCATGCAGCACGCGTTTTTCTGAACTGTTCAAAAATGCACGTCAAAAGTTGAAAATGCAATAATTTAAGCTTTTGTACCTATCACTAAAAAAATCGCACTGGTTGAAATAGATGGCATCTTCGAACTAACAATGGCTTTCAAATTTCACATCAAAAATTCGTAGCAGTTATGAGATTTTTTTCAGTCCTCGTACCTTGGTGACCAGGCCTCGCCAGACAAGTCTCTTTGCTTTCTAGCGGTCCTTTGTTTCTCTTCAAGGCGATGCTTTTCACTGGCCGAAGCGTCAATCTACAAGAGCACAACATAATATTACTTCATCACTTGTCTCCTTAACCTTATCATAATAGTAGTCGAGTAGTAGAGATTGTTCACATTCATAGGTTGAGTGGGTGGGGTGATATCAGTGCAGTGGGATATACAGTGGAACCTCGAATTAACGAAGTGCCAAGGGACTGGGGAAATTGGTTCGTTACATCGAGGGTTCGTTATATCGAATTTGCGGAAAAACAACCAAAATGTTCGTTATATCGAGGTATAGTTAATAATTGTTTTGTAACGGTGTTATGTATTTCCGGGTCTGAACAAATAACATTTGCACTTTAATGCCTGTATAAAGCTACAGTACACTGTAAATATAACTATGGCACTGGATTTCCCTATAGCACACACTGTTGGTCTGTTCCGCATTTATCTTTTGTCGCGCGTTGACATTTATTCGTTATATTGGGGGTAGATTTTACGTTTGTGCTGCCGGATTGTGTTCGTTATAACAAGGTTTTCGTTATATCGAGGTTCGTTATATCGAGGTTCTGTTCCATACATTTTACTTGTAATTTTGCCGGGCTGAACAATATCGTTCATTACACCGAGGACTTCCGTCGTTGTATAGAGGTTTGTTAAATCGAAATATATGGATGGATTATCTTCACCTTGCCGCACTCCAGCAGCCGCATGTCCGTTCTGACTCGGCAGTCTGTGTGGCATGACACATCTGTAAAAACACAGCATAAATATTAAACCTTTCTGTCTAAACATTCATTGCACTTGGCAACAATACGTACCATATTCCGGATCGTTTAGCTGAATTGTGAACTTCGTGAAGGCGTAAAACCTGCAATAAACAAAGTCATTAAACCCGGAATTGATATGCAGAGGATAGTTAGTTGCCGTATTTACTTATGACAAAAAATATATACAAATGACGTCTGATTGGGCTGCCCACAACTGAAATCATGAAATGTCGGAAATGGGGAATTTTTCTGATTCCTTCCAGTGAAAAATCCACCTTTTTAAATTGCAAAATTCGGGTCCTTCAAAATTAGACATCATAGTGAGACATACCCCATAGGCATTTCACGTTACACGGTATAACACTCCATAAACATTTACTGGTTACACGGTATAACACTTCATAGACATTTCACGTTAGACGTTTTAACATTCCATAGACATTTTTTGAAGTTAGCTGTAAAACACTCTACAGATATTTCAATTACACGGTATAACACTTCATAGACATTTCACGTTACACGGTATAACACTCCACAGACATTTAAGTAACGCGGTATAACACTTTCTAGACATTTCACGCGGTCACACACTGAATAACACTATAGAAATTCAAGTTGCACGGTAGTAACACTCCATAGACGTTTAAGTTGCACGGTATAACACTTCATAGACATTAAAGTTACACGGTTTAACACTGCGTACTAGGCTGTCTCGTTTTCTCGACTTTGACTTGGTTGGGAAACTGCAAAAATTTGTGTAAATTTGGGTAAATTTGAGAAGTTCTTTGGGGCCCTGACTTGCGGGAAAGGATTAAAAAACTGGTACATCAGCCACTGCATGTATACCTTGATGAATCTTCTGGTTTGTTATTGACAGTCCAAAGGTCAATAGGGTCCATATTTGAATCTGACAAAGTTAAAGAAAAAAAAAAACAACTAGTGTATCTATAACTAACACACATTTAAGGAAGATGGCTAACAACACTTTCATCTCTTGATGCTTGAAGTATAGTAAGTATTAATCGAAGAAACCTTGATCGTAGTTTTCATTGTACCTTATCTTTCTTAGTTAAGTAGTTCTACAGGTAATGTACTCTAGTGTAAATTCACACGACTCCTAGGAAGACCATGTAATTATGATACGATTTCGTGTATAAATAAAGATTGATGATGATGATGATGATGATGATGATGATGATGATGATGATGATGAAACAGGTAAAACTGAAGAACAGCTCTACTTCCGTCGGAAGCTGACAATTTATAGACCGTCAGATAGCACAGAATTTGATAAATCAACAACCAGATAACTTGCAAAAAAAGAAAAAGTATTGGACCACTATGTTCGCGTTAAACTTGTACAGAAAGTACTCTTTACTGAAGAAAATTACTCGATTAAGGTTGATTTCGATCACGAGCCTGAATCGCCCTACAATGCATTGTGAGGTTAGGCTGTTTGGGTTAAGAAGGAATCTTCTACAAGTGAAAAGGTTGTTTAAAATAAAGTTGCAGTGATATTTATGATAATTTCAATGGCAATTTACCGACAGTCCACCGACAACTTGCTGACAGATCGCCAAGAGGTAACCAATAAGTCACCAGCAGTTTACCGACTGTTGGCCAACTCCTCGATCAATACTTTATCATAAGAGTTACTAAAACTATCGGCCGACAGACTGCAAGCCATCTCTTATTTTTCTTTTAGTTAGTGGAGCGAGTACGCAAGCGGCGTCAACAACTAAAAGAATAATAAGAGATCGCTTGCAGTCCAGACAACAGTCAGCCAATGGTCAACCGCCAGTTGGTCAACAGCTGTTGGTCGGTCTACAGACTTGTGTTGGAGCTGTGCGTTCTTCAATTTTTCCAAGTTACAAGCAAACCAATTTGTGCAAATTATTCAAACTAAAGCTCCATACCCATTCCAGTACATGCCATCAGACATTTAAACATTTGAAAGCAAAATTAAATATATTAAATACAAGTTGTTTTACCATCCACTGAGTGTAATTCAAGACCAGTGTCCCATGCTCCAACAATGCGGTAACTCACATGGCCATCAGAATCTCGCACTTCACCTGTAACACAAAGTCACACACATGCTGTTTACATTAAAATGTAATGCTATCAATATTCTCACTGGGGTCTGCGCGAACAAACATCCCAATTTTCCATTTTGTGGGCCTGATTGCTTTGGGCAGTGACAAGTGATACCGCTGATCACGACTATAAAGAAAGATATCGAGCTAATCCATGTTCACAGGAACATGTAGTAAATCCTTTTTTAATTGCTGGATGACTGAAGTACTGTATCAGTGGCCCTTTCACCTCGCCGCAGTAATTGCCACCACGCCAACTTGGAACTCTCGCTCCCTTTCACCTTCGGAATAGCCTTGTTGCCATAACTTAGCAACACCCAGGGTAATTGAGAGTAAACATTGTTTGAATGATTGTGTTCTATCGGCCCACAAAACAATAGTATCACTTATCATTCAGGGAGACTTAATAAAAACAAAAAGAGTAGAAAAATGCTTATATCAGAAGCCGGTACAGAATAAGTACCTGTGAGCTTTTTAAAATTCTCTTGGACTTTTCTGACTGGCTGGAAATGTACTGTACACTGCTCCCTTGTCATGTGATTTGTCACTACCACATCTCCTTCCTACACATTTATGTGAACACAACAATAACAAATCCAAGATCAAAAGATGATTGAAACACGCATTCTAAGTTATTAATTTAGAACTGGCCACTCATAAACTTGAACGGGAAGGGCTGATTATTGACAATTTTTTGTGTGGCAAAAAATGAATTCATACAGGTCAGGGTATAATTATGTACTGCAGCCCTGAATACTAATATTTACAACATATAAGCAGGTAATGCATTCTAACAGAAGCTCATAACAGATAAGCTTCTGATTCTAATAATAACACTCTGTACAAAACACATTAGGTGGTACAGTTTAAAACAAGCACTGAATACACTACCTGGTCCACATACAGGCTGCCAACAAGAATGTTATGAATAGTTGTGATTGGTTTCTTCCAAGTAAAATGATGGCCATCTGACTTGAACTTTACATGGCACATGCCAGTTGGAATTACCTTGAAAAACTAAGAAAAAAGAAAAAAGTCAGATTTAAACTCCTATACTTCAAGCTGTGTGGGGAAAGAGATAAGCTATTTAACACATCTAATATTAATAGACTTTAGGTTGTTTTGCATTGGTGAATATCTTAATTGGTCAAATCATGGAGAACTGGGTAGTAATCAGAGTCATCTAGTGCCTTTTGTACATTGTATCATTCTTGATCAGCTTTGCTGTGGTTTGGACGATTCAGGTTACTTCTGTTTTTTTTGTCATTGTCTCTCCTAGGTTGCTTGTAGAACTCACGCAATATACGCAATAAACATAGTAACAATTGCTTTTCCATACAAATTGGTGAAAATAATTTTGTCATCAAAATGATGCTGAATAATTCTGCTTCATGTACATGTATTGCATTCCATATGCTTTCCAAGTCGAACCAGCCACCTTGATTATTCTATTTGCCCCAGCATTCCCTATCTATTTGATACACTAGTTATAATTGTTTCAAATTCCAATTATCTTAATATTATTAATCAAAGAGCACATTAAATAATTTATTGCAACACAGTAAAACTGAATATGTTTTTTCCATTTTCACCAGTTAATCTGATAAATTATAATTGTTTGTTTGGCTGAATAGCAATTTGGAATTTAACACAACATATTAATGTCTATCAAAAATACAGAAAAATATAGAAAGAAGCGGTTAATTGACAACATGTGACTGCATGCAACTGTCGCTGTAAGTACTGCTTTGCTTGGTCTCCAAACAGTACATTTCTTGTCAGTAGTAAATTAGGAAAGATGCCAAGTCAGTTTTGCCAGCCATTATACAGTAACATAATATAATAATACCTGTCCTCTAAATTTAGTATCAAGCTTGTACTCCTGCCAGAAGACCCAGTGAGCTGATTCAGCATGAAGGGCTGAGATGGGTGGATGATGAGAGACCTACAAAACAAAGCCACACTTTATGCACCAAGTTCATTTTGACAATTTATTGTAATGGCCATGCAAACACTGATAGTGCCATCTATCTACTTACAAGCAAACAATGACATTATTCAAAAGACAGTGTTCAGTAGACACTATTCAGTAGACATTATGTGGTAGACACTATGTGGTAGACACTATTCGGTAGACACTATTCGGTAGACACTATTTGGTAGACACTATTCGGTAGACACTATTCGGTAGACACTACTTAGTAGACACTATTCGGTAGACACTACTCAGTAGACACTATTCGGTAGACACTACTCAGTAGACACTATTCGGTAGACACTATTCGGTAGACACTACTCAGTAGACACTATTCGGTAGACACTACTCAGTAGACACTATTCGGTAGACACTATTCGGTAGACAATATTCGGTAGACACTATTCAGTAGACAGTATTTAGAAGACAGTATTTACATGTAGAAGACACTATTCAGTAGACAGTACTCAGTAGACAGTATTTTGTAGACACTATTCAGCAGATATATTCATGATTACATGTACATAGCCTCAAACTAGTGCACATTTAACTATAACTTACATGTACTAACATCACAAAAGACAAGCTCCAGCATAATTTTATATTCAATAACAAAATGTGTATGGCTTGCTGTGATAATTCACAGAAATTTTGAAACAAGGTGCATGATTTAAATCATTCTGGGTCACGCATTAACAGTTAACAGGTGTAATACATGTACACTGTATATACTAGCTGAGCTCAGTGACAAGTTAAACCTCTGTCATCAATATTCTATCTAACCATGTTTTTTCTTTACAAGTTGGGGTATCATTGAATCACAGCCTGCACTAACCTGCTCTGCTATAAGTGCATAACCAACATCATGGTTGATAAACTCAAATGTTTCACCCAAGAGCGGGTTGAAGGGTTTCCAGAACCTACAACCAAAAGTCAAATATATATTAATTATCATAATTATCTGTAAAAAAGATCTATGTAGCTTTAACAAACATGTCATAACGAATTAGCTAGTTCATGTCACCACCGAAACAAGTACATGCTCAGGAACTTTAGAATCATGTGAGGCAACTGCTACATTGTACCTAGCAACCATTTGTATTATACCTCCAGCATTCAAAATTTACCAGTCATTTTTTGTTGTAATTGCTGAAGAGTGTGGTCATTCTTTGATCATACGAAATGGAGCTGTAGCTGCAATAAAGACATTAGTGACGAATCACTCCTGAAGTCTGGAACCATTTAATAACATCAGTTGTTCTGGAAGACTGATAGAGCATGCAGGGATTATACACACCTTCCCAGCACAGTGGAGTATGTTGAGCTAGCAAAAGTTGCCACATGGGCAAGTCTCACCAAAGAATTTTTAGAAACTGTAGGAATAAAACACAACAAAAATTACAATTAACTAACAATAGGCTCTCTGGTGCAGAGCTTTTCAATGACAATTTTATTATTGGCATCTTATGTTACAATATAAAACTTCAATAAAAAATATAATAAAGATGACTTTAAAGGCCTGCATGGACACACAGTGCAATTTTTCTTGCAATGTTGCGTGCAAGAAGATTTTTTGGGGTGTCAGATGACACAATTTGATGTGCCCAACATCACAAAAGTAGAACTCAATTCTACTTCAGTCTGCAACTGTTGCACGCAACGTTGTACTATGTGTCCTGCAGGCCTAAATTATTATAATAATTATTACAATACTTTCAGAAAATATTTGCTTATTTTCATTAAATAAAGTTACATTTAGCTAAAAACTATTTGATAAAAAATTCACTTGGCAAATAGGTTCCCAATTTTCTTTCAATAGTAGATAATATGCTGTACATGTACAGAGTTGTGCACACAACTTAAGATAACCATCTACATGTAGTAAACTATTCTATTCTATGAAAATAACAATTCAGGGCCGTAGCCAGAAAAAAATAAGGACTGAGGCAATATCCATGGTTACAGTATTTGTTGGTAGTGTCTTACTTTCTCCTTCGAAAAAAAAAACATCGTACTTTCCCCAGAAAAAAAAGTAAAAGAAACAATGACTGAGGCAAGTGCCTCGAGCAGTTTGCCTCATACTGGCTATGGCCCTGCAATTAAATAGTGTTTTCAAGCTGTGTTCAAGCATGGTACAGCTGTAGTACAACTTAAGGTTACAGAGTACCTTCAGATCGAAAATATATTGAATTTTTTTTTGGCATCAAAATAAAGTTTACAGAATGAACTTTCATCCCAAAAAAAAATTTTGAAAAACAGTGAAAATTGACGGAGAAATTACAGTATAACTTTTGTGGGCGGAGTTTGTTTATGAAGCGATATGTTTTTTTAAGTGCTGTTTTCTTAAAGTTAATATTTCCCTTGTTGGGAACACTTTAAAGAGCTACAACTCAAAGGGAACTTGTTCGATTTTCATCAAATTTGGACAGAAGCTAGGCTAACATAATTACAATCAACAGAAATGTGTCGGCGAATTTCTTATTTCCGAAAACTTTTTTGTCAAGAGCCATTTCCGGAAACCCGAGAACAAATCAAATTAGCAAAATACAATAATCACTTTGAGTTATAACGTTTTAAAGCTGATTCGGACGTTCGAATTTAGACGTAAAAAATGCGACAATTCATTTTATTACCAAATGGTTTCCATATTTAGATAGCCAGCTCTATAAGCTTTAATTTGATATCTGGGTTTAGCTATATTAAGCATAATCTTAAGATGCTAGAGCTGTTATACTGGAGACTGACCCCCGAAGGTACACTGTAACCTTAATTGTTTTTAACTCGTAGCAAATCAAAACACAAATTATTAGAACATGATCAGTAACACATGCTAAAATAAGGCCACCATTAACAGTAATGTTGTGTTTTGTTACACACGACAGAGTACTGACACTTGCACTACACAAAAACATCATTCTACAGATTGTTTGCCTTACATGACGCTCTGTTAAGAATGTCTGCATATTCTAAGTCCTCAGCCAGTCTCTAAAAATTAAACATTGGAGTAAGCAAATTGATTTTTAATTATACTCATTATACACATTATTATATACACATTATTATATTATTACAATTATAGCTACCGGTAATATCACACATTATATGGACTGGAGTGTTTCACCAGGAAATAAAACACTCGTGGAACTGAGTGGCGTGTTTTTCATAATTATTATGTAACATGGGTGGTCATATCGAGCCATGGTGTCACGATTCCCGCCTTTTCAAACTTTGCTGAATAAACTTGGTTTGTTTGTTGTTCAGAATGGCCACAGCAAGAAACAACACACAGGCTCCGGGAACAATTTGAGTAGTCTTGTCTTGGAGAGGCGAGCCAAAGTGTTTATATGAGAAAAAAGTTGTCCCGCCAGCCAGGGTTACCCTACCTGCCGAGGTGAGACAACTCGTCCACCTGAGTTCTCATGTAAAGGGTTGGTTGAATTTTTCTGTTTAAAAGAAGAAATTTATTAAGCCCCCCCCCCCCTCCCCTCCCCTCTCTTTTACATGTAAGCCACCCCCACCCCTCCCCCTTACTTCGACACTCTTGACCGTCATAAAGTGGCTTTTGTTATTGGTGTAAACCAGATAAACCATTATACAGGGAAAAATAATGTAATTGTAACATTTAAGTTTAATCCTGAGAATACGATGCTTGAATAAAGTTACCATATCAAAATCAGCTGTATATCCTGGTAGTGTACATCGTGCTGCATTTTGCTAAATCAATAAGCGCCCCTCTCTATTGAGCCCCCCTCTCTCTCTAATAAACCACCCCTCAAAAGTACCTAAAATAAATAAGCCACCCGGGTGGCTTAATGGGGATTTTTCTGTATTTAGGGTGTGGCATTGCAATTACTGTAATATTTAAAATGATTATAGCGTACATGTGTAGATCTAGAAATGAAGATTAATTATTACCTGAAGAAATGACAATGGTTCATTAAAATGGACTGGCATAGTAACTTTTGTTAAATCCTTTCCAACAACTGATTTCATAAAACTGTGAAGTTAACATATAAAACAAAGAAACAAAATACCAATCAATGCATTTGAACATTAAGATTGTTTTCTAAAATCTATCTAACAGTTTTGTGTTGGCTTAATTCCATACTCAGAGTATAACAGGAAATTTAACCTCATGCTGTGATGTGACAAATAATTTCAATCATGCATTTGCCGAGTGAATCACATGAATGTGATTACTGTGCCTAACTGCTCTAAACATAATGGAATAAAGTGTACAATGCATGTACAACGTATGTATCCAATGCGAATTCACGGAATTTCTACTAATATTTCAATTAGACACCAAGGTTCAGTCAACGTGAAACTGTTAAAATATTTAATCACACTAATAGTGACACTTTGGGTGGGGGGAGGGGGCACTTTCGGGAGGCCTTAAAAGAGCAGGGGTTTAATTACAACTGAGAGTTTGTGGTGTGAAAGAATAGTTTACAGTTGTGTAGTTGTACATGTAAACTCTAGTATTACAAATAATTATTCTGGGGAGGCATGTCCTGTGACCAACTCCAACTTATACCTGTTTCCTCTTTATCAAAATTAATTTTTAAATTTGTGCATTTTTCAGAAGAAAATGTCCAAACCACTTTTCAATCCAATCAAGGTAAAATGTTTTTTTTTTAGCCATACCTTTTGCATTTGCACAGCCACCATTACATGTTCCTGAAGTTCCAAAAGATAGCCAGCGAAAGTGACGTCAGACACTCAAAAATTACTCTCTCACAATCACAATTCAATCACTCATGGCGAAAATGGAAACAAGTGGTAGAAAACAACAGGTTTAATGAGCAAAAACAATGCCTCTCCACATGCATTTGGCATTTGACATTTTGATACATTTCTTTGCCATAACCTGCAAAACAAAAGCTCCAAAGAGAGTAATTTTTGAGTCTTATGTCACTTTTTTGGCTACCTTTTGGAACTTCAGGAACATGCAAATTTAATGGATTGGTTTGAAAATTTTGACAGGTTACTAAAATACATTACATTTCCTTTCTAATTTAGTGCAAATTATATAAAAAAATATAAAATTGATTGAACTGGCACTTTAAGGGCTTCTGCAATTGATGTTTTTGTATTTATAAAATTATGCTTCATAGCTGCACTTACTTTATAAGGCTTCTTATTGAACTTCTTTCTCTTGTAGCAGGAAGTGCTTTTCTTATTGGTCTTTTCTTGGTAAACACTACAAATTATTAAAGCACAAACTCAATCATAAGTACATGCATCTAACATTAATTAAGCCAAATTCAAGAAATTAATTGAATTAATTGGAATAATATTATGTACTAGCCATGCAAGATGATATTTTAATATTGCCCAAAATTTATTTTAGCAAACTTTGAAAAATCCTTTGATTTGGTCTATTCTGGGTTTGCTTGCCTGTTGGCCAAGCAAATGTTAAAATCGATGCTCTTATTCAGACTTAAGTAGAATATGTTGATACATGTGAAAAATTATAATTCAATTGGCAAAAATTATGGAACAGCTATTATTTATTATAAATAAAAGCAATGAAAGTTCAAGGCATTTCATTTCAAGTAATCTTAAGTTCAGGGTCATGTTGTGTAAAAACTACATACAATTTTGTTTGTACAGGAAATTCCAAAATCTCTCACTTCATGGTTTTAAGGGAGCTTAACATAGCTGTTCAAACATTATTCCAAAAGTGTGGGCATTCCCCTCAGCAATGAATGTCACAACACCAAAACCTGCAAGGTACATGTATACTGTGCAGCTCAAATTACAATGGATCCAGACAATTATTTGTCTGCAAGGAAATACAAGTCTCCAGCAGTGTGTGTAAACAACTCACTTTGGCATGACAGTCCATGTCATGGGCTGACAAAAATGATTGTTGACCAATAAAAATAAACTAGTTAGAAAAAATTACCTAACTAGTTAAAAATAAAATTAACTAAAAACAAAAATAACCTGCAACATATCCACCATTAGATACAATTGATAGTAGATTACATGTATAATTTATCTGCCAAAATCTAGCAAGGTGATTTACATGTAGATGTGAAACCTATAGAGCCTGGTTCACACTAGCGACATGATGACATAATGGCAAGGTTGCATAAATGAAAAACATTAAATGTTTAATGTCACCAGTGTGAACAACACAACAACATAAAGAAAAAATGATCTCTTCTTTATGTTGTTATGTCTATGTCCATGTTCTTTTGCTTTTGTTTTGTTGCTAGTGTGAACTGGGCTTTAGTGGCCAATATGTTTTTTTTTTATAAAACAACACTTACCACTGCTTTCTTTTAAAAGATGGAATTCAGTGTCAATATCATCCTCCAAAGGTTCCTGGAAATAAGAAAGCAGAAAACTCACTAAATTGTCCATCCAAAATTATACAGTGATGATTAATATGTTCATGTATGTTACGTGGAAAGCCAAGGTTTAGACAGAATCCAATTAAAGTGTCTATGAAATGTACTTTAGTTTTTGAGATTTAATGATCAAAAAGTGTCTTTGGAGACTGGGGACCAATTTACCTGAAATGACGTCACAATGCGTTCGCAATCTTTGTTTACATTGCTAAAAGGAAGATTTTACAGGAAGATATTTTCGCACTCACTTTGAGCCCCACTAGCCTGGAAAACTGTATCTATCGATTTAGATCAGAATTGATAAGGTTAGATGCCGACAGGGTCGTGGAAGTCAAACGGGGCCGTGGACAAAGCGAAAACCTCACTCGAAGCAAGATGGCGATCAGACTCTGGAATTTCTGCTGTGTTGTGGTGTCTCAGGTTCGCTGCCAAAGCTTTTGTAATTGAATGGTTAATAATGATCTGTTTTTTTTTTTCACAACTAAAGAAACTTTTGCCTCCCAAAACCACAGACTTCTCTTCTTCAGCCCCTCCGATCACTGTAGTTTCGTTCAATGCTCTATACTCTTCTTTGTAACTTTGTCCATTCTCTTTTTTCCTTCTCACAGGGGATTGATTTGGGAAGATTCCAGTAAAAAGTGCGCCCATTGTTTGGCGCTTTTCGAATGTGTTTCAAAGCAGAGTTCTCTGAATGGCTTGATAGAAACCTTTATTTTACGGAAAATTTGATAGTACAAGCACAAAATATTTTGTAATTTGCACAGTGTCACTCAAACATGCCATTTACCAACGAGCTACAGACAGTTTGACCTGTGTGCTTAGTTTGACCTAAGGCTATGCACACAGGAATTTTAACAAACAAGAGAAGTGCTTCTCTTACGACTTCTAGAGTGTTTTTTTTTTAAATTCCCATGTGCTTATATACTCAACAATGCACGAGGAACAAGTTTGTAACTGTTTTTTTTTTTAATATTATAGGGCAATAAACTTGAACTTCCTTTATAAAATGTCCTATGATTTGCACACTGTTATGCTCTACTGACTGACACACTGACTCACACAAGCACAACACATGTGCACTGCTTACTTATACTGATGACTTATGCTCCATGCATTATTAAAGAAATAAAAAACGCACCGAGTGCATTATTGAGTTATATAAGCACGCGGGAATTTTTAAGAACACGAGAGAAGTGCAGAGAAGCACGAGCCAAAGGTGAGTGCTTCTCACACTTCTCGAGTGTTCTTAAAAATTCCCAAGTGCTTATATAACTCAACAATGCGCAAGGAACAAGTTATTTTATTTCTTTTATAAAATAAAAACTGTTATAATGAACCTTACGTCATGCCTGTGCTTTATCGAGTTATAATGATTACTCGGTTTAACCAATCATAGCGCGCACATTTCCTTGAGCATTTTATAAAACTCAATAAAGCATGCGTTTAACGTAAACCGTGTGCTTTATCGACTAATAATGAATGTTGTCTATTCAAGCATAACACACATTTCCTTCATTAATTTTTATAACAGTGTATCTGTAAAACACAAACAAGAGCTACATGTAGAGTACTGAAAAAAAACTGATATGGTAAATTCTTATACATGTACATGTAATGATGTTCTTGGGCAATTTGCTTCAAGGACAGAAAAATACTTGGATATTCTTGTGCTGCAGTCCAGGCCACTAATGAATTTACAAAAGCATGTGACAATGTTCTAATAATAATGCTATAGGCTTGGTCAGTATGAGGCTGTCAAAAATTCTCCCCACCACAACCACCACAGATATCATAATTTAATAAACTGACCAATTTGGCAACATTCCCTGCAGACATTTGGAAGGGATACGTGTATAATACTTGTAAACATTTCCAATATTCTGGAGGCTTCAAGATTTCATGAAAAATTCAAATATACTTGTTGCTTAGTCTCACAATGAAATTTCAAATCTTTGTTGTTTCAAATTATTACTCATGCGCGTAGAGGCATGAGTTATAAAATGCCCGTTTTTCTTTTTTGTGTCACGATTTTTCATGCAAATTTATTCACGCATATTTTAAATTGTGCATTTCCGGTTTACAGCTTTACACTTCCTGTTTGGTGACTTCCGGCTAGTCTCACTTCCGGCAAAACATCGTTACTGAAGTGTCACGACAGCGTCTCCCACAACCCCACTCACATTAGTAACGTTCACGTCAGGTATATATTAGTTTCACAAGAATGACTGGCTTCATTGTGGTACAGCCTTATAAAACATTCAATAGTAACGTGGTTTACAGGTACAATGACTGAATGAAAGGAGTAACTCTTCTCCATGTCGGACGTCTTCTTATCTTGTTTAAATTATTAAAATATAAATTGCTTCTTTTCTTATGGTACATTGAAATATTAGACAAATGCTTGATACGCATGCGCTATCAAATATTTTCCGTCATTTGGTCTTATTGGTGTATAAGTCAGTCCTGTATTTCTCCCATCGAGGTAAACGTTGCTTTTATACACAGCATACAACTTGAGGCCGGATTTGTCGCAATTCTGAAAAAACTAAGAGCTATTTTTAATCAGAGTTCTTCCGAGGCAAAAATGCCAAACATCGATCTCTCGCACTGATAAGCATATTGTCAATTTATTCCCTGTTTTACTGCCGATTCTTTACAATGTCTGTATCGGAGCAGTCCTCGCTGCCTGTGGTGAGTAATTTCAAGATTTTTTTCAAGAAAGAACAATAGAAACACACGGCAAAACAGCGTCGTACTTCAGCCCATCAGATTTAATAAAAAATTTAGACTTTGGGACTGGACTTCGGGACTGGACTTCGGGACTGGACTTCTGTGGATTATGGACTGTGGAATGCGTGTCATATTAATGTCGATTTTTACTGACTTGGTTACTAGTAACCACTATGTTGTCACCGACCTTTCGAAGCGCGAAGTTGTGCGAGTTCACCCGATTGCTGTACGATGAGACAGTTCTGATAGCTTCGGATTAGACGACTCAATTCACAGTTCTGTTTGTACGTGCCCGCTTTGGATCCGTGGGAAAGGTAAACGGAGCTTTCTCGTTCTTTTTACTGCTTTACCAAGCACAGCTTTCACCAAATATGGCCAAGCATTGTTTTCAAAGATTATTTTAGGTGTTTTCGTGGTTTGGAAAAAGGTTTAGTGAAAAATCGAGCTGTGAATCGAGGTGTTTGTTTGAAGACCATGAGCTATCCGAACTCATGATTCAAACGCCGCCAGCATTTCATTTCTGTACCTTTGACCATTCAGAAATCAGAACTGGTTTTTTTTATTAGCGAAAGCATTATGCGAATCATTTTTCCGGATAAGATTGGCATTCCATTACACAGAAAAAGTCGGAAATTTTAGAAAGCATAATAAAAATAGGTTGCTGAATTGAATTATTTTGTGATGTTTATTATTTTTTCGCAGACGCTAGTCGGTTCCGCGCAGTAATTAGGACACAATAAATCGCCAAGACTTCCAGAAGCAGAAAATCACTGAATTCTGAAAGGTGTTTGACTCTTTTAATCAAAGGAAAGACATTTTCATTCAAGGAAATATGAGTTTCATTCAAAAGTTTCGACCTTTTACAGAAAATATATTTTTTTATTCAGTGGTCAGCTTGCTATCAAATTACATTTGACATAAAATTTGCATAAAGCAAAATTGTGTATTTGGGACACTTTGAACACTTTGAAGAAACTGTGAAGCCTGGAAAAAACTTATTGTAGATGGCAAAATCAAAGCATTTTTTAAAGAACCAGCTTTAAGTTATAGAAACATTTCATTTCGATTTGGTCTTAAATCACGGAGAGATTTTAGTGAATGCGTCACGCAACGTTTATTTACAAAATGTTTGACCAATTCATATATAGCAATTCTCACCAAAGATTTGAAAACTTTAAAAAAATCCCGGGTCTCCTGAATGTGATTTCCTGTTTATTTAGGGCCTACAAAAAGCTAATGGCAATCCGGGCAGGAGGGGGCATCTGGGTTAAAAATCAAGGTGCGAGGGTTGGTCGACCTGGCCGGGAAATACGGGCGGGGGAGGGGTAAAAAAATATTGCATCCGTCGAGGGGGAGGGGGGTGGGATTTTTTCTGGAATAACCCATTTTACACCGGTTGCATGCGATTTAGTAACACAGGAAAACTAAGTCTTTATATTGATTATCAATTTTCTTTTTACAGCATGTCCTCGACTGCCTGTTTTTTCAAGTAGTCTTTTCAAATGTAACAGAAATAATTCACGACTTGAAAAGTAATAGACGAGTGTGGATTTGATCGGGAATCAATAAATTAAATATTAAAAGCGAGCACAAAAAAATTGGTAACTTCAATCAACGCGTCTTAGAGTCTCATGCGCATGAGTATAGGCTAAGTGTAGCCTCTTGTTCATAATATATCTGGCATGTAAATTTTTAAGACACAATTGAAGTACATGTAATGGTATTTCAAAATTCTGGTTGTACAGGCCTGTAATTCATGCAGTCACCACAAATACTAAAAATATACATTACTTTGTATAACTATCACCATAATGTATCACGATGAAACCTCGTTATATGGACACTACAGTGACAAACCCCTATGTCTGGATTACAGGTGTCTGTATAAAGATCTAGAGTTAATAATTTTTCTGGTTTTTTTGGGACCAAGTAAACAGTCCATAATAGACTCGGGTCTCTGTATTGCAAAGGTGACAGTAAGGAGAGTTATGACACTGTTAAATAAATGTAATGACAGACCAGGTCCTAAACGTGGATACATCCAGCTATAAGGTGTTGGCTCTGGGCTGGGGATGTTGAAACACCGATGGCTGGAGGTTAAGCCTTAGAAGGGGTTAGAATGAGGACATATATAGTTGATAAATTACTTCAGATTGTAAAAAGCCATGATGAAATACTTGCTAACATCATTTACCTATACAACAATTTTTGGATTAGATTGTTTGACTGGATCACACAGGGGGTGAACATGTGTGACATTATTTGTGTGAGGCACTTACACAAATTAATATCATGCACAAAACAGTTCTTTAGAGATATAATATTGAACATTTTCCCAAATAGACCATGGATGAATAAGATACTGGTTTAAAAGAATTGTTTATATTAATATGGCTTTATTTGTAATTACGCCTGGTCAGTGGTGAAGTTAGTGCAGGGAAAAAATGCAAACTTTGCTACCCAGGAATCTCTTGACAAAATGACATCATTCACCTATAAGAATCAATCAACCTACATAACATTTGTCTGTGAATTCCATTAAACTAAAGAACAGATTTAACCCACATGAAAGAAGAAAGCATTGTGGTTTTTGTTATTACTTATTGATAACCATCAAACCAAAGAAAATAGTCCTTTATATTTTAGAGATTCCTTAAAATTATGAACCATACAAGCACAAATTTTTGTAGTTGGGAATGAAATGTTGTTAAATCTAAAGCACTATGTATGTAAGTATTTAAACCTCCTAAGAAAGAAATAAAATAAATTTGCTTTACTTAATCTACAAGATCTACAAAGTGTGATTAAGCTTTGAGTTTAATGCTGCTGGCACATGTACGTACACGGAAGCCAATAATTTAGGCCGGAATAATATACATGTAAGCTTATAACACACTGAGTATAAACATATTCTGTATGTTCAGCGATAAAAAGGTTGAATATTTTGAAATCGTGGTCATACCAATAATTAAAAAGAGGCATTTTTGAAGATATAGATACCTTTCCTACACTATCTCAGTGATCCTTTCTCTTTCGACACAGAAGGATCACTAAGATTGAGACAGTTTTTAAAAATTGACATGGAAAATTATAAGCTTACATGCAACTTAGATTTCGCAATTAATTGTTTGGAAAGTCTACAAAATATAACTTATAGAAACGACCAATAAGCTAAATAAGGTTCACCGAATAAATATCCATTTTTTACTGATGGATAAACTTCGAAACACAATCTTTTTTATTACCAATAACAAATGAGATAGTTAAATATGCCTATCAAACGGTGCTTCGAGTAATCGAACGAAAGCAATGCTGTAAACATAATTTTAAACTTCATTCGATTCAAATTCCCCTGTTCTTACCTAAGTTTATATATTTTAATAATTCTACAATACACCTATTTCGACTGTTTGAAAACGTTGGTGATTAATACAGATATTTCATCAGAATATTTAGACCGGGATGAAGATAAGCTAAGCTAAATGACAGAACGAAGCAAATTTCACAACCAACAAACAAGCTCACCTTTTCTGAGCGTTCCGTGGCGTTTATTTGCGTTCGTATCATGTTTGGTTACTCCTGGTCGCTGAAATGCTTCTTATACCAGTTTCATTTTGCGTAGAACTGTTGATAACATCCTCCAGTGAACTCTACAACCATGGTTAACGATTATATTTTTTATGCGTGTTTTTCCTCAGGAGACCAAAACACGGCCTCGCGGGATTATGGGACTGGACAGGTGCGCAAGCCAAGGGCAAGCTTTTATATTTACACTTGTCTTTTATTTTGGGTATTAATTTAGTAATACTATTGACGCAAAAAAAAGCGCTTCATTGTAGGGTCCGGGTAAACCCGATTGAGCCAAATATTTCTAGTTTACAGTCAACTTTCCATACAATCTAAAATAACTAAAATTGTGACAAGACTGCAGTTCACCGTGATAAACAAGGTTATTCTAAACCCGGCGTATCACATCGCGGAACGTTCGGTTTTCGAACTAAATCGAACTCTTTCGTTCGATTGAGCTCGATAGAGTTCGGCCATCGAACGAAATCGAAATCACAAAAAAAAAAATTCGAATCGAACAAAATCGAGCGTTCGATTTTCGAACGAAAGAGTTCGATCAAGTTCGGTCATCGAACGAAGTGGAACACGCGAATCGAATAGGGTTAGATAAATTATGCTGGCATAATTTCGAGCATAATACTATGATGCGAGCATCGAGCATAATGCCGTCATAATAGTCATGTTTGGGAGCATAAAAGTTGATAAAATTACCCTGCTAATAAAAACATCAAAATAATGTGTTTTTTAAAAAAAATGTCCTGTCAATTGTGGGCTTTGTGGCTGCATGATGCATATATTTGGCTTTGTTGAAGGCCCAGTTTTCTGTTTGTAGGCCTGGACCTTACTTTATGCCTGGCTCCCCAGGCCTGTAAGTTTGAGAGTTCACATTTAGCTCTTTTTGCTCCGTATGAGCCGAGAGCATTCTTATTTCAAAGCGTTGTTGTTATTTAAAAGAAGGAAATAATATGTTAGCCCCTATTTTGTCCTTTTTCTTTGCGCAAAATTCACCCAGCATCTTTGAGCATAATGCTGGGGCAAGAGCATAATTTTGAGCATAATGCTATGATTTTAGGAGTATTAAATGCTCAAATTTTCGAGTATAATTTATCTAACCCTAGAATCGAACAAAATCGAACGTTCGATTTCATCTTCGAATTCTTCATGACAAGTAGGTAAAACGTAAATTGACCCAGCGTTGAAACAATCAAGGCGATATGAAGTCTTCTTTCTTTTATTATTTCCATATTCTGGGTTTATTCTTATTATATTCCCTGTGAAAATGTCACTGTGTTGATTCTTTACCAAGGGAAAAGGCTTTTTTGTCCACAAAACGGCTGCAAGTCTTCAAGTGCACCTAACCCCCAATTTTTTTTCTTTTAATTAACTCAATGTACGTTGAAAAGTCGAATAGTGAAATATTTCTTGTTTTTAACGTCGCGTTTGTGAGTTATAGAGATTTGAATTTACAAAATACTAATTAGATGACGTCAAATCAAGACTTTACCATTATTTCTACTTCAATTTACAATACGTAGTTCACAGCTTAAGGATAATCAATTTACATGTAAGAAATACTGGATTTCCTGTCACCGTGCTCAGTTGTGAAACCTGGGATGAAAATTAATCAATTAACATACAACTATCTGAGAACTGAATTGCCAACAGGTAAAAACAAGAGGTTACAAATAGCCTATACTCATGCGCTTGCATAAGAAAGTTTTATGGTTTATTTTAAACGGGTCACGCACCCCTCCCCCCTCAACGAATTTTGCGTGACACACTCAAGAACAGGCGAAGACACGTTTTCTGTTATCGCTGTGAATATTTAATTTATTGATTCCCGATGAAATCCACACGTCTAATATTTCCCAAACCGTGACTTCTTTCTGTTACATTTGAAAAGACTACTTTTAAAAGCAATGAAATCAGTAAACGACCGGGCTACTTTTCAATTTTAGCAATTCTCAAAAACATTATTACGCGACCGTCTGTTGACTCTGTTAGAGGGCACAAAAGCTCACAAAAGCAACCTTTTCTCGGTCTAGAATAACTAGTATGACTGCTCCGAACAAAATAGACCAGTTGTGTATTGAAAATTGCCCGAGAAACTTATTTGGAAACTAAAATTGCAAAAAATACACAGACATCTTTGCGTAAGGCGACGCGTGTGAAGTTAGAACTATAAAAATTCAAGTCTTGTTTTGTTTACATAATATCATGGAACTTTTCTCCAAAACTAACGAGAACACAATCACAAATTGATATCAACATAAATTCTCACCGAAAACTGTAATTTCGTTTACGGTAAAGTCCCTCGCCTGCTTGAAAATTCTTTAAAACTCCACTTCTTCGATTTTGATCGCCCCGCCACGGATAAAAACGTATGAAGTTCCTCGAAGTAAGATTTAGTCGCTTAAAGCTCTCCTTTTTCTCCACTACCGCGGTTTCTGAGTATTCTTTAAAGCTTTCTCTTTCCATTTTGAATATTTTAAATGTGAAATATCACTCCGATAACACGAAACTACGGTTTTAAAAACCAAGTACATGCCGAGCGCGGCAGCCATTTTTGTAGAATTTGAAGGTGACCCGAGATCCGGTTACTCAAATATGCGTGCATAAATTTGCATGCAAAATCTGACACGAAGAATTTTAACTCATGCCGCTTCGCGCATGAGTAATAAACCCGGGAAATAAAACACTCATGAAACTTACACTGAAATTTCATTCATTCTTATTCGTGTCGACAATTCAGTTCGATGTTAAAGTCAGTGAAGGTTTGAGGCAGGACAATCCGAGGCCCATTGCCAACATTCTTTGTAACACGCATGAATTAACAGTTTTAGTCGCGGTTATGATCAGTTCACCATCATCGAGACTCGAGACACTGTTTTCAAGACCCCTGTTTTCTGTGATTTTGACCTGAAGAAAAAAATCATTCTACTAATTCGTGTGATCTTTCTGTCGTCGATGATGAATGTAAGACGAATATCTGAATATTCATGACACGTTATTCCAGATTCTGCTCTCCACATCGCTGCTAATTATAAGTGCTCTCGAGGCCGGAATACGTAAAAATTGTAATGATTGTAGTTTCTACTTTTCAGCCTAAATCATCGAAATTTTATACGCCACTGCTTGTCAGTGGCTTGTGCCCCAATTCGAACTTTGATCCCAGCCCTGGTGCAGTCGGCATTTGCTTCTGGTTCGAAAGGTGTTGCTGCGCAACTCTGACAAGAACACAAGCTCGGGGGGAGGGGGGTACTTCCTTATATACAATATAGGGTAGAGTTTTTTGAGGTGCTCAGATATCCTTTTTGGTATTTTTGGTATTGTGATCCTTAGATATTCCTTAGATAGGGTCACTAAATTGCAGTATCCACCCCAACGCGTAAAACGAAAAAGATACGGTCTGTTAAAACTGTACTACACGCTTGAATTGGGCCTTTAAAAGGGTATCAAATCTCGATTTTCTACACTTAAATAGGGTCAGGGTTTGAGAACCTTGGCGGCACACACCTATCCTAAATTATCGGGAGTACCCCACCCCCCCCCCACCCCCTTGGCAACACAAGTGACCATAAAGTTACGTTTAAAGTAAGTCAAGGCGGGCATCTTCCCAGTCATGTGCAATAAAACGCCGTTTCTGCGAAAATAGATGAAAGTTTTACGCGTTCACCGGATCGACTTCAGACTCTTTATTTTTCATTTTAGCTCAAAGTTCGATTTCCGGACTCAATCGAACTAAATCGAACCATGACCGTTCGATTTCGTTCGTTTTAATTCGATATGGTTCGATTTGGTTCGGGCATCGAACTAAAAAAATAAAATTGCGTTCGATTTCGTTCGATGGCCAAACTACATCGAACTCTTTCGTTCGATTGAGTTCGATGGGAAGTTTGTTCAATTACGCCGGGTCTAAACCAAGTGTAGTTAGACGTAATCCGTAAAATTACGGAACTGAACATTCCAAGAAAAAAGGTGTGACTTACGATCAGTAGTGCTCGCGACCATAACGGGCTATACAGGCATGCTCCGCCTGTTGGGGGTATCTTTATGAGGCCGGAGGTATATAAAAGGGTAGAGATTTCACGAGTTGAAGTAGGGTAGGGAAACTGCCATTTAGGCATATAAAAACGGCTTTTCAAAATATCTCAAGCAGACCAACCTCGTTCCCAGGGCTTTTCCCTTCGAGAGAGGGGCGGCGGGCCGCCCCTCTCTCGAAGGGAAAAGCTCTGGGAACGAGGTTGCAAGCAGACGTGTATAGTAAAGAGATGCAGTGTTTCTTCTGTAGCTATATGAAAGTGGTACCATTTTCTATAGAAGGTATATGAAAGGGTTACCTTTTCTGTCAACAGCGGTATATAAAAGGGTAAGGGTTTGGACCACGGGCGGACGTCCCCGTACAAAACCTTGTTGAGTACTCCCCTCCCCTCCCCCCGAGGGGTAGCCCTAATCCCGGCATGACACTTGCGCTGTATAAACGACCCACTCATTATTTGACGGGAGGGTTAGTCACAAGTTTAGGGGAGGGCCATGCATTAGTTTTTAAATTGCATTTTGGGGAGGGCTCCATTTTGTTATATAGCACATATTTTCGTCAAGACTTTCCACTGTTTCTCTGGAGTGGAGGCTTAACTATAGCCCCATTCACACCAACGGTTAAACATGTTTAAATGTTGTTTAGTTTAACTACGTTTTTAGCCTCTATCTTGGGCATTTTTAAATGTATATGTCTCAATCTACCTGGAATAGTAAAAGTCAATAAAGTTTCTTTCAGTTAATATTTCACTACAAATAATACGGGAGTATGAAATATTTTTCTAACATTGTTTTAAACTAAACATTTAAACATGGTCAAGCGTTGGTGTAAACGGGGTATAAGTTTCCGCTAATTTAAGGGATTTTTCAGCACTCTTAGTTACTGTCATAGGGACCTTTAAATCGGACTACGAGTACAGGCGAGTACGATTTCGCGTGCTTTAGATAACCACTTATCCCGGCGGGGGACTCTCATATATGAGCTATATGGGTATGTGCCGCTGTGAAAGGTATGGTTTTTAGCTTTTTAGCACACAAGCTTTTTAGCTTTAATTCTTATCGTGTTATAATAAAGGTTTTATGTTATGTTTTTTATGTTATGTTTTCAGGCAGTTTAGTCTGAGATAGGGTATAGTTATCAGAGATGTTTGGTCTAGAATAGGGTATTATTTTACGAGAAACTGATCAGTTGTGTGAAGAATTTAGTCTGGATAAGGTTTACTGGCAAATGGAATTTAAAATCGGTACGGCGGGCAGTAAAATAAAACGGGCACTAAATTGCCTTAAAATCTAACATTAAAAAAAAACATAACATAAAATCTAACTGTGATGGTGAACGAGTTCCCGGAAAATAGCGAGTCTGGAGTAAGTCTAGGATAGGGTAGGGTTTTTCGGTGTTTAGTCTAGTATAGGGTTGCAAAATGTAGCTCAAATGGTCTAGTATAGGTTAAGGTTCTCAAAGTCCCAGCGGCACACCCCCACCCAAAAATTTGCAGAGTCCCCCCCCCCCCCCCCCCCCCGCCCCCTGGGTCACTTGTCACAATAATCTCATTCCTTGAGCCTTCTTATCCACTGGGGGCCCACTGGTCAGCGACAGGACGGACCGTCACTTCTGCCTAGGTACTTGGTGTATCCCTTATTGTAATGTATTTAGATATATTGCAGTGTAATTTAGGGTCGGATTACAGTATCTAGGGTTGAAGCACTGATTTTAGTATTTCCAGTGTATCGAAAGGGTTAGTTCTTATATATGGTCTGGGCTGGCAGCATATTACCTTATATCCCTTAAAGATTACAAATTCCGGCAGCTAGTCCTCGGTGGTACAGTGGATAGTGTGCATGGAGTAGATCATACGGCCCGGGTTCTATTCCCCATTCTGCTGTTTTTATCTTCTTTTTCTACTGAAATAAAAACTAAGTGTTTAAATACAAAATAATAAGGGATACACCAAGTACATACCCACTTCTGGGTACGTGACTGGTTTGAAATTCGAAAGTCGTACTCGTTCTCAATCTCGCACTCGTACTCAAATCTAAAGGTCACTAATATTACTAATTTACAATGTTGATGACGTCAGATGCAGCGGACCAGCTATAAAGACATACCTTTGCAACAGAACGCTTGTTGGCTTCACTTTCCTTGTTTGCTGGTGTTTATGACACAATACCTTTATGATTGTAAAGGAAGGAAGAACATTTGCTAAAACGGACACTGTCATGTCTGCTTTAAGTTTGCTTTATTATCTTGAAATAGCAAAGAAAAATCGCCAAGAAATATATATAAACTAAAGGAACACAACAATTGCCATACCAGAATACCAATTTTGTTTCTAAACTGCCTGTCACCATATCAAACTTGATGAACGGTAATCAGTGTCTTCCAGTCCCATCCTTGTAATCCTGCACTTTATTCCCAAAATTCTTGTTATGTTCTGCTCTGTAGAATACTTTTTTCCAATTTATAATTGTATATTTGGTGGCATTTGGCAATATAACTTGGAAATGAGAAAGGCAAAATTTTGGCGGGACACCATCAGTCAAAAGAAACAAGGGAACCAGTAACAGTCTGTTCGTCTGCGTGTTCTAGGTGGTTCACCTAAACAGATTTATTTCAACTACAGTAAAAACCCGCGTATAAGAACCTAGAAATTAAGAACCTCCTGGCAGAAATTTGCTACTTTAATAATGGTTTATTTTTTTAAAAACTGGTTTTATTTTTTGAAACTGATTTGTTCTTGATTATAAGCATTTATTCTATAAAATAACAGTTTATAATGATGAACATACCATATATTGTGCTACTTTAATACCCCAAAATATAAGAACCTGCTTTGCCAAACTCTAAAAAAGTAGGTTCTTATACGCGGGTTTTTACTGTATGGCTAAGCGTAGGGCTAAATCCACCTTTGGTGGAGCCTTTTCGTTGATTGAGTGTTTTATTCAGCGATTAGAGCGATTTTCAATAGGCCATTTGCACGATGACGTCATTTGACTACTACTACCAGAATTCATTTCGTTTTTCCTTTCTTATTTAAATTTTGTAATCCCAGTGCGGTTTAAATAACAATAGCCCTAATTTGCAGTACAAAACAAAAAACTGAAAGATTCTGGTAGTAATAGTCAAATGACGTCATCGTGCAAATGGCCTCATGTATTGAGTGTCGAAAGAAATTAAGCGATTGCTTTGGTTTTGCATTACTACGCTTTGTGATTGGCTTAAAAATTTCGCGCCATTTTCTCAACCAATCAGAAGTAAAACCAAAACCAATTGTGAATTGTTCGCACGCGTGTTCCCGCGCTTGGCGCCGGCTACATGTACGGCTTATACTTCATGGAGGTTTTTAATTATATGCACACAAAACTATCCGTCACTTATTTAGGGTTAAAAACTCATTTTGAAATGGTTAGCTTTTTTTTAATGTTTTGGGTAGTGATATCCATAACAGTAAATAAAAGCTAACCATTTCAAAATAAGTTTTTGACCCTAAATAAGTGCCGGATAGTTTTGTGTGCATATAATTGAAGACCTCCATGGAGTACATGTACAACCACTACCGTCCATGACAAGGGCGTGGCCATACTAACATAGCGACCCAAAAATGCTCAAACTGTGAACAGATCATCATCAGACAAATAGGCCATTGAACCGGGTACACCGAGTGGCTGGAAACAATGAAACTCGCATATGGAAATCTCCAAAGATGGACTACTTTTCTCCGGCGGGGCTCATCATTTCCAATGATTTCAGGTTACTTTCCACGAAACACACCATACACAACTTACAATCAACAGACGTGGGGAAGAATACTTTTTGCAATATTTTTTTATTTATTATATATATTACTTGTATAAGCTAACACAGGATGCGAAATACTGTCCGACTATAATTAAAATGCATCTTGGTATCAGTCCCAATACCTTAGCAGCCACGACGGCGAAGGCAACAATAAAGTTAAAAAACAGTTAGCGCTCATGAGAGAAAACAATGGCTATGCGAGTGCCTCATACACTTTGGTAATGACCAAAACGTGGACACACGACAGAGGAACTCCGTCCTTACGAATTTAGCTCCGAAATGGTTTGGCCACATTAAACAAAGAGAACGAAATAGAACAGCCGCGAAGTATTAAATTTGAAAGAGCGATAATTCAGTTTAAACTGACGCTTTCCATGGCGTCGCCGTCGTAGAAACGTAAAATATTCCCTAATGCTGATACAGCTACAAATGCTGCTACTACTGTAACAGTGGATACATACGTGTGCTGTGGCTCCGTCTCTTTACGACAGACGGCTTCTAATAAACACGTTTTTGATACACGGGACCATATGGGAGTGAAATATGACAGGTTTTCCTACTATATCCTAAGATATTGTATTTGGGGAACTTCATCAAAGAAGCAAAATTATTAAAGAAATAAAAAACGCGCCGAGTGCATGCACGCGGAAATTTTCAAGAACACGAGAGAAGTGTAGAGAAGCACGAGCCAAAGGCGAGTGCTTCTCGCACTTCTCGAGTGTTCTAAAAAATTCCCAAGTGCTTATATAACTCAATAATGCACGAGGAACAAGTTTTTTATTTCTTTTATAAAATAAAAACGGTTAAAATGAACCTTACGTCATGCGCGTACTTTATCGAGTTATAACGAACTCGGTTTAACCAATCATAGCGCGCGCATTTCCTTGAGCATTTTATAATAGCTATTGTCTTCCGCTATTCTGATTGGTTAAGCACGAACATTTCCTAAAATTTATTTGACGCAAATGGATTTTCTTTACTTTTATAATGAAATATAATTATTAACCATCAGCTCCTCCTCTATTCTTGAAATCAAAGATATTCTATGTGGGAAAGAGCCAATGCCGCAGAACAATGAAGTTTGCTATCGTTCTTATGTTGAGCATTAATTAATTAGTGTAATTGCCTATAGCTAGGTAATCCGGCAATGGTGGTCAGCACGGGAGCTCAGATAAAACATTTACAGCGAAAGTGATTACAAATTACGTATTCGTGTAACTTCTCTCGCAAAAAAAAAATTGTTAAAAGTTGCACGAACGATTTACACGTGTAAAGGCCCGTTTACACATGCGATTTTTGTCGCGCTCTCCACGCAACTTTTGTCGCAAGTGCAAACTAGCGGCGATTTCCCGTTCGATTCAGGTGCGACATTTGCTTTAATTTGCTGTGATTTCCAAAAAATCGCCGCCAAGTTTGCGACATCGCGCGACAAATCGCGCCCAAATCGCACTGAAATCGCCGCCCGTTTACACATGCGATTTGAAGATGCAACTTGCGCGCGACAAAAATTGCATCGACAAGTACGACAAAAATTGCACAAAAAATCGCCTGTGTAAACGGGCCTTAACACAGCCCTCGTGTTGCACGCACGATTTTCACGTGTAACACCACCTCGTGTTAAGTTGCACGAAAATGTGAATCGTTTTCTACATTCTGCAACTAATTTCTTCAAGTTGCACAACAAAAATACGTGGAACATGGCTCTTGCATCTTGTTTTGCATAGTTTCCAGTAATTTATGGTACTTACACTTTGATGGATCAAAACAACTACTTTTTATCAGTTGATGCTACAATATTGGCATCAAGCAAATGCCCAGTCATTGGTGTACAAGTTATGGTCATTAGGGACCTTTAGATCCGACTACGAGTACGAGTACGAGATTTCCATTTCCTGTATTGTGCGCATGCGTAATGGCCGTGTCACTATCACGCAAACAAGCAAACTCGTTGTCAACCTTTCGTCGACAACAAGATTTCAGGCCAAAGTCGTCGCCGCGACTACGAGATTTTTTAGGTAAGTTTTCTCGCCATCTGATGATATATGGTTCTATTCTTTTGATAAATGAGCAGATAAAAAGGCAATTAGTGTGGGATCTTTTATTGATGAAAACGAATATTCTTGTTACCAAACTGAGGGCCTGGCTTAACTAGGAAACAAAGTTGCGGAAACATTGTTGCGAACGGAAAAGTTTCCCAATTTAGCCGCGTTTTATACCAGTCTCCGCGCGGTCATATCTCGTCCTCGTACTCGTAGTCGGATCTAAAGGTCACTATTGTCATGACGTAATACCACGGTAACAGCATAACCTGTTAAAAACACCCTTAATGTTAGCTTCAAGTGCTTATAACTACAAAACGAGTCCCATGATCCCCATTTTTTATTATCGAACTATGATTAGTTAAGGTACAACTTTTAGTAAAGATTAAAAAATTCTACGGAGAGGGTTCAGAGACAACTCAAATGTTCGAAGTCAACCAATCAGAGCCCACAGATGCGTGTCTTTTTAACTTTTGTAATTTGTTTCGTGAGCCAAGTTGCATAGCAATTGTAACGTGCAACATTGCATGTGCAACTTTTTTTTACGTGTAACAGCACCTTTAAGTAAGAAAGTTCAAATTTGCCATGTATTGTGTGTATTTACCATGACTAGTGCTGTGCGTATTACAAAAAGGCTGGTGAAATCAGGGTTATAATTATTTTAAATAAGAGACGAGAAATTTTGAACAACAATATTATATCCAAACTGCATTGAGAATAATATGGGGGCAACTATATTTACACCTTGCAAACTACTGCGTTATGTCGATAATCACTTACTCGAGAAAGCTCTTAATTGACACCAATTGCTTCCTGCACTGAAATGACGACCGCATGAACCACGAAGAGATTCGCAATACACAGAAAATTTAATTGCAAATAAATGATCAAAACTGACAAAACACTTTTACAATAAGCAAATGGAATGCAACTGTATGGGAAAGAAAACATCTTAACTTTGCACGACAAAAACTAACTTGGTTTTTGCGTTCCTTGCGGGGTAATGAAAAACAACTGGGTGTTAGAGATTTTTAATATTTTAGATATTACACTCGAACCCCGATGATGCATAACAAATTTTGATATCCAACACGAAGTGTCCCATTAAGTCTAAGAGTTAACTATCTGTTTTGAAGTGTAAGGAAAGCATTGTTATAATTCAACACATTGATACACTACCCAAATATGGTAAAAAAGTTATCGATATACGCTATGTCTACATGACGTATATCCAACGATGGCGGTAAATTTCGCATTTTGACAAGAGAATGCAAAAATGACGGATCAGCCTCGATATTTTTTCTTCAAACTGTGCTTTGTTATCAATGTGTTGAATTATAAAACTATTGTTGCGCTCAAGCTTGCGTGATATCGCCTTATTTTAGCCGACTCGGCCGTAGGCGATATCACGCGCGCTTTCGCGCTATAATAGTTAAGTGTTAGTGTTGTTTTTAGGTTAGCGTAAACGCACCTGTTTATCTTTACTTAAAGAGCAGAATTTCGGGGACACTTCGTGACGTTTATTGTCTGAATTTTTGAAAACTTGTTGTTGAAGTTGAGTAGAAGAGCAAGAGGACACTTTGTGACGTTTATTAAATTTGTCATGCATCTAATTATCTGCAATCCTGTACATAACTGATTAGGGACACCCGCCTTAACCCAGTTATCACGGACGGTTGTCTTGGTTCCGGTAGAAAATATATTTTCTCTAAATGTACCTGATTAATACGGACACCCATCAACACGGGACAATGGACAGTTTTCCTGTCCAGACTGACACAACCTCAGACAAAGTTAACCTCATTAATACGAACAATAGACAATATTCGTATTCTCGGTATTGAACTGGAACTAGCTTGCAGTCGAGGCTAATGCGGGGGAATATCATTAAAAATATTTGCATGTGAAAAGATCCCCCCGCATGAGCCTCGACTGCAAGCTAGTTCCAGTTCAATACCGAGAATACGAATATTCAAAGAATATTGTCCATTTGGCTGCATGATTCTAAGCGTTATAATTCTCTTAAATGGGCTTTTACATCAGGCAGCTACACATATACTGTCAGTTTGGTTGAAAGAAAACTACAAACTTGTTTAACTGTACTGTGATTATATTCAGTTTTGTGATGTTTTTAACCAACAGAGTTCACTGTACCATTTTCCAAAATAGAAATTATGGACCCAAAAAACTGTCCAGCAAAACAAAGTAAAAATAACAAAATCACCACTTGTTTTTATAAAAATTAATGTAACCCGCTTCAAAATGCGGTGAAAAAAGTGCTATACCTCCAAACTCAAAGCATAAAAAAGGAAAGGAAAGAGACTTATATGGTGCACATATCACATGTCCCAGAGCGCTTTACATGCACTTATGGGAATGAGATTGGACGTCAGCTTTTGAAGGAGCCTCAAGCAGCAGCTATCAGTCCATTGTTGGTCTCATCTTCCCCACCCCTCTCAAAATATTGCACTGAGGGTGGACACAGCCAGGGTTTTGTTTATAATAAAACACATAATGACTGGCTCAACAGATAATAGCCATGTCTGTGCGAACATGAACATTAGGATTGAAAGGAAACAAGTCATTAGTGCATATTCTTCCTTACATAATAATACTTATGCTAGGTGCCAGAAGCGCTCATATCACATGCCTGTTATGTCTTTTATATTTATGCCGTTCACTGGTCGGCTGACTGCTCATAAAAAAACCTCTGGTAACCGGGGTCAATTCAATAAAACATTTACAAGTGTGGCCACTGTTTTCAACCCCTGAAACAATGGCTGAACTTGTAAATTATACTTGGAAAAGTTTTATTGAATTGACCCCAGGATAAATAATACTTGGCTTGGTTTGAACAAACAACAACAAAAAGCGAACATTTTATTTGGGGAGGGGGGGAGGGGGGGACTAAGGCCTGTCGACAAATTTTTATTTTGCAATCGTTTTGTTATTTAACAATGAATATTCTTCAACGGATTTTGTCTTTTGTCTACATGAAAACAGTTGGAAACATAAATTTTCTAACACAATGATGTAAGAACAATGGAACAAGTCACTTCAAGCAGAAATGGACAGGCCTCATTTCCATTAGACCAAAAATAATTTCATCAAAAATGTGTTGATGATTTTTTAGCAATGTAAACCTGCTAAATAAATGTATTAGTATTGCAAAATTTACAGTCAACTAAAAGCAAGCATAAACGCAAGGGGCCGGCTATTTAAACAAAACCTCGGCCTAAGACAAGTTCAATCAGGCCTAACTTAATATTTAAATGTTGTTTACTGTATACAGTGTGCAGAAGGCATATAGCAGACTAGATAAACATTTATCTACTTAAAATGACCAACTTATGAACATATGTGGAGGCCATTAATAATTAATTGTCTTAAACTGTGGTCTAAGTTTATAACTGGCCTAACAAATTCTCACGTTAAACTAGTAAAAGAAGATGACTACAACAATAAGCAAGAGAAAGTTACCAATGACAGAGGCAGCCATGACATTAGCCCCAGTTGTAGGGGGGTTAGTTTGGGCATATTCCACTACAGGTGGTTCCCGTGGTAACTTTATAAAGTCAACCTCTTGAAATCCTCTTTCTGTATGCTGTTCCCAACCGGGCACTGAAGTATTATCAGATTCATTGTGGTAAGCCCATACAATCCATCGACGTCCAGGCTGAAAAAATGACAACCACTGCTTAATGGGATACTCTTGTTAATTTATGGCCTTTATGGCCTTTACTTTGCAAATAACATGAAATGAACAATTTGCAGCCTATTTTCATTCATTTTAAAGACACAAAAAAATGTCTTTAGTTTGTCATTCTATTTTCACTGCTACAGTAGAACTCACTTCACATGTGTTACACCCTATCACTAAATCCCTGAGGAGTTTTCCCATCCTTTTTAAGCGGTTGGGTCCGGTGAATTTGTCCTCTTTTATTTCAACACTGGCTCATTTGAGCATCAGCATCACTTATTTAAGACATAACAAAGTAAAAAAATAATGATAACTAACAGTAAATTCCTAAGCCACTTAGAAAGGATTCCTCAATACGAAAAAAGAGTAATATTATTTAACTTAAAAGTTTCATACTTATTTTCTAGAATTCTCTAAACTAGCTAAGAGAAGGTTTAAATTTCTCTGTACCTACAGTTCTATAAATAGTTTTTCCCTTTTTTGACTCCTCATGCTTGCTATCATTGCTGACCAAGAAAATCAGGTTTTTCATTAGCTTTTTAGATTTTTATCATTGCTTGAGTTACACATGCACCTAACAATCTGATCCGGCGTTCTTACGTTTCTGTTTACATCCCAGCAAAAGCTATCACACAGAAGCATATCACATTGATTCAATGTTGGGGATTATTCAGAACCAATCCAAATAAACAAGCAATAAATATTGTAAGGGAAATCTGTGCAAAAAATGGGAAAAAACTGGTGGCAGCTGGTTATAGGGGTGGTTCCTGCTTGCAAAGTTGCCACGGATACCTCCCTGTTGCACCTGATTACATCTAAGCCCCCACCAGCCTTTTAAGTGCATGTCTTCGTAAGAACAGACCGACAATTTTGGTTCGAAAAATAAATTTATCTGATATGGGGTTATTCAAAGCCTTTACTTTAGCGGTCATAAAAATGCAATTCGTTTGATCCAAAATAGTAATTTTTTTTCACAATTTCTTGAAGTTTCACGTGGTCAGTACTAGTTTTACGCCACTGAGACCCAAGTAAAACACAAACATTGCTGTAGCTGTCAAAAAAAAAATCACTCGAGAGGCGAGTGTTACGAAAACTAAGACCCTCGAAAACTAAGACCTAAGACCTAAGACCCATCTTAGTTTTCGTGATCACGAAAACTAAGACCCACGGTCTTAGTTTTCGTGATTATGAAACCTAAGACCCCCCGATTTATTAGTCAGCGGAGCCTATAATGTCAACCAGTTGATCGCACTGAAACTACAATGATTTAATGATTGCAATAAAGCTCAGAATAACAACAATGAATCTGAAACTAGCAAACCGTATCATACTTTCATTTGCATCGGTTACGTTATCTTTCATTTGGTCTTAAGATTACAATGCATATGTATAAATTCATATTATATTCCATATCATCCATCCGGTCCGTTTCTTTGAATGTAAAGTTATATTTACGGGTAAATTTACGGGGTCTTAGTTTTCTTAGGTTTCGTTATCACGAAAACTAAGACCGTGGGTCTTAGTTTTCGTGATCACGAAAACTAAGATGGGTCTTAGGTCTTAGTTTTCGAGGGTCTTAGTTTTCGTAACACCCTCGACTGGCCCAATTATTTTTTTCAATCTGCAGATACATCATTGTTGTTTGTGCAACTATAATTATCTCAAATCTAGATTCCTTTCTTATTTTAACAGTAAGCAACAGGTTCTTTTACACAAATAATCACTGCTTCCAAGCAAACCACAATAATATCTTAACCTTGAGGAGAAATTGCAAAAATGTGGCACCGGATTGAAAGTCATTCTGTATATAAACAGAAACTATAAATGTCCCTAAATCCTAAATAAGAATATTTCTGTGCACTCCTTGCTGTATAAAATTAATGGACATAAACGGCCATGTTTCTTCACAGCAAGCATGATGGGCACGTGACAAGCTTTGGTTGGATTTGATTGGCCAGCATACAAAGAAACATGGCTGTTTGGGTCCATTTATACAGCAAGGTAAAACTTTGATAGACACTTAGCGCTGGACCAAAATAATGTACTGCTTTGACGATTTTCAGAATTGAGGGATGACAAAATAGGAAGAAAAAGTCGCGAAACGTTATGAATGCAAAGAAGTATGAACTAAAAAGACAAAGTAATGACTAAAAAACTCAAATTCCACCAGAATGGAAACTGGGATTTCTTGATCACCTATCACAAAATCAAATTTGATCAACTGCAATTCCACTTCCATCCTTGTAATCCTGCACTTTTTCTCCAAACTACTACTTCTGTTTTGCTGTATAGAATCTTTTTATCCAATTTAGTTGTATATTTGGTGGCATTTGGTCAAACAACATGGAAAAAAGGTAAACACAATTTCATTATTTTGGAGGGACAGTGTCCCTTTAACTTGGTGTAACATGCGACTCCTGCCGCAAACACTGGCGTATAAGCTGCACTCGCAGATAAGCTGCACTTGCAGATAAGCCGCACACACTTGCAGATAAGCTGCAGATTTCTTGAGCGCATGTTTTTATTTAGCCTGGTTGCTAAAGTTAACTAAGATGGCTGCTAGCTTACAGACTCTTTCCTTGACTTCTTTTGTTCGTTGGGTGTTACTTCATTGTTAAAAGCTTTTTAAATGTCCAACAAAGATAACGAGCACTGTTTTAACAAAGGTATTTTGACAATTTGAGGCTTAATTTTACAATGTATAAACACAGTGCTCACATTCGTGTGTTAAATAGGTGTTCAATGCGGATCATTATTGTTCTCTCAGAGGCGCTCTGGCAGCTCTCACATTTCTAAATCATCTAAAGTTAAATAATTTTTGCCCCACATTACACACCTGAAATAAATAAAATCTTAATTGCATTAGGCTCAAAAAGTCGGGTCAACTTATATCACCGGAAAGTACGATGACCTATTGTACATGTTCCTGCAGCTAAGCTTCACCCCCAATTTTGAGCAAAAAAGTGTGGCTTATACCCCATTTTTTTATGGTAATTGGCATTATATGACTGTGCTCTTACATGTACTTATGTTTAAATTTGTTTTCCAGTAAAGAGTTTACCTACCCCAATCACATTGTCACGATCTACATCACTTGTATTCTGCATCCGCTCAAATTCCATCATTGTCTTGCCATCAGTTTCATTCAGTGATTTAACTACCCAGTTTTGTTTTTCATCTGCCTCTGGAGGTACATGTCCATTAGTCAAGTAATCCTTAAGAGATAAACAATCAAATTGTCATAACCAGCATGTAAGAAATGAAAAATGCAAACAAGTACAGAAAATCATCAACTGAAACTACTATTAAACTTGAAGTAGTTTTGAGTTAGTTTGAAGAATTAGCTCAGCAGGCACAAAGATTGGTTTGTATGTTAGTTTGTATGCTAGTTTATAGTGGAGCTCTCGTGGGCTGAAGGCCCGCTGCAGAGCGCCATACTCGTAGAACCTATGCCCGTCATTTTTCATGGTCATGGTCATGGCTAGCGGAAGGTTTTTCGCGGGCTGTGTCGGTAACATGTGTGTCGCGCAAGGCTAGCTCGTGGGCGCATATGACATCACAAAATATGCACGTTTGATGCCACACAACATCTGTGATCTTAGCAATTTTGAAACCAAAGTGAGGCTACGTTTTTCGCGCAACTACACGGCCAATGCCACGTCAGCTTGGTAAACACTTCACTTGGAGCTGTGTTTAGCAGAGAGAACCGTTGCAAATTAAAGTCGTTATTTCCCTGCATTTTTTTCGTGGTTTGCTACTCAAGACAGGGATACTAATTAACGGATACTCAAAAGCCTCTATAGTGGATAAAGAAGAGCTTTCAGGGATATAATCTTGCTTCGAGGAACTTCATCCGTTTTTATCAATGTGGGAACATTTGCTGGGAGATGTCTCACTTTGGGTTTCAGAACTGAAGAAGCGGAGATTTAAAGTGTAAAAACTCTCGGCTTCGCCTCGAGTTTTTAAACCTGATAATACACTACTGATCGTTTTTTAAACTATACTTAGAAAACTCGACCAGTGCTGAACAAATTTGCTTGCGTTGCCAACAAAGTGAGTTTGGTCAATGCCAATAATCACGGTAAAGGCACGCTAGTAAATACATGTATAATTAAATTAAATAGCGCTTTCTGAAATAAAGTTTGCTTTCAAGATTTTTTGATTCGTGAAAACATTATGCGAATCATCTTTACAGATAAGAGTGGCATTCTATATACACAGGAAAAGTTGGAAATTTTAGAAAACACTAGATATAATAAATAAAGCAGGTTGCTGAATTTAAATATTATTTTGTGATGTTTATAATATAATTTGCAGACGCTAGCGCTGCGCGCTGCAATTAGGATAAATAAATTGCCAAGCATTCTGGAAGCAGAAAATCACCGAATTATGATAAGCGTTTAACTCTCTTATTCAAGGGAAAGACATTTTCATTCAAGGAAATATGAGTTTCATTAAAAAGTTTTGACCTTTAGAACAAATATTTTGGATTCATGATCATGAAAAAACAGCGTGCGATCGAATTACATTTCACATGAAATTTGCATATACGAAAGAAGTGTATTTGCGACAACACTTTGAAGAAAATGTGGAAAAAACTAATACATGGCAAAATCAAAGCAGTTATTTAAAGAACTAGCTTTATAGAAAAATTTCATTTTGATTTGGGGGGAGTTCATGATGCGTCACACAATATTTTTATTAAAATGTTTCACCAATTTATAGCACTCATCACCACAGTTTTGACATTATAGAAGCAGAAACTCCTGAATCCGATTACATGTACATGTATTTTGTTCATTACCTGTAAATTTAGGGCTTCCAAAAATTTATTGGAAATCCGGGCAGGAGGAGGGGTCTCTGGGCTTGGAAATCCAGGTGGTTGGGGGGTCTAGCAGGCCAGGAAATTTAGGCGGAGGGGGATGGGTCAAACAATCTTGCCATCCGTTGATTCTTTGTGGAATAACCCAATGTAATAGAAATAATTCACAGTTTGGGAAGTATTAGACTAGCGTGAGTTTCATTGGGAATCAATAAATTAAATATTCAAAGCAAGTACTGAAAAATTGGTAGCTTCAATCAACATGTCTTGAGTGATGGTGGAATGTGTGTCACGCAAAATTCGTTGAAGGGGGAGGGGTGCATGACCCGTTTAAAATAAACCATAAAACTTTCTTACGCAAGCCCATGAGTATACAGTACCTCTCAAAAGTAAGTTACCGTCGTCGCGCGCTATGCAATTTGCGTCCTGCGCTACGCGAATCGCGTCCTGCACCACGTGATTCACGAAACCAAACGCGGCTTATGTTTATTCCCAGCCCGAAGACACTCCAAACTTTCTGTGATGTTTTAGCGCAGTGGAATACTAGTCTACGAATTACCGCCAGTCTGTCATTCAGCCATTCACCGCGAGCCATTCGAAAGAATTATTTTGCCGTTTGATAATGAACGTATCAGTGAAAGCGACTCTTCGTAGACTGTTTATAATTATGGATTATTGGACAAAACTTCGCTCCGCTTTCAACAAGTATTGCTGGGATGTTAGATTTATACCATGGAAATAGTATGTGAAGGTTCCCGTCACTGAATGCCAAAAGTTAAGCAAACGAAAATCGCTAAAAGTGTTGCGTTTCCTAAAAATCGTTTGGTATGCAAATTACAGAAAAATGTTGTGCTTCGGTGAATATGAGTTGCATGCTTTCAACTTTCACTCGACGTTCGATGCCTGGCCACAAACATATGTTTAAAAAGTAACAATAAGCGATCAATTTACTTGAAGAGTTTAGATTTTTAGACCGTAAACATTTACGTTTTGATTTTCACTGTCGGCAACTGAGTGTTTTCTTTTAATCGTTCGGCCGTTCACTTCACTGCAAGCTGCTCAAAGTATTTTTTTTCTTTGGCCGTTCATTCGTTCACAGCCAACCGTTCAAATTATTTCTTCACCGTTTATCCATTCACTGGCAGCCGCATAACGTGTCGCTTGCACAAAAATTAACAAAAACTACAAGTACAAACACTTTCGAAACCGATCTGTTTTAGAAAACTTGGCCATTTAATTTGCATGATTTGTTGAGGACAGACTGAAACATTTCCGTCGAGGAAAACATGAAACGCATTGAATCCCGTGATACTTTTTGCCTTCCGTTTTCCTGACAACCATCCAGTTGCAGTTAGATGCCAACCACTGTGTGAAATTAATCAGTTTCGCGCAAGATAAACTTTTCGTACAGTGTAATTATTGCCGCTTCGGAGACTCTCGCGCTAGCGCAGGACGCGAATCGCGTAGCGCGCAAAACGCTATGTGACAGGTAACTTACTTTTGAGCGGTACAGTAGGCTACTGGTAGCCTCTTGTTTTCAAAATAGCTCATGCACACAATGCGTGCCTATGTTTATTTTCTAGCTTCCATTTCCAATTTTGCAACTTAAGGTGGTACTGAAGGCAATCGTGACCATTTCAGAATCTCATAACTTCTTACTGGCTTAAAGCCAACCTTGAAATAAAGTTGCTAGATAAGTTTCAATTTTGGGCAAATAAAAGCAAGATATTAAGCAACTGAAATTTCTTCTATAAGGTCATTTTTGGAGAAAAACAATGGACAGTTAATAACTAAGAGTTTTCAAATAATTTGTGGTTAGTACATGTAGAATGAAATCCCACAGTACACAATTTTAAATCCCATTTGAATTGCAAAACAGTCACAGTCATGAAATCGTTAGTTTGAATGAAAAACTAAATTATCAACTACCCTTTCAGTCTTGAGAACCATGACCGTGTAAAGTTCTACATATTTTATCACTGACCTTACAACAACAAACAAAAATTTATTAGAGGTTATTACTAAGATATATGAACTTAAATACAGTTGCCCTGCAAATTAACAAAAACGCTATTCGAGGCAGGGAAAAGTAATGAAATTGAAAATAATAAAGGTAAGACAATATAACAATACAGAAGCTGATCTGTAGAGTTATCACATACTGTTATGTGAATATTGCATGCGAATATGACACTGAAAATTCTTGTACAGTGTAGCTGTATGAACAAAGACAACTTTGCACTTCCCACCACTCACAATAATATAATAATTGGCTCAAACAGGTCTAAACAACAGCAGACTAGTAAGAGTACAATCATATACAATACTTGTCAGTTTAAAAGACATGTTTCAATAGTGCTAGGGCAAAAATTATTTTGTATTTGACAGATTAACATCATAAAAATTAACTTGTCAACAATTCACCCCATGTTGCTTGTTGTGTAGGAGAGATGTCAATATTTGTCTGTGATTGGTTTTGTGGGGAAAAAGCCCTCTTTAAAAAGAGTAATAAGCCCATATAAATGCCTAAAATTTACATCTTTTAAGTTGTTGAAATAATGTACTTGTTATTGCTGGCTGTGACAAAAAGGGTGGCAAGGGAAAAATGTAATTAACGGTCAGGACAAATTGTAAGAAATTACAACATGTTTTGTGGATTTCAGAGGATTGTGTCTCCAATATGCACTAAGAATAAACAAGAATTAATGTCTCCTAATGTGAAACTTGGCAGGCTTCATGAAATATGTGTAATTAAAATACATGTCCTTTTTAGCGAAATCTGCCTTCAGATGTTTATTGAAGGAAATTTCTACTTTTTGCCTAAAATGGTTTCTTTTTGCCTTCTGGTTGTGGACTGCACTTAAAGGATCTGTTTTTGCATTGTTTACAGTATCTCTGGACAAATCGATCCTTTTCAGTTATGACTGATTTTCTTCAAAATGGCAGTCATGTTTACCATTTTGTTTTGGAAAGTCAAGGCTGTGCTCTAACAGTGCCCAGGTGCCATAGACAACTAACGTTTATCCCGCTTCAGGCAACAAGAAAAAGTTGGACTACCTTTGGGCTCCCTATGATAGGGTAATCCTTAGAGCACAGCCTTGAATGTTATTCACCACAGTGTCCTCACTAAAGGTCAACATGTTGCACCAAATGGATTTGTTCCTTGAGTGATACAATGAAACCTGTATTAAGGTGGCTGAACACAGTTTCACTGTACCTATGCTTCATTCATTGTCATTATTTTTAAAACCACTAACGTCTGGGCACCCAAAAATTGGTAAGGTATACAATTAAGCAACAAGCTATATATTTTGATATTTTTGTTGAGCTTTTAGGGTGTTGCAATGGCAACACGGTGGATCAAAATCAGCCTGCAATATTTGGTTTCGTTTATTTTTAGAAAATCTAGTCATTAGATTTTGTCCATCATTTGTCTCCAGTAAACTCATCAAAATATTCGCATGTTAACACTGGTCTCCTGTAATTTTGACAAAGGGATCTTCCTTATTTGTGGTTTAATATGTTTGCATTTTGTAAAAATCTCCTTTGTTAGATTTGGCAGGTGAGTTTGGCATATTCGGAGCTATTATTGTGCCAAATTTCATGAAATTCTAATGAGTGGTTCTGTAGAAATCAGCACGTTTCCGAGGAAAGTCGCTAAAACATCCAGTCACAATTTTTTGGTCAACTGCGCATGCGTTGCATTTGACTGGGTTCTTGAACCAAAGACAAAAACGACCAAAAAAGGCAGTGTACTTCTTCAACGGTTCTATATAATTATTATCTATTGATTCAACAAACATTTTTACGAACAACAAATTGTTTGATTTTAAGACGAAAAACAACACTTTCGGGATACACGCTGAGCAAAATAAAATAATCACTGAATAGGCGCAATGTTTGTTTTTCTCAAAACTCTGCGCACTGACTCACGTAAGCAGCTAAAATTGAAGAGTGCACGCAAACTGTGTTCAGCCACCTTAAGGTGATTCCCTAGTATTGCATTGCGCACCAGTACTGTGCATAATATATTGCATCGTTTGCGCGTGCGCACTCCAAAGCAATAGGTTTTCCTTTGAGGATTCAGTTCTCTTAATAAATAAGCGGTTGTTTTCTTCTGAACAAGCTTGGTGACCTATCTTTGTTTTTGCATAATTTCTTTTAGTCCTCCTCTTTGTGCTGTAAAACTTAAAAAAAATCATGTCAGAAAAAAAAGTTATTGCGAAACAAGCATACCTAGCCATCGCTCGTGGACACAAAATTCTATCCTCGAGATCACACACCTGATGAATATTTTTAGTTAATACCTTTTCAGGACGTGTGCCTGTGCCATAAAGCAAACATCAAATTGTTCCTTTTGGTCAAGACATTACATCTATTTTGTTACTTCAAGAATTACTTTAAAGCTGTGCTTCCTGTCCCCGCAAAATGTAGTGTGAGCTGATGGAATAAACGTGCGCTTGATAAGTGCAATTGCAAGGATTTAAAGGGTAACTTGAGACAATTCCACATCTCCTAAACGAGCTTGGTGACCTATATTTTTTATTGCAGATCACTATATTGTGGGACACAATCAGAGAAAGTTTAAAGAGAATCTTATGTCAACTTTTATTTCTATGGAATCACCTTAAGCAGATCCCATATTAAGTGGACACCCTCTATTGAGCAGACACCAGTTGCTTGGGTTATTACATGTAACTTTTCTCATATTTACTGTAAACGAGCCTGCATTCAGCAGACGCCTCATAACATACACAAACATCATCCCACAAAGATGCCAATATCACTTCTCAGGTATGCAATCCCACACTAAATAAGGTATTCGCATGTATTATCAGACACCATTGAATATTGACATTATCGGACGCTAACGAAAAATACATCCAAAATCCCACGAAAATAAAAAGAAAGACGCTGGAATGCCTGTGCTATCAGCTGAATAAAATTTAATCTGTTCAACTACCGAGTCTTGTGTCGTAAATCTGAATATCTTGGAAATAAAAGTATTCCTCGTACCTGCAGCGATAATGGCGCTCGGATTTTCCAATCATTTTTCCCTTATGCAAGGACAAAAACTCCAAACATTAATGCAAAACTGCAAAGATTATTCTGAAATCCATCGAGTGGGAAACTTCTCCATTTTGTTCCCCATACATGATGTACAGTGTGTACCTACCGTTTCTGAGCAGTTTACCGCTGTTTAGGGGTACTTCCTTTCGGGTTCCTGTGATCGATTAGCGGACGGCCTATATACTGATGTGATAAAGATTTGTGTACGCACATTTTCAATAGGATTTGCATGTCCGATAATCAATCAACGTGTCTGATAATCTAAGGCTATTTTTCAATTTTAGCAATTCTCAAAAACAGTATTACGCGACCGTCTGCACAGTACATTTAGACCATACAAAAGTTCATAAAAACAACTTTTTCTCCGTCTAGAATAACTAGTACGACTACTTTCCGAATAAAATACACTTGTTGCTTGTCAAAAATTGCCCGAGAAACTGATTTGAAACTCAAAATTGCAAAAAATACACAAACATTTTTGCATAAGGCGATGCAAGTGAAGATAGAACGGTACCATAAAATCAAAGTCTTGTTTTGTTTACATAAATCGCTTTTCAACCAATGTAATGAATGAACAAGCACATAAAAATGGACAACACAATCTTCTTTCGAAAAAAATTTGTTCAAATCTCCATTAGTTTATGTTTAAAAGCAAAACGTACCATTTATAGGTCATCGAGGCCGAGCTGATTGTCTTCGATGAAAGAAATCATGAATTGACAACTGAATTTAAGCACGTTTTATATAACCTAATTATTCAAAATTGAAACCTTTTTAAATGCAAGCCAAAATTGCACAATATAGAACAGTAAAGTAATGATACTAGCTTCAAGTTAAGACGAAATCAGGTTTAAAAATAAGCTTAAGCACTTAGCTCTATATTCCTCCAAAATGCTTGTCTTGCAGAATTACGCAGCCTGAAATGCGGTCTTGACCACTGTTTGAGAAATGTGAAACCTGTCTTGAATAGCAAACCGGGGATAAATGCCGGGAAAAACAACTTTGCAAATGGTTTTCTTGGCTAAACTCAACGGTTAACCACTGACTCAACAAGAATGTTGAGCGTACAGCTGACTTGACATTCGGCTGAGTAGCCGCGAGAAAAACGTTCGTACGGACAGACATGACAGACGCCGCCCGCGAAACATTCCGCTGGCCATGACCATGAAAAATGACGGCATGGGTTCTATGAGTATGGCACTCCGCGCGGGCCTTCGGCCCGCAGAGCTCCGCTATCAAGGCATGGATAATTTTGTAATCAGCTTTGTTGGAGATATATCGCTTTCTAGGCAATTTTGGAATGAAACTATCGAGACAACTCTATAAAGCTTTTGGAGGAAGAAGAATTTGGTTGTTTTCGTCTGTCAAGCGCTTTGATAAAAGCGATGAGGTAAATGTGTCCGATAATACATGCGAATACTTTACCCTCGCTTCGTTGGTCAATATTAAAGACGTACGTGATAAACTTATGCATAGGAGGCTCTAACTTGACCTGCAACTTCCTTGACCATAAAACGAGAAAAAGTATTTATAAAGTATCACTTTTGGCGATACGTAGTTTCTTCCAATTTCAAGCTCCTGGCCATAATCATGAAAACACGATATTTCAGCACGGACAGTGTTCCTTAAAGCTAAGGACGTTCGCGTTTTGTTCTTGTGCATCATTACTGCGCACGCATCATAATTCGCTTGGATGGTCGGCGTGGACAGATATTAGATAATTTTATTTTCCAATTCTCGACAGAATGTGAATAAAATGAACAAAAAATCAATGTGGAAGGCTCAAAATTTTCTCAGCTATTGAATGAATTTGCTTAACAGACCCACTCGTAAAAAAAATCGGCGTAGAAACTACTCGAGCCGGGTCCGAGCATCATATAGCTAAAATTGCACTAACCTTAAAATACTTCGTTCCATTTGTGAACACTCCACCAACAATGACATCGTAATACTCCATTAAATGTCTATTCCACTGCATCTCAGAAGAAGATGGATTCAACAACATTGATACTCCAAATGCGATCCAGCCAGTCGCGTTCACTTCAACTTTGAAATAGAACTTGGTTGTTTCATTATCGAACTTCCATTGTGCTTTGTAACTATCATGCAAAGATATGGTTTCGGAATATTCAGTGCCATAAGACAAGGACACAAAAAGCAACAAACAATAGATAACTGGTGAAACCATTATTGCTTTCGTGAACAAGAATATTCAAACGGATCACACCCTGGAAATTACTGTGTTCACGATTTTCACACCGAGCGCTACCGAGCGGGCGACCGCGTACTCTCGTCCCCAGAGCTCCACGGTTTTTTGTATTAAAGAGGGCTCTGGGCTGGAGGGGCGACCGGATGTCGCGAGGTTTCGCCTAATTTTAGTAACTTTAATTTGCACTTTTATCTGTTAAAATTCTTTTGTTCGCTGATGCGAACCAAGATTCGAAACGGAACCAGTGGTCACGTACACAAGAGCTATAGCTTGTGTATCTCATGTAAGTCACAGTCCTTTGCATAAATTTGCACTTGTTAAACTTGAGCCACACGCCTCAAGTCGAGTCAGCAAACATTTCAAATTTCCCAGGTGGTCAGCATCGTCCTTGCCAGATAGGAGAATGTCATCCTGTATGCAGGCCACTTGGTCAAGGCCTTGCAGTATGATATCCATGGAGCGCTGGAATATCGCTGGCGATGATGTGATACCGAAAGGTAGACGTTTGTAATGAAAGAGACCAAGGTGTGTGTTTATGGTCACAAACTGCTGACTGTCGTTATCAAGGGGAAGCTGTTGATAAGCATTCTAGCTTGAGGTGAAGCTTTGTGTATGGGTCATGGGTCCACTCACTGGTAGGTCATCACTTGGAATTGCCGGTGTTAGGATTCTCTTCAGGCTGAGCTGTTACTTCCAGAGGGTTGAGCTTCGCAATCGGGCAGTTGGTTGTGCCCCCTTGGGTACGAATGATTACTGCACAAACATTGCCGTCCCTTCCAGGTAGTGGTTCTTCTACCACTGCAAGTTTTTAGTACAACCGGATAAGCTCTTGATAAAAGGTAAATATTAGCCAGTTGGTAAGCCTCTCGAGATATACCAGGATGGGTGATCCGGCCCCACCCGCGAAATTAACCCACGGAGGTCCCCTGGAACACTTGCCATCCATCACAAGTGTTCCAGGAAGGCTCCGTGGGGTAACTTCGCGGGTGGGGCCGGATGCACCCTCATCCTATACTACACACTAAAGGGGGTGAGGTACGATAACTAACCAAGCTGATCGTGGAATTTCACAAAGTTAAAAATACCTATTATATGGGGTGGGGCAGAATCACCCATCACACTTAGCAGGGGTTATTACCTATTGAACACTCTATATACCTAGTATATATCCGTCATGGACGCTGCATTGCGGTTTCGTCTGAGAAATCAGGCCTTTCATAGTTCACAAGATGGCCGTCTCCGATGACCATCCCACAAAAGATCTCATATTGTTCTATCAAGAGAACGCATCTTCTACACAACACAGCCCTAAATTAAAGATTATCACGACATGCTCTTTAAGGATTTGACCCTCTTTACGAAAAAGAGCTTGCTTTGACAAGAGATAGAGAAGAAAATAAACGCCATATGGCAAGAAGCTGTCTTGTCTTTTCTCTTAGTTATTGCGGAACAACGTTTTACATTTTTTTTTGCTCGTCATATCATGAAAAAGACCACACTACTGTAACAACCGAATTTCATATACAAATCATAACAAGCAGTCAATGTTCAAATGAAGATTTGTTTCCTTATGTATTATCCACGAGGGATTACAAGGCACAGTTGAGCCTCCATGACTGTGAAACTTTCAATGCCTTTCTACAAATGAGGAGGACAGGCTTTAGGCAAAAAAGTGCCGACTGGGTGAGGGCAAGGCAAAACACCATCGGTGTGTCAGAGATCTCTGCTCTGACGGGCTCAACGCAGTTTAAGACCCCAAAAAGATTGCTCTGGAAGAAAGTGCAGCCAGTGAACTTATCCAATACTGCTGCAATAATATATTATAAATTTATAAAACTTTACGATGATAAAAATCACCTAATATGTAATCATGGCAGTGTAAGCAAACCTCCAACCCACGCACAGTGAGATGACTCTTCAAGCTGTAAAGCGTATCACATTTGACCGCAGTGAGGCGAAACCTGACGAGACTCTGTACGTCAGTGTGCCTAAGTGAATCTCTGCTTTTCAACATAGACCTTACTGGTGGCCATGCAAACAACTTTCTTGTCCAGAATGTTTCACAAGCCGCGCTTGTTGACAAGCTTGTTGTGAAATTCGCGGCCACCACTCTTTAGGACACTGTTGGTTATGAAATTTACAAAATATTTTAGGGTCTTTTTCTATCAGAGAATGATCGCAATAACATGCTGTTGGAGGGCATTCAGAGCCAGGATTTGTATAAGATCCCGCTCAAAATCAGGCGACAAGAAGACCTCAGGCGTGGATGCAGAAAATAAGCCGAACAGCGCTTACAAAAATAAGTACTGCATCCATCTGGATCATCAGATTGTGACAGACCATGGGGTTTTCGCTCACAAGCTCTGTACAACGATCTTATCTTTGAAGTAACTTTTGCCCCTGCAAGTAACTGTAATTGTAATTGTAAATCTTTATTTAAACACGGTAAAATCATCCATCAGGAACCTAACCTAGCTAACCTAACTAGCCTAAACAAATTACAAAGCTAACTACAATTAATCAAAATAACTTGTTTTTTACGAATGCCGTGTGTAGTTTAAATTAAAAATTCAGATAAGCTGATCGTTTAAATTGACTTAGAGATTTCATTTCTCTCGTATCACAGGGTAGGCTGTTCCAGAGAGTCAGGTCGTGAAGGGCTCAGACGCAAATAACTTGGTTTACAAGCTGACAAATATTCAGCTACAATATGTGATGATCCGCAGCAAAACATTGGCTGACGAGGCCGCTACAGGCTTACGGACAAACGTTCTATTAATACGCTAGGCCATGCAGGGCAAACGTTCTATTAATACGCTAGGCCATGCAGGCCATGCAGGCCATGCAGGCCATGCAGGGCAAACGTTCTATTAATACGCTAGGCCATGCAGGCCATGCAGAAACTAAGGTTATAACGGGAGACATCGTGTGTTTGTATACACAGTACACAGCTTTTGGCGATTTTGGCGAGTACAGTATACGATGTCTCTAACAACTAGTCTTAAAAGTGCAATTATTTTCGATTTTGGGTGAGTTTGATTGAGTTTGATTGAACAGTTAGTCGAGTTGATTGTAAGCATAAGGCTTTGAACAGATTTCGGTTGTGTTTCACGCCAGCACAGCAACACAGAAAACATCATGTGTTTGTATACACAGTACAAGGCATTTGAACTTCCCTCAAAAACGCTTGGAGAACAGAACGAAAGTTCGTGCGAAATTTCGAGCACAGCAAACTTTCGATCGAAAGTTCGTGCAAAGAGCCAATCACATGCGAGCTCATCATTTGAAAACAAAAACAAACCACCGCAAAGCTCAATGGATGATACTGGGCCTTGAAAAATGGAGAAAAAAAAATTACATTCCATAAGCACTTTAACGATACTTTTCTTTTTCTTTCTCAGAAACCTACGATTCAGTTGCCGTTGGTGGAAACGAGAACGTCAGGCTGTCTAGAGAAGATTATGATTACGTAAAATGGCCAACAAGCCAACAGTATTTGCTCTTCGTCTGGTAGACAAATTGTTTACAAAAGAAATGTTGCAGAAATCGACTGTCACTGGGACAAAAGATTTTCCGGCTCTGGACTGCAACAAGATAGTTGCAATAAAAGGTAAATATTCACCTCAAATATCAATTAAGTGGCCATAAGTAATTTTTTAGTCACACAGAGAACCACAGCAAAATCAAGATAGAACATTCAAAACATACCAGTAGTAGTAGATATTGAAATATGGAGCTGTACGATTCCAAAATCGGGAAAAATCAAAATATCCGAAACTAAATCAAGACAAATAGATTATTCACAACCCCAGCTCCCCAGGATGATGCCTGATTTCCACGAACTGGGAATGCTGGATACTATTGTGACGTTTCAAGATGGCGCAGATTTGGTACGGACGCTTTTCTTGATTCGTTCCGCCTAGCCGACAAGATTAGGAAGCGTCTCCTACGTCGACGCAATAAAGTTTGTGTATGTGTTCAAAATACATTACATTTACCTGCATTTCTTTAGACTGAGCTTAGTTGCTCAATTCTGCAAAAGGCTGAATTGTAACTTAAAGGAACAAATGAAGACAGAATTTACCAGCAGTTCAGGGTTCTGGTTCCACCAGAGTTGTCCAAACCTGGATCAAGACCAACACAAAAGGCAGTCAAGAAATTTATCTGAGAAAGTGTGGCTTGCCTTCAAGCGCAAACAGGAAACAAACCTCATGCTGAAACGTTATGTATTGCAGCAAAAAAAAATATCAGACGAGGTCCCAACTCTCCAAGATCCAAAGCCACCAGACTTATCATAAGAGATGACGTTTCCTTACTGGGTAAAGTACTTTCAACTTTAACGATGATCAAAAAAAATCCCATTTATGGGTCAAGGCAAAGTTTAGTGTAAGCTTCAATGAACATGCCAACTAAAATTATCCATTTGTAGTATATTTTTTTAAAGAAACTTACACACCAAACTATGCGAAACAATTTTTTTTCCAATTGCCCAACCAACCTGATTATTTTAAACAGGCTCCTAATTTATTGGCTGCTCCTCCCTTTATCTTCAGTTTTTGATCGTTTATTGAAGGTGTAAGTCATAGACATCCATAATAAAAAATAAAGTTTTAAATTCATTGCTAATTATTGTTATGTGTGTTTTACAATTAATTCAATTGGCAAATGTCCTGTATTTAATGAAAAAAGGATTTACAACACTACAAACTATTACAAGCCCAAAGCGGCAGGAGATGCTGAAGATCACGAAAAGCTGTACAAGCAGTTAAGAGTTGGAATTGAAGAAAAAGCCTAATTTGGGGTCTTTCTGCATGTACCAGTACCCATGATCTTAATAGTAACCTTTATTTATGCAGGGTAACCCATTCAGCTCTAGACTGATATCCATTGGGGCCCTATTGTTTGTGAGGTTTTGTTTTGCATTTGTATTATTGTCAGTCTTTGTTCCTTTTGTTTTACGTAATATGTGCTCCGGTACATGCAGAAGGAACCCTAATTTGGATACCGTTCATCAACTTCAAGAACTGACGCTGATGCACTGAGAAGGGCAACAATTGAAAGCATGGAAGAAAGCGACATCACCCAAAAAATTATTGAGAAATTCCCGTTTCTCGACAAAGAAACATCAGTGAGTAGAAATTCATTGAGTTCTGGTCACAGTATGTCTGAGTGCAATGTGTGTGTGTAATTTTCTCGACTTAAGTAGAAATCTGTTACATACCTTATTTTCTTCTCCACTAGTGACCAATTATGTAAGGTCAGAGAATTTTCTCTGGTTAAAGAATGTTTTGTAGCGCACCACAGTTACTGAAAATCCCATGTCGTATACACTTTAAAGGGACTATACATTCCTTATTAAATGTTTCTATGAATTGTGACACTTGAATTTTTCTTTTGTTTTTCAGTGATCATGAAGGATGTGTTTAACTCATCCCAAGGAGAAATCGACAACATGATACTGAAGGGGGCAACAAAAACAACTGAGAAAACAGTTTAAAGCAAACATGTACATTGTAAAAATATTAATGACGGTTCTTGTTGTATTAAGACTGCAACAGTTACAATTTTTAATGACAAAATATAGCGTACACCGATAAAAAGATGAATGTTTTGGGAAAATTATTCATAATAACAAATTTTTATTGATTACTATTATATAGCCTTAAGATTTTTTAATTGACAGTCTTCTTACAAGTAACAAAAATAGGTTTTATTTTATTTTCAGTTCCAAATTTACTTTTTATTGGTTTTCTGAAGTGAATTGTTTGTACATATAGAATTGATTGTGTTGTTCTTAGTTGGTTTACTGATACTGACTGCTGAGCTCACATTTTTGTAACAGCTTGTTTGTTAAGAGACTGATTAGTTCCCAGAATGGAATATAACATGCCAGTTGGGTAGCATAAAGATGAAACTTGCATTATCGCATAAAGTTGTTCATAGACTTAAATTTTTAGTTTATTACCCGAGATGTTTATGTGTTAAATGGAAAGCTCCTTGCCATACAAGTTCCTCCTCCAGACGAGGAACCACGCCCTCTTCTTACAATCTTCAGATGTTTAACTCTAGCTTCTCTTCCACAGCCGATTATGTTTAGTAGTTTGTGTTCCCTGGTCCATCTGTATTTCAACGAACGTATTATTTGCTTTGAATAAGTGGGTACGTAAGTTTAAGAAGGCCAAGGTAAGCAGTTATTTCACATGAATGCATATCTGACACAAAAAGTTGAGCTCTTGATGAAAATTTCATATCAAACATGGCAGGTATGAAAACAGTCTTTCATGGTTAAAAACCATCCAGAACTCGCGCACCATCGTCGACCGGAAGGAATTATGGATGTATGTCGCTTGGTTTCTGAATTTGTTTTTAGCGTTTTTAAATCAGAAAACAATTTCCGAGTGTAATAGTTTGCACTGTAGTTTGAAAACAAAGACGTTTCTGTGCTTCAAACTTTGCCAGAAGGCAAGACTTTGTGCTCTTAAATACATAGTATAACAACAGACTTTAAGAATGAGTGTTTCACCTTTTTACGATTGGCTTTTCGGGCCCGAAACGTTTTCGGGGTTTTCGAGAACAGATCCCAGGTTCCTGCGAAACTGAAAGAAGTCAGTATCGCCCGAATCTCAGGACAGAGAATTTCTACAGAACTTCAGGCAAGTTTGACGCGTGACATTTTCAGATCAATTGTGTGGTACATACTGTTATACACTACTAAGAGCATTTAAGTTTAACCTTTTCACTGCCCAAGTCAATCCTTGAATCACATCATGTGGTTCTAACCTTTTCTGTCTGTGGATGAAACCACCGATAACTGGAACCGGCTGCCCTCAGTAACGGAGAGATATTTTTGTTTTTGTTTGAGATCTCTAGCGAGTTGTGACGGCGAAACCGTTGTGGCAAGCGAATGTTATATTTTTCGCGGTTCGCTTGAAATCAAAGCGAAAGTTTTAACATATGGCATAAAGGGTACTCGAGCTTCCGATAACTCTAGCCTTTTCCTTGCACTTTCGAGCTATGTGGAGCCAGTATTTTGCTGAAATTTATAGCACTATGAACCCTATGACACGCGAAATGCAGAAGAAATGAACACCAATATCCAACCAATCACATTCCAGGGTCATTAATACAAGCGTTTCAAAAGAAAAACAAACAACGGTAGGATTTTTAAAATTGAGAGTAAATCTACGGTTCCATCTTACAATAACTCCAACTCCTGATTTTTAAATTTCGAAGAGGTGCTAGTTAATGACAATGTAGCCCAAGTCATCTACCACTTCATAGAAAGTGAGAGGTAATAATCTGATAATATTGTTTTGCTAGAAATCACAAGATAAAAACTTGATAAATTATGAGAAAATACTTAATACTTCATGTAAAACGTAGCTATTAAGCGCTTGGGCTTCCTGTACTTTAAGCAACTCCATTAGCTTGGAACGAAAGAAAACAAAAATTATAATGAGATAAAAACGGCTGCCATAGCCGGATTGTGCTGTCACCAACAGCATATATAACCGCTTCTGAACGTCACCATACAAGATGTACCTTACGCGCAGTTCAAACGTCGAACTTCACATGTGCCGAACCTAATGCAAATTAGCAAGAACAATAGATTTTGCTCATTTGCATTAGGTTCGGCACATGTGAAGTTCGACGTTTGAACTGGGCCTTATTAACCCCGGTATGGAGAGATACCGCTAAGAGGTGTGTACTTAACTATAATATAGATATGCATTACAATATGTATCATGTTGATGTGTCTTTTATTTCGTTTAATATTCCATGTAAATATTTTACTATTCCATTATCAAATGTTTTGTTGTGCAATATATATGGTAAATTTAAATTATGATTAAAAACAGTGAAATAACACTATGGAAATATAAATATTTTGGAAGGTACGTTATTGAAGACTTTTTATAAAGTCTATGATCTCTGCCTGAAATCCTACTTTTGTTTAAGAGAAATCATACGTTATTAAACATTGCATTTGGTTAATCGTGCTTCAATTCTTCTTCATGTTCTGTTTTGTTTCGATGACTATTGCATTGTTAAAATTATGTTTTGTTGTTGTTGTTGTTGTCTAAGCTGCAGGTTCATAGGTATCCCGGCTTTCAAAAGCCACAGGGTCAATAAATGCAGCGTCGGTTTCCGTGCGCCCGTAGCGAGCTTTAGCTATTTTAAGATACGCACGATGTTCCAGCTTATCGCGTATAACATCGTCAGTTGTATAATAAACATACAATGGTAGCCTTTTCACAAAAACTTTCGGAGTAACTTGGTCATTTTGTTCGTCTTCAGCTTTGATCTTATAACTATTGGGGTTGAACAGGAAAGAGATTATCCAGTCATGTGAGGCTGGCTCTTCATGCAAAACGACATTACAGTCCCCTTCCCAATGAGTGTCTCTCCGACCGTAATGCCAGGTATGTATCGCATAAACACGAAGACAAGAGTAGCTTTCTCGCCCTGTCAGTCGTTGTTTAGTATATCCCTCGCTCGCCTGTTTAACTTTGAATCTATATTTCCTCAACGCATTCCCAGTATTCCAAAAATCTAAATACCATGGCTTCATGTTAGAATTGTATGTTGTTGCGTTGCTTTTCAATTCGGCCAATTCAACAATGACAACCTTATTATGGAGATTGTAAATGCAAGCTTCGGGCCAATCATTTATATCTTCCAATTTGTTAACGATAAAATTAAATACTTTATCAAACAACTCATTGAATTGGTCTGGATTTTTAGCTACCTCATCGTTAATCAACTTATCTACGTCTTCTTGGATATCCAGCTGCAGTCCATGGCCGAAGTCTTTGACGGTTTCATATAGGGCATTTGCCTTCTGCAGGAATCTGTAGAGCTTACGATTCCATTCTTCGGTTTCCTCGTCATCGCCATTGCAGTCCTGTCCCCCTTCTTTGAGACAATCGAGATTTTTGTATGCAAAGTGAGCCAAGGACCCAGCAACTGCGTAGGTTATCACCCCGTCCATGAACTGTTCAACTCTGCCCCGGTTAGTATTGCAGTAGGCGCGCATCATCGCTTTGAGGAGCGACGGTGATTCCAAAACTTCACCGTACTCAACACCAAACAGATCCAGGAGACTGTTGTCCACTTCATTCCGTTCGTAGTGTTTCATGAAATGTCTAACTTCGGTCCGATTGAAGAGGTTGTCAGCCCCGCACACTTTGTCTTCTGAAAGTTTCTTCACCATCGTCTTGTACCCTCGAAGAGAATATCGGATTGCTTCGAGCTTGCTAGCCATTCCAGCGATCATACCTTGATGTTCAACAACACGTTTCAAATCTGCAATGTCACTCCGAATGTGCGTAAGTCGTCGATGGATCTCCTGGAACTCCATATCCAAATACTTGGCCATTTCGTCGAAAGGATTGGGTGTTAAAAATGTTGTAATGATGGAGGTGATGCCGCTAAAAATGCTGAACATCGGTCCAAACGCTGCCATAAAACTATTGAAACTACCAAGTTTGTTACCGAGGTCCGAGAACTTGACCTTCTTGGCTTCGTCTAATGTTTTCCATTTGTGCTTCACAGTTTTGCGGAATAATTCCGAGGCACCTTCCGCGATGTCGTAAGAGGCTTGGGCCATATCATCAGTAGTGTCATATACTGGGGGTTCGAATTCATTTGGTCCAGAAATTTCGCTTGGCGGGGATCTCAAGTCACCTTTGTCAGTCAGCAATTTGGTGAGCACCTCTGGACAAACAGGCACGGGATGGAGTTCAGACACCCATTCTTTACACAGTCGAGTGTCATCATCATGATCATCGCAGGATTCCTTCAAGAAAGTGGGCTGATCAATGATGATGGTCGTGTCAACAACCAGAGACTGAAAGCAGAGTTCATGACGGGCCGAGTCGTATTTCACAAACTTGACATCATTTTGGGATATCTTTCCAGTGAGGGATTTAGTATGTTCGCCGTCTTGTCCAAAAGTAGCTGTGTACTTGTGATCAGGATTCGAATTTGATCTCACTTCTAAGATGAAAGGCCCTGAGTCCTGCGCCCATGTGAAGTCTTCGCAAAAGATATACGAGACGGCTGAGTTGATTTGCCCGGAGCCTTGGCCAGATGAAGAATGGAGAATGAACAAGAGCAGGAAGAAGAGAGATAAGGCATTCGGCAAACTCATAATGCTGCCTTCACTGCCTTTACGATAAAACGACTGGATTCTTCCTTCAGGTAATCCGCATTTCTGTCCTTATATTAGGTTAATTGTGTAATTAATGAATTATTGATCTCATGCCCCCGCAAGGGCATTGATTACACAGTTAATTTGTAATGGAATGTTTATTTTCATTGCAAGCAATCATAATTATTTTGTAGAAAAAGTGTCAAAAGTCTTTGAAAAGGTGAAATTCAAAGACAGCCTTTACCAAGCAAAATCCACACAGTCACATTTTAAAATAGGTAGTGATGAGCGCATGTTATAATTATTTAATACTCCTTTAGACCATGACCTGGCCTAGTGACAATTTTGGGTCTTTATGTTAGCGTACATGTATAACCGTTATTCCTCTAATAATACAAATTTTTTCACATCCTCCAACATTTCAGTTTCAATGATTTTCGCTGTAAAGAAGAACATTTTATTACTTTAAGAAAGCAAAAATAATAGTTGAATTACACTAACTGCTCGCAGCAGGGAAACTTCAACTTTGACAGTTTTAGATGGTGGCCTTATTGATTCGTAGTAGGCTTCGATGCTTCTTGAAACTGAGTACGTTTTCGGATTTTGGACATTCCTAAAAGCCCAAAAAGGTGCAAAATTCATTAATAATGGGGTGTTTCTTTTCATTGCAAACAATCAAAAGTAACTATAAAGTCTATGAAAAGGTGAAACACGGAATAAACGTTTATCAAGCAACTTCCAATTTGCATGGCAAGACAGGTAGTGATGAGCGTATGTTATAATTATTTCATATTCCTTTAAAACATGTCCTATCCTAGTGATGAGTTTGAGTGTTTATTCTAATGTAAATGTACAATCGTTTATTTCCCTTGAAAAATTACTTGTTACAAAACGTATTGCAACGCGTTAGTTTGAATGATTTTCTTGTCAGTAAAGACGATCCTTTTTAGTTTTATCAGTTGCAGACAGCAAAAAGAATAGTTGAATGACACGACCTTTGACAGTTTTAGATGGTGCTCTGATTCATTCGTAGTCAGGCTTCGATGCTTTTTGAAGAGTACGTTGTCCGATTTTGGACATTCCTGAAACCGAAAGCACTTGCACAATTCATTTGTAATGGGGTGTTCAGTTCCTTTTCATTGCAAAGACTCAAAAATAATTAACAAGTCTTTGTAAAGGTAAAAATTCAAAAGAAGCTTTTACCAAACATGTTCCAATTCGCAGTAAAAGAGAGGTAGTGATGAGCGTATGTTATAATTATTTCATACTCTTTTAGACCATGACCTGGCCAAGTGATAAATATTCAGTGTTTATTTTAGTGTACATGCGAAACCGTTGTTCCTTTAATAAAACTTATTGTTTCAGAACATCCTCCAACATTTCCGTTTGAATGATTTTCTCTGTAAAGAAGAATATTTGTTCAATTTTAGACAGCGAATAGTAAAACTAGTTGAATGAAACGACCTGCTCGCAGCAGGGATACAGCAACTTTAACAGTTTTAAATGGTGCCCTTATTCATTCGTAGTAGGCTTCGATGCTTCTTGAAGAGTACGTTTATCTGATTTCGGACATTCCTCAAACCCCAAAAATTGCACAATTGATTTGTAATGGGGTGTTCCTTTTCATTGCAAACAATCAAAAAAATTATTTTACAAGCTCATGAAAAGGTGAAATCCAAAATAACCTTTTATCAATCGAGTTCCAATTCGCATGGCAAGACAGGTAGTGATTCATGTATGTTAAAACTATTTCGGACTCCTTAACACCTTGACCTCTAACGCCACCACTCTAAAACTGTCAAAGTTGTTTCCCCTCCTACGAGAAGGACATGTTACTCAACTATTCTATTTGCTGTCTGAAAATTGATAAAATGTTGGTCTTGACAAGGAAAATCATTCAAACTGAAATTTTGCGAGATGTTTGCATTATTTATTCGTAGTAGGCTTCAATGCTTCTTGACAAGTACGTTGTCTGATTTTATACATTCCTAAAACCCACAAAAATTGCACAGTTGATTTGTATTGGGATGTTCCTTTTCATTGCAAACAATCATAATGATTTTCTAGAAAAAGAATTTTACAAGTCTTTGAAAAGGTGAGATTCAAAACAAGCCTTTATCACGCAAGTTCCAATTCGCATTGCAAGAACGGTAGTCAGATAAGCCCATGTTACAACTATTTTATACTACTTTAGACCATATCCTGGCCTAGTGATGATTTGGTGTATCTTTTGGTGTTCCGTGTACAACCGTTGTTCCTCTAACAAAAATAAATGTTACAAAACATCTTGAAACAATTCAGTTTGAATGATTTTCCTTGGAAAGAACATTTTATCAATTGCAGACAGGAAATACAATAGTTGAATGACACGACCTTTGACAGTTTTAGATGGTGGCGTTATTCATTCGTAGTAGGCTTCAATTCTTCTTGACGAGTAAGTTGTCTGATTTTTACATTCCTGAAAATCCCAAGACTTGAAAAATAAGGTGAAATTCAAACTAAGCTTTTACCAAAGACGTTCCCATTCGCATGGTAAGACAGGTTGTGATGAGCGTATGTTATAATTATTTCATACTCCTTTAGACCATTTCCTGTGTTTATTAAAGTGTTTATGTACAACCGTTGTTCCTGTTACAAAATTGGATGTTACAAAACATCTCGAAACATTTCAGTTTCAGGAATGATTTTCCTTGTCAAGACCAACATTTTATCAATTTTCAGACCGCAAATATAAAAGTTGAATAACACGTCCTTCTCGTAGGAGGGGAAACAACTTTGACAGTTTTAGATGGTGGCGTTATTCATTCGTTTTCATTGTAAACAATTAAAATGAATTTCTAGAGAAGTAATATTACAAGTCTCTGAAAAGATGCATGAAAGGAAGCTTTAGAAAAGCAACTAGGTAGTGGTGAGCGTATGTTATAATTATTTCATACTCCTTTACACCATGAACTGGCCTAGTGATGAGTGTACCTGAATGTGCTTCCGTTTGTTTGCCTAACAAAATAAGCCGATAACAAAACATCTTGCAACATGTTAGTTTTAATGATCTTGCAACATGTTAGTTTTAATGATCTTCATTGTAAAGACCAACATTTTACCAATTGCAGACAGCAAATAGAATAGTTGAATGACACGACCTTTGACAGTGTTAGATGATAGCGTTATTCATTCGTAGTAGGCTTCAATCTTTCTTGACGAGTACGTTGTCTGATTTTCCAGACATAACTAATTAACGATCAATAACATCAATGAGTAATCGATGAGTAATCAATGAGTAATCAATTGATTAATCATTGAGTATTGCCAATACTCAATGAGTAATCAATGATAAATCGAACCCAAAAAATTTTGTGGGTCATTGATTACTCATTGATGTCATTGATTACTCATTGATGCCAATGATTATTCATTGATGTTATTGATTTTTCATTGATGTCATTGATTATGCATTAATTACCCATTGATTACTCATTTCCGACCTCTTTTACCATTTTTGTTTTATTAGCATTTTGACTGCGGCGGTAATATTGTAATAATAGTTTTAATTAGTATTTAATCAGTGGTTTTATCTGATGTATTGTTATATTAGTGTTGTTTAATTGTTAGGTTTTAACTAGTTATTAGGTGGAATACCTGTAAACTAGCTTTTAAGCTAAGAGTATATCCACATTAAATAAAGTATGTATGTATGTATGTATGTATGTATGTATGTATTACCAAAGATAATTAGTATTGGGAATGATAATGTATACGTTGAATTATTTTTTTTAATTGCATTCCTTGATGTATCTCTTTCTCCAGACCGACCTACCCACTTTCACGACAGATAGAAAACGAAACATTGTATTGAAACTGTCCTTTGTCTCTGAGTATTTTCGTTTCTTAACAAAACATCTGAACAATAACTAGATCGAAGATCTATGACTCTAATATGTACAGGAATAATCTAAACTCAAGCATGTTAAGGCATGGGCTGTCTCTTGTTCTTAGACCCCCCGCGAAGAAAACTATGTTTTCTAGTAGAAGTAATGTTCTTTTGGTCTTAACGACCATTAAAAGTGCAACGCAGAAATATTTCAACGTCCTTAAACCTTTTGAGTGTTAACAACTGTCATCACGTGACTGATGACGTCATAATTAAGGAAAAAAGAGCAATCTGAAACGGGCCGAGGATGGTTCATTGTGGCGGCCAAAAAACCATGCGGTATTTATTGACTTGGTGCATAGATACAATCCGTGTCCTGAATGGAGAAATATCTTCTTTCATTAAGAAATTATTAAAAGAATAAATGGGTCACGTGACCTATTTTTGAAAATTACTCTTTAACGGCAAATCGCAGTCACCCATTCAGGACAGATTCTTAAAGGGGGAAACTACAGAATTACGTTGGTATTTCAATATATACCTATTATATGTCATTTCGGCGGCCCATTTTCACTTTTCTCTTCGCGTAAGAAAACTGTTATAACAGGTCACGTGATGTAAACATTCCACACATAAAGTAAACGCTAATTTAAGGACATGAAGTTTTATGTTATTACCAAGTTTGAGGATGTTTATGTATATATTTTTAAAGTAATGACTCTTGACGGATTTTATGCAAATTAGGTTCTGGGTCATGCCTTAACATGCTTGAGAATGATGGGATATTTCCTGCGGTGGTTCTTTTTCAACAAAAAATACTGCTTCGGCTTAGGAAGGCTACCGTCATAAGCCGCCGTATACACTGTTTCGAGAAAAGTTGTCGAAAAAAAGCGTAAAAGTGCACGCGACAATCCCGAAAGGTATTGTGGGGAGTTTTACGTGACTTCAGCATTTCAGGGAAATCTGAGAAAATGGCACGAGATGCCATGGACGTATGTTTGCGAGTGTTAAAAGAAAGCAACAAAAGTAGGTTTGACAGCTACAGTGTCAGGAACGTGCCTTGCTTTGAAACAGTTATTCAACTGAAGCAATACTTTTTGCAAAATTGTAAAGCGGAAATTTTTCCAGCAACTGACACGACTTTCCAAATCGGCTACTACCCCGAAGGAAACAAGAAATTCTCTATATCGTCCGAAATCCAGCTCGCCGAGTACAGTTGTTTTCTTTGGTTAAAAACGGGAGGATAACAATGTGGGTGGATCCACATAAAGACGTTCCAAGGGGTTCTTTGGGTAAAAAGAGAAAAGGTAAGGAATACAATAAGCCACGTTTTGCACGTTTTGTTGCACCTGAAGGTCGGTGAGATTTTTTTCACATGTTTAATTACAGTAATTATGATTACTATTCTCAATTAGGTAATCCCAGTGCTCGAGATGATAACAAGGACGGCGAGGGAGAAGACAGCTACGAGTCTTGCTTAGCACGGCTGAGAGGGAAGCATGACTTTCCTGAGTTTAAATTGCGCTGCTGGGCGCGGATGGTGGTAAGGAAATTTTAATTGCCGGGAGTAATTTTCACTTTTTTTTTGTTAGATTTCATATCCACCATCAGGATATATTTTTTATAATATTATTTACGTTTTTTCTAAACTGAGTTTTCAATCAAGAGTTGTTTGACAAATGTTTACAAAAATTAGCATATATAACATGCATGCTTTGCACGTTCTTGAGACTGAAATAGACATTTTTGAGCTAATTTTACAACAACGAGTTGCACTTCATCAATATAATTATAGTTCAAGGTTTTGCTTCTTTTGTTCAAGGTCCCCATAAAACCTGAAAACAGGAAAATATTCAGTTTTTATCATTTTATTCCATTATAAGTTAACGGAACCCACAAGAGTGAAGATAACCCTCCGAATGTTCCATTTTTTACTGGTAATTCGAAAGCGGCTTCGAAACCATTCAAAACTCAGACAACAGGTGAATTCAGTGGACAATCCATGGACGGCGGTGAAAGAAAGGCAAGAATTGCATTTTTCAGCTGATGTGCAATTAAGTAGTACTTAACCAAATGCTTTTCTATTTGTAGGCGCGTGTAACGACGCATATTTCAGTTAAATTATAATGTAGTTTAATTTTATTTGGACAGAATCAGTAAACGATAATTTAGTATTTTCTCTACTCTTAGTTTACGCGGGAAACACCTACACCTGCTTACACCTGTTCTTTTAGTCGCCTATCTGCTCCGCTAAATCAGTCAACTAACAACGTTATTAGATCAGTGCTAATACGTGCTATAATTCTTATCCCTTCGCTGACTTGTTCACAGCGTGGAGAAGGCCTCTATTCCTAGCTTATTAGCTATTCTCCCCGTTCGCCAATGGAGCTAATGAACGCTTATTAAATTCTTAATAAACCTATGACTTAACCTCTCCCTATGTCCCTTATTGGTTCTGTCCAGTTAATTTAGCACTAAAAGGTGGTCTTGTTGGCTATCTGAAATATGATGTAAAGTGATTAAGTAACCTCCGTAATTAAGTTTACAAAAACAAGAGTGAATATTGTAAAACTAGAGAGAGATACGCCTTGACGAGTGATTAAACTCAAGTGAACAGCAGAATTCAGGGCTGACAAGTTTATTGCCTACGATTCCGTTGTCTGGAGGTGCCTCTACGCAGCGAGTGGCTCTAGCTTCCCCCGTTCCAGTTCACGCGCATAGGTACAAGCATATTTCAGCAGCTGAAGGACCTTAAAGCATTGAAAGACGATGACGTCCTTACGGAAAACGAATTTTCTTTGCAAAAGGAGAAAATGTTGAAGTAATGATTCTTTGTAATTTTTTGAAATACGTATTAACAGAACGATCGTTATTAATGCTGAATAAAATATTTATTAATTATTTATCACAAGTATTCGGCATGTCGAATATAGTTTCTAATTTGTTCATCAGTAACTTGAAGAAATGCTTCTTCCACCATAAATTTGGGATCCATGCAAAATTGCCAGGCCCCGTCGTTTTCCCTTATCCAGGTTTTTGTTTGTGCAAACAGTTCTTCGCATGTCATAAAATCTGGGCTGTATGGTGGAAGGAACACAACCATTGCTCCTGTGGCATGAATCCGGTGTACTACTGCTTCCGTGTGGTGGATAGCCGCGTTATCTGAGACAAATGAAAAATAAAGGAGAAATAAATGAATGAGATATTAATCGTGTGAATCAAAGTGGGGTTAAATTTGATATAAAGGGAATGAAGTATCTGACGAGGCACGGAAATAATTCGTATCATAACCAGTGTGAAATCTTAGTGTTGCAAGCAATTTTACACTTACCCATTATGACCACTGATCGCGGATTGATGCCATTAAATGAAAGCAAGTTAGGGCAGAGCTTTTGATCCACAAACTCTTCAAATCTTGCCCCGTCGACGTTGCCCTGATAGATCCCTACTTCTATCATCCCTTCCGTGCAAATAACAGGAATGGCTGTTATGCGCGGTCCCCAGTTCTGCGCCTGACGTTTGACTGTGGCTCTTGTACCGACCAAGCTATAGCCACAAGTGCGAGAAAGTCTTTTGTCCTGAAAAAAAGTAATAAGTTGACAAAAAAAATCATTATTTGTGCTCAAATAGTCAAAGCGTACGAAAAGCATTGCAGTAGCAATTGAAAACTTACAAATCCGCTTTCGTCCAAGAACACCAACATTTCAGGATCCAGGAGACAAACATCGGACCTGAAAAGTATCCGGGCTTCCTCGGATCTTTGAAGGGCAATTCTTGCCAGCTTTGTAAAGAATAATAACAAAAATGATAAAATATGCTTAAATTGACACGCACAGGAATTTGATGCAAATAAACTAAAAGGAAATAAAAAGCCATATTAGTCTAAAGTAAAACGAGTATTTGACAAACCTTTTTGCGGGTGAAACTATTCTGTTTCAAATACTGCAATATGCTGGAAACAGCACTTTCTGACCCTGTGTGTTCGTAGACATCTCTGCAAGAGTTTTGTCCGGGTGTTCAAGAACTGCTTCTATAATCACGAACTCCACGTGTGGATGCATGGCAAAACTGTTTAACGGCCGGTCGTCCTAATTTCTCCGATTTCACTTCGCCAGTATTCAGGCATTTTGAAATATAGCGCTCCACCGTTCTTGGCGATATGAATAAAGTAGCCGCTACTTCATCCACGCTATATCCTAAAAACTCCTTCATCCATATGGCCCGCCATCTAAGATCATCACTGTACGGACGAGGCATCGCGGGTCTGATGTATTTATTTGACTTATTAAAATTCATTGATCACATCCCATATTACCTTTCGGGATTGTCGCATGCACTTTTGCGCTTTTTTCCGACAATCTTTCTCGAAACAGCTGTATATCACCGTAGTAAAGCCAGGCTCCCGGAGCCCCAAACAGTCCCGGAATGTAGAGCCAAACACTTCCTCGCCCCCGGGGCGAAAACTGGTTCTGATAGCCCGAACGGTTCCCGGACCGCAAACTCCAAGAGAAAACCGAAGAAAGCAAGCAACTCTACTGGATAGAGACTAATAAATAATAAAATGGAAAAGGAAACTAAGGCTAGCTAAGCAATGAGAACGGAGGATAAAGTGGAGCAAACACGCGTGCAACAAACGCCGACTAATTCGAGCGTAAAAAATAAAACTTTCTCTAGGGACACGTGGACATGCCAAATACACGAAAATGGTAATGTAAAAATTGAAAGTAGATCATGGCGAACGTGGTCATAACGTGACACTACAAATATTATGTTGTTCTGTCAAATTAAGGTCGTATTTTTGTTGATTTAGCGCAAATTAAAGACAAATTTCATTGCCGAGAGTCAATTGTTATTTTGGGTGTCCGCTTACGAGAGACTAAACAAAAGAAAAATCCAATTTTCATTTTCAAAAGTGTCCGTGTCCGCTTACGAGAGAGTGTCCGCTTACGGGAATGTGTAAATACAGAGTTTGACTGAGAGGTAAAACGGGGATTTGAAAAGGCGTCCGTAAGTAGAGCTGTCCGCTTACGAGAGTGTCCGTTAGCGGAGAGTTGACTGTACAAAGATACGGGATGCAAACTAGCTTGGGACAAATACGCTATAAAAACGGCGAAAGGCTTATACCGCAAAAAACTAGAAATTACCTCGATAGGAGCCGCTGATTCAGTTACTGGTTCGACCTCCACAACTTCTGCATTAGATTCTGGCGCCGCCGCCGCCACCGGTGGTAAAGGTGGTATTTCTCCTGCTGGTAAAACGCCTGCTGTTTCTGCCATGAAGACGCCAACAACGAATTCTGTGAAAGACGGGCTGACGTTGGTTGAAAATTTTGTAATGGCCTGGAAGAACATACCGAGGCAGATCGGGGCGGTGATCCAATTTAAATGGGAGATCGCGAATCCATAGATTAAGGCCCAGTTCAAACGTCGAACTTCACATGTGCCGAACCTAATGCAGATGAGCAAAATCTATTGTTCTTGCCAATTTGCATTAGGTTCGGCACATGTGAAGTTCGACGTTTGAACTGGGCCTAAGGAAACGCTCGTCATGGCATAAACGCGGTTTTGAAGGTTCGACCGTCAAGGGGAGGACCAAACGCGGAGAGGAACATGCGCCAACTAGGCCGTGGACTCTGATAACACCCTGAGAAACCCAAGCCAAGACTGTAGTATCTATGAAATCGCTGAACTGATCACAAGAAGGCGAATTCGGGAAACTGGAAATCGGCGGCTCAGCGGAATCATAATGTCTTCCTTTAAAATTTCCCTTGAAATGGCAGAAGAAACTGTCTATACCCTCACTCCCTCACGGATAATTTGCAACAAATCAACTTGAGAGCACGAATAACCAGTCGAAGCAATGAGATCTTCCCAGAAATCAGCGTGGTCATGTAGGCTGCCCGCTTGGAAATAATCTGGGTGTCTGAAACGTAACTGCCCCAGGCTTGCGTGCGATGGAACTTTGCTTACGAGTTGTGCAGGTACGGTGGGGCCAATGAAGGATAAGGGTTCCCCGGCTATATCACACTATTTGATTTCTGTTTTCGGGAGCCCAAGGATTTCCTGAAGTGCAACTGTGAAATCCGACAAATTAGCCTAGAGAAAAAAGGGGAAAAACCAAGCTGAGAATCCTGAAAAAAGGGGAGGAACCCTTATCCTTCGTTGACCCCAGCTCTGATAATAGACCAGAATAGAGGCACTGAGAAGGCCTCACAGGGTCAACAAAGAATAAGATAAACAAACCTAATAGAATAAAGACGCAGATAACAAACAGAAAGCGTACTTGCACATCTTTATTATAACCACTGAAGCGAAATAAACAAAAAACCGACCGCAGAAACTGATATAAACTTTGAAATTCTGCACATACATAAGGAAAGTATCTTGAGCAACTCTGGGTCCATACAGAAAACACCTGCGTGAAATACAATCGCTTATCTTAATTACTATAATGCATGACATTGTATTCTATATCTTAATACAATTTAATAGCGTTTAAAGTTTCCGCGACCACGTCCACGGCCGCAGTCCCTGGCATATAATGCCCAGGGAAACCGCATCTAAAACAATGGACCGCGTCGTTGACGTAAGGGTGTTGGCGCCTGAACTGGCGGGCTAGGCTGCGACGGAGTAAACCAGGTTCTTCACGTTGGATAGTTTTAATGAGCGCAGAGGACTCCTTAGCAACCTTGGCTCTAATTGGGTCGCCTAAAAGACCCAACAACAGCCGTTTATGGGCAGACGGACAAAGAGCATTAGATATTCCCTTGAATTCATCTAGAATGGCTGCGTAATAGTCTGCCTTTTCATGGGCAGACGATCTGGTGGCTCGCACTCGCACTAGGGCCTCGACGTGGGCAGATGCCTCCCATGATCATAAACCGTATCCGGCTTCTGAAGGGCGTTACGAATCGAAGAAAGAGCAGCTGTCACAGCATCAGTGCCCTGCTTCTCTTCCAAAGCCTTCAGTTTGTCTTCGAGTAGCCTGATGCGATCATCTGCCTAGGAGTAAGAGGGAGGGAAAATTATTCTAATGAAAACAAAATGGGGCGAACTCAGCTCCTATAGCCAAACAGTCTCTGACCAGGTACCTAGTAATGTCACGCCGCTAGGCAATTAAAACCGGCTCCCAAAGCCGAACAGTCCTGGACCGTGTACACCAAAAACTCTCGCCACTTGGCGAAACCGGCTCCCGGAGCCAAACGGTCCCAGACCGCGAACCCGATCAATTTTCTTGCTGCTAAGGCGATAACGACTCCCGGAGCCGTAATGGTCCCAGACCGTGTGCGAAGCAATCTCTTTCCCCCGGCGCAAAAACTGGCTCCCGGAGCCAAAAAAACCGGTCCGGACAGCATGTAAAAAGTTTGTAAGCCCATGGCGAAAAACCCGGCTCCCAGAGCCATCGGCTTCCGAGTGTGTAGCAGACAATATATCACCGTAGTAAAGCCAGCCTCCCGGAGCCCCAAACAGTCCCGGAATGTACAGCCAAACACTTCCTCGCCCCCGGGGCGAAAACTGGTTCTGATAGCCCGAACGGTTCCCGGACCGCAAACTCCAAGAGAAAACCGAGGAAAGCAAGCAACTCTACTGGATAGAGACTAATAAATAATAAAATGGAAAAGGAAACTAAGGCTAGCTAAGCAATGAGAACGGAGGATAAAGTGGAGCAAACACGCGTGCAACAAACGCCGACTAATTAGAGCGCAAAAAATAAAACTTACTCTAGGGACACGTGGACATGCCAAATACACGAAAATGGTAATGTAAAAATTGCAAACGACAAAAACAACCCAGCAAAGGTTGGTAAAATGATAAGGAAAAATGCGTGTTACAGTCAACTCTCCCGTAAGCGGACACCCTCGGGAATCGAAAAAAGTGTCCGTTAGTAGAGCTGTCCGCCTACGAGAATTATTCCCGTAAGCGGACACCAAAGAAGAATGGGGTGGCTGTCCGCTTACGGGAGAGCCAGTGATTTAAAACAGAAAGAAGAACGAAAGTAGATCATGACGAACCTGGTCATAACGTAACACTACAAATGTTATGTTGTTCTGTCAAATTAAGGTCGTATTTTTGTTGATTTAGTGCAAATTAAAGACAAATTTCATTGCCAAGAGTCAATTGTTATTTTGGGTGTCCGCTTACGAGAGAGTCTAAACAAAAGAAAAATCAAAAGTGTCCGCGTCCGCTTACGAGAGAGTGTCCGCTTACGGGAATGTGCAATTACAGAGTTTGACTAAGAGGTAAAACGGGAATTTGAAAAGGCGTCCGTTAGTAGAGCTGTCCGCCTGCGAGAGTGTCCGTTAGCGGAGAGTTGACTGTATAAAGATACGGGATGCAAACTAGGGACAAATACGCTATAAAAACGGCGAAAGGCTTATACCGCAAAAAACTTGAAATTACCTCGATAGGAGCCGCTGGTTCAGCCACTGGTTCGACCTCCACAACTTCTGCATTAGATTCTGGCGCCGCCGTCGCCACCGGTGGTAAAGGTTCTGCCATGAAGACGCCAACAATGAATTCTGTCGAAGACGGGATGGTGTTGGTTGAAAATTTTTCAACCAACACCAACACAACACGTTTTTGTTTGCGCGTTTCTCCGAGGTCAGAGGGATCTCTAAACATCAACCGTAGATCTTGTAAGCATTTACTATAGAATGGGTAGCGCTTTGAAATTTTGGTACTTATTGTTGAAATGCATGAAAAAGATCAAGTTTTACAGCTAGATCCGAGCCAAACACTTCTTGTAACTTCTTTCTCCAATGATAGCAGTTATCAATGTAAAATTCCTTGACACTCTTTCCTTGGCTGGACAGTCTCCTAACTAGTTGTTGCAGAAGGCGACAGATTTTTTCAAATCCTTGCGTCTGAGTTAGTTGCCAAGTCACAATTTGCCCTCTTTCGTTCATAACACAGAAAAATGAATCATATTGTCGAATCCACTTTTTATCTTCTGTTCTCTCATATCCTATACTGCTAGTTTTACGAAAGTATGGTCGCAGCAAAGCCATTCAGCGTCGGTTGAAATTGATGACATTCGTTTGATAAACAAATCTTCATTCAAATTAAAGTAATCAAGAAAAAAAGTCAGAAATTGTATTTCGACTGGGGCATTCTCGCAGCTGAGTAAACTCTGGGAAAGAAGAATTTATTATGATTGGATGCCTAGCCATGTAAAAGTTTAAATCTTCTAAAAACCTGCTTTCGAGTTCCAAGTGACGCATGTGTAGCTGCTCAAGCAAAATGTTGTAAATTTGTGAAAAGGACAGTCCATTTCGCACCATTGAAACAAACATTTCGAGTAGCTCTCTCGTAACTCCAGTTTTGCGAGAAAGCAAGAAAGGTATTCTTCCCTGACTTGTAATCATGGCCAATACAGCGGGATCGTGTCCATTGATTTCATGCCCAGCGACACAACTATACACGCGACGTACGAGAACCCTTCCAGATATGCCGAAAATCTGTCGTGGCATTTGATGGCATAGCCGACCATCCTTCCACCCATTTGGTTTTAAAAGATAACTTCACCATGTTCATTGCAGATGGGGCATAGAAATTCAGGTTGACAAAAATGTGGCAGCTGTTGGTGCGGTTCCCATAATACTCTCTTTCTTTTTTATAAGAATATTGTTTTTCCGGCCCAGGCTGAATATTCCTATTTTTCTGCCGATTTAGGCTGAAAATATTCTTGTAATATTCTTAATTATAGCTTATGACATTTACGTTTAAGGCTGTATTGAGGTATAAATAGATTACATGTACCGCTCATCATTAAACATTTTGGCTATCACTAGTGAAGAGTGTTTCGTTTGTTGGCTAGTTTTGCCGTTTAGAGAAAGGAATAAGTAAAAACATTTCATTGTATTGTATTTACAGATGTTCAACGCACGAAATTATATTCTTTTCACAATTTCAGCCTCGATATTCTTATAAAATATATTATTATAAAAAAGAAAAAGTGTATGACATTTGGAAGTACGTAGGAATTTGGATCAGGAAATCCATTTAGTGGCACACTTAGCCTTTGCTCAACCGGACCAGTGGTGCAAGTAGCATGTCTTTGAAGAAGTCGTTGAACAGCTTGTTTAAACGCCAAATGAAGATCTTGATCTTCCATAAGTGAACACTCATCGAAACAGACAACTAGTAAGATTATAAAGAGAACGCCCTTAAGAGGGCGATCTGCCATCGCCGATTTAGAAGTTGTAACGTTGCCGATTTGTTTTGGAATTTTTTCGTGTTTGGTTGTGCTGCTGAAGTACCCGGCTCCGGTTTTGTCTGAAAGGCAATATAATTTATTCATTGTTCGGTGGCATTCAATTTTCGGACGTTACTATATGGCGGAAATCATTCGGCGACACTGATATCTGTTTAGCGTCTCGACTGATCTGATTCCACAGGATATTGAAGGGGCCACAGCCACGAACTTAGCCTGTTCCACCAAGGCGTTCAGATTGTGGGGTAGCAATGTAAACCGGTGAGCGAACGAATTAGGGTGCATTCGATTGGGAAATCCGTTTTCGGATTTTGAAATCCAGATCGAACGCACCCTTACTCTCGTTTATTATCGCTCGCATCATCCAACGACTTTCACCGCTCCCGACAATCGGTATCCCTGGACCAGACTTCCGCGAACTGAAACAGCTGAAACAACCTCGTCCCCCTTCGTGAGTGTTCTGGTTTTCTTTTACCAACAAGTGCTGACAGTTACCGCTGTGATTCCTATTGTTCTACTCAATACCTTTCATGTTTTTCATGTTTTGGCGATTTTCAAAAACTTTGTAAACTTGACAAGTTAGGGACGCATATAAGGACAAGTCTTCTAATGACAGATTCTAAACGCAAATGTAATCTAATTCTTGCAAAAATTTTGCAAGTACCCATATTAAAATTAATGTGAATGTTTATTCATTATTAATTGAATGTCTTTTAGTTTATTTGTGTTGCTTTTGCGCCTTTGCAGAACGGGCACCAGGATAATTAAAATAATAAAAGACAGAGATGAGCCGGCACAGGAGCTTGGGGTAATAAGCTCCTGGCCGGCATCATATTACTTGTAGGGTGATAACCAAGTGCGTGAAAAGCTATAAAAGTCTGTAGCGGTGTCATCGCACCTACAAAGGTGCAAAAGCAACACAAACTGAAAGACATTCAATTAATAATGAATGAACATTCACGAAAGGCGCAAAAGCAACACAAATAAACTGAAATATCCTGGTGCCCATTCTTTAAAGAAATCTGTCGTGTTAGAAAGATACTTAGAAGCCAGAGTTTAAAAAAGTTACTAATCTTTAAGAAAGTAGAAGTACCTAAATTTTGAACTACAATAGCATGCGCTCGATAATCAAACAACCGTGAAATGAGATACAAAAGGGTTAGTCCCGGGGGGTTAGTGTTAGAGGTGTGATCTCTGGAGTAAAATGATCTCGGTCATCATTTATTCCTACATAAAGCCACGTAGACAATCGATAGACTACCAGATCCTGTAGATCAACCGCTCAGGTGCTAGGCTAAATCCACCAACGTTTTCCAAGTGCAAGTCACAGATACAAGCCATAGGGTGCTTTCGCCGTTTCTAACTCTTCATTCAGACTTCGGTAAGTACGATTTACCCCTTGTTTTTACAGCATAATTTGTCACTGTAATCTCCTATAGAGTCCCTATAACAGTTTTCGTTTTCAACAGAGAACACGTCTTCCTTCCCAAGTACAAAAATCTGAAACGGACATGCCACTACCGTGGGATAAGATTGCTCCTCCAAGCGTGTCGGAATGGCTCGATATATACGCATATATACGCATATATACGCAAAAGCTAGAGATATTTTGCTGGGGAGCATTCTGCCCACGGTTGCATGCTTAATGGCGACAACCAACATAAAGGTAAAATGCAAATTACGCCACAAGCACGTAAATTTGTTTGTGCTTTGCCTCTCATCACCCGGATCTGGAAAATCCCCGACTTTTCAAAACGGCTGTTCCCAGCCTCTCCGCCTACACGTGAAAGAAGTAAAGTCGAACACTCTATTTGTAGACGAGTTTACCGAAGCCGGCCTTTTTTGGCAGCTGAAGTCAAGCCTGGGGCATAAAGCAATTGTTGGGAAAGAAGAGGTATCCCAATTCTTCGAGCAGATAATGGGAGTGAAGGAAAAGAGTAAACTTGACGTAGAATGCCTGATACAGCTCTATGACGGAGCGACATGGGTCTATACGAAAGGAGACAAATCTGCACGACGGGTATGCTATGGGAATACATGTTACTGCAGATGCCCGTGGGGTAACGTTCCCCTAATTTTTTAACAAAATAATACTATTTTCTCTCTGATTTTTCCCAAGCAAATCATTATAGTATTTACTTGAATTTGGTAGCTTTTAATTATTTTTGATCGTAGGGTATGGAAAACAATTTTAGGAAACGTCCGCATCAACTGAAGGGAAAAACTGAAGTGATCAGTAAAGGAGATCACATACCTTGTCTGACAAAGGGTTTAGATATGTTTCGTTGTGGAATAGGCTCAGTATTTCAAGGACCGAGAGTAACTATAATTGGGGTTGCTGGAAAAGAGTGATACACCACAATCCAAAATTTAGGAGAGTAACTGAACCTCCCTGCTCCCTCATTCCCCAGAAAGGCGCGAGATTGTGCTTGCCACCACCCGTTCGTTGTTCAATTCCCTTTGCAATGCTGAGAGAAAACGAGAACCTGCTATCAGCTTTACTGACACAATAAAACTTGAACGGTAAACTGTTCCTTACGGCAGAGGAAAAGAGACACGAAAACAGGATAAAAAAAAGTAGAATACGATATTCTTTGCTCGATATTTCGGCAAATATGGCCGTCCAACAATCGTTTGTTTGGACAGGTTCTCAAGAAAAGAAAAGCAATTGAATAATGATACAGATCAGCTCAAAATAAGTCACTGTGTGCATTTTCAAGGCCATATTCTTATTTTAGGAGAAGTGATAGGCAATCAAATTTTGGGAAAAACATGAAAGCGAGGCTAGGAGGATAGAATGTCTTTTCTCATACAAATGCTTAAAATTTCAGTGAGCCATAACTTTGCAACTGTTAAACCAAAAACACTCAAACTTTGCAAGATGATACACTTAGCAGCGCTTGTTTACGTGATATCATTAATTTCTCTGAAAACTTGGCCAAACAAAAAATTGCCTGTCTGGCCATATTTGCATTCGGTGTATAAATTTGACATAAGGCGGCTAACGTAAGATTAATACATACGTTAAAACTGTACAGTTTAAAAGTTATATATTCAGACTTCTTAACGTTTAAACTTTAACGTTCTAACGTATGTGTTCATTTTTGTCACAATTGCAAAATACTTAACTCACCCCCAGTTTTCGCGCGGACATTTTCCGCTCGCCAATGTTTTTTCGTTTCTCGCTCGACGGACTAAGCTGGGAAAGAGGGACTGCAAGTAATCTACATTTAGTATATTCACCACTGCCAGTATGGCTCAACGACCCTTCAGACTTACATAGGTGTTCACACTGACTGTAGAATTTGTTCTGTTCAACATGGACCATTCAAAATCCTGGAGTATCGATTGTAGGCTACAGCCAGCCAGAACGATTTTACCCAATTTACGCAAGATTGAAAGAGGGAAGAGACGGGGCTGTGGACAGGATGCTTACTTATCAGCCCAAGCCCATGCGCCTCACTGCCACAGACACCAAAGGCTTTATTAATCAGTTACACCAATCGCACGTCAAAGATTTGAGGTAAGCTCGATAATTAAATGGAAACAAGGCGAGTAATGACTGTTTTCATCTAAGCAAATCAGGGCACAGCCATACTTAAATTTGCCAATGGTCGATATTTCATAATGATTCAAAATGAAGGATCAAATATCACAACTGCAATCCTGGACAAAATAACTTGTGACACTTAAGAAGACACTATGCAATGACTGAGTCTTTCAAAGAAAGAATCTATCGCTTCATTTTCTGGACTCCCCATCCCCCTCAATACAAAGTTGAGACATTGTGCCTTGGTTCTATGCATAAAAATCAACATTGTATTGGGGGTGGGGAGGGGGAGGGGACGATAAAGACAATTTTTTTTTGCCTACGGCCCTGAAAGCTAGAGAAGTTTAAACCTTTCTTACATAAAAACCAACAGGCCAACAACGGCGAAAACAACACACCAATCGCCAGGCAAAAAGTGACGAAAAGAGGTCAAATTCTACAAGCGCAAACACAACGGGAAACCACAACAGACAGACTTGACCTCTAATCCGTCGCACGCGGCATTTGAAAGGTTTATTCAGTCAACACTAAAATGTACGATACCCGTTCAAAACATATAGAAGAAGCAAATGGCATTAAAAACATGATGTAAAAGTCGTGCAGGCCTATGTTTAAATCACACAATTTATACCTTAGAAATCATCACAAGCTTACACACTTACGGAATGTGGCGTTCAACACAACAACAGCCGTAGATGGCAAGATTATAGCTTCTTTGTCTCGAAAAATCCTATTGAGTACGCTAACTTTTCGTCAAATAAACTCTAAATACTAAACCCTATATAAATGAAAACAATCAAAATAAATCGACCGATAAATAAGCTTTTTCCTTCAACCTCGTGAATTCTGAATTTCTGTGGCACAGAAAATGGCCGCTAATAGGCATCTCGGCGCGCAATGCACACTGGTTGAGAGGGACCCTTTAGGCGATGGCAGCCATGTTTGAGGAAGAACATTGTGCAAATGCTGGAGGCAAACCCAGATAGCCCCGCGCCGTCTGAAGTGCCCTTCCCAACAGACAACACTGCAGCTCAACGTGAAAGGTTGGCAGTTGTTGTATCCACTGGCAAATCAAAAGAAGCAATAAGACAAAACTATGGTTTAGAAAACCAAGCACATGCCGAGCTCGGCAGCCATTTTCGTACAATTTGTATGTAACCCGACGATCCGGTTAGTAATAATATATGCGTGCATAAATTTGCATGCACAAATGTAACACCAAAAAAAAAAAAAAAAAGGACGAAGAAAAACGGCCCCCAGTCCTTACCTCATGCGCGCTGTGCGCCGAAACCTTATCTCATTACCTCATGCCGCTTCGCGCATGAGTAACAATATATCAATGAAATGACACCTTTTTTTTGGCAGAAACTTCATTTTAATCTCATAACTTCTAGCCCAAGCAATGCGTCTACTACAGTAGATCCTCGATATAACGAACTTCCACGGGAATGGCGAAAATGTGTTTGTTTTAACCGGGTTCCGTAAAATTGGGGTTATGTTCCATACATTTTACTATAACGGGGTTCCACTGTAATTGGCAACATTATTTACAACAAAACCTTCTCTATTTCGTTGTGAAACTCTTTTTATGCATGAAGTGATGCTGTTTATGTTTGAAATAAATACCTAAAGAAATTAACTACAATAATGATAAAAATAAGTTGATGACTGCTAGCTTGGTTCAGGAGGCCAGTTTGAATCTTGCTCTAATTGACGCTGTAAGATTCTAAAGTAATTCTTGGGTTGGGACTTGCAGAACAATTTATTGAGCAGTTTCTTCAACCATCGTGACGGGACTATGCACACCTAATAAAAGAAAGATAAGATGAAATTAAGTGTGTAGACTGCTAGCAGTCCCTCGGTGGATAGTCGAGCGGCCGAGAATCACGCGATCGGCGATCGACCAAGCGCGGAGCTCAAGAAAGATATACAAATTGTAAGCCACCACTGAGGGGAGGAGGAAAGGGAGTGTCAAGCAGACGTTTGGCGGCCGTTTAAACGAAAAAGAGGAGTAAACAGGATAAAAGCAGCCTACTAATACCAATTTTTTCCAAGAAATTTGCAGAATGAACTCTACCACGTGCTAATGCATTGACTTCAAGCTCTTCCATACTCTTTCATAATTAAACCGTAATTTTCTTCGGAGAAGAAATATACGCTCAAAGCCGGAAAGACTTGTACTAACTAAGAATGCAATAAATACTATAAAATCGCTATGTTCTCGACAGTTCGAAAAAACAGTTGTCACATCGAGTACTCGCATATTGTCCTTGGTTCACGCGCGAGGGAATTTTCTTTGTTTAGCTTAAGTTTGTTTTGCTTTGCAACATTTGCGAAAATTTCTGCACGAAACAAAAACATTGTTTCACTTTGTATTTCTCGTTCTTTAAGCGTGCCAAGCAAAACCGATAAAACGGTGAGCATTCATCCTTTTAAAACTGAAATACATCCTCAACGAAACAAAAACATAAATTTGAAAGTACCTGACCTCCTCAACGAAACAAACCAGAACAGAAAGAAGCGAGGGAAATCTGATAACTTTTTGCTTTATTCCACAGGGATCCAGCAACGACGTTGGCTCGGTGAAGAACCTTTGTCCATGTTCAATTGATTTCCAGCGAACTTCTAGACATTACCAAGTCGAATGGATAGCATAAACCGCTTGAAAACCAGTCGAAAGCGTTGTCGAAACATAAACAGCGAAAGTCGTGCATAGATGCATGCTCGAGTCGGCTTGTCGTCACTTTGTTTTGATTGGATGCCGAGGCTCTCCCGAGACTGCCGACGGTTTCGTAGTAGATCTTCTTCCGCTCTTGATTGGTTCTCAAACAATTCATTGCTACTTTCGGAAAACCGAAACAGACAGAAAGACAGAAAAATTCTCGATTCTACACGATTAGTAAACTGCCTAAAAGAGTACCCAACCCCCACCCCCCCTGAAAAAAGTTTACGACTGAGGGACATGGAGTGACTAATTTGCATATCTTTACCCGTATACTATATCTAATTTACGCTTGCGCATTAACGAGATAAAAACGTGAAAAAACAGATGCAGAAAGAACACAATTTTTTTCTCTCATACTTACCTCGATAAATAAAGAAATGAGAAAATTACACAAAGCAATGCCAACAAGTGTAAGTCTGAAGATTAAATCAGGCATGGTTGCTAACTGAAAAATATAAGAATAGCCTATTATGGGCTTCTTCTAAACAGTAACTACAGTGGAACCTTTCTACAATGGCCAACATTGGACTACAGTAACTACAGTGGAACCTTTCTACAATGGCCAACATTGGACTACAGTAACTCAGTACAGTGTAACCTTTCTACAATGGCCAACATAGGACTACAGAAACTACAGTGGAACCTTTCTACAATGGCCAACCTTGGACTACAGCAACTACAGTGGAACCTTTCTACAATGGCCAACCTTGGACTACAGCAACTACAGTGGAACCTTTCTACAATGGCCAACCTTGGACTACAGTAACTACAGTGGAACCTTTCTACAATGGCCAACATTGGACTACAGTAACTACAGTGGAACCTTTCTACAATGGCCAACATTGGACTACAGTAACTACAGTGTAACCTTTCTACAATGGCCAACATTGGACTACAGTAACTACAGTGGAACTTTTCTACAATGGCCAACATTGGACTACAGTTATGTAACTACAGCGGAACCTTTCTACAATGCCCATCCTTGGACTACAGAAACTACAGTGGAACTACAATGGTCACCCTTGGACTACAGTAACTTGTAATTGGCGGTTATGGGTATAGTGACTTTAGTGATGGCTTCAATGCTAAAGTACCAGGGACCAGAATAATAGCATAAAACTTAACGTCGAACATAACTGCTAATGTCTGACGTTAATATAGTGAGTTTGACTGGCTGAGCTTCCGACGTTAGCTGTTACGTCCGATGTTAAGGTAGCCTTGATCTTTACCTCAAAAAAATTTTGCAGCGTGTGTCCTGGAAGAACGACTAAAAATCCAGTGAACAGTGTAAGTGATATGACGACAAGGAGAAAATAAGCTGTCATGAAAAAAAATATAAACACAATTTAATTAGACACTTTCACATGTGCAAACTTCACATGATTACCCTCAAGTCATTGGTTAGACTGTTGATATATGGGGAAATTATGTTTATGCTTGCGTTTACACACCATTTTTATAAAATGCTTTTCGATAAGGTGCTCCTCCAGAAAACACCACAGATAGCTGAATATACTGAAATGATGACAGTGCAAACACAACTGCATTCTGATGACACTTCATGTATGTACCATTTTTATTTGTTATATGGACTGCTTCAAACCTGTAAAACAAGAAAATAGATTACTATCTGGTTTATAGAAATTAAAAAGTTGATGAACATGAGACATTTCTGCCCTTTTACGATCATTTTAACACTGCAGAAGGCTGAGGTGGTAAAGTGAACTAAGGCCTTGATAATTCCGCTATAAGGCGAAAGCCAAATACAATAATGATTTCGCATACAGCCAAATTCACTCAGAATGTATCCTTGAATGTTTTTAGTACTATAACAAGATTAATACGTTGTTTTGTGAACTCTGGCTCGTCAAATAGTTGTTATTCAAGAGATAGAGATAATGTTTTGATTGAGCGCTGCTTTCCGACTGCAGCGCTTATTCAAGGGCGACGCTCTTTAATAATCTTGCTTTTCAATGCGACGCTTATTCGAGGGCAGAGATATTTTGAAGGTGGTGCTCTTTCGATTTGGTGGCCATGGTTGTTCTTTGTACCGGCTGCCATTTCCCTTAGGTTTTATATGCCCTCTAGATTTCTGTTCATCAGGTCTTGCCATGAGGTTTTTGGTATTGCTTCCCTTTTTGTCCCACTCTCCTCCGTTCAGCGACGGAGACTTTTTTTTATCCATACTGCACTTCTTCACGCACGTTTTTATTTTTGCCCCATATCTTAGTTCCCTTACATGTGCCATAGAGGTATCACATGCCTATGAAAAGTGTCCTACTCATATTAGGCGCCTTTCGCTACATCACACTCTCCGCTTACCACGACTGTGACTGAACGTAGTAAAATCCGGCAACCTGCACTGTGGTTTGGACAATAATTTGGGAAATCAAAGAGAAAAGAACAACTGGAGACATGAGACTTCCCCCTGGTCTTTGAGCCACTAGCAAGGGATAAGCCTCCGTTTGACCCACTGCAAATATAAAACAAAACTCAAGTGAGTAGATATTTTTATTATATCATATCTAATATTAATCATATCTTGACACATGTAAAGATATCAATTTGCCTTTGTCAAACAAGCTAAAAGATGTTCTGAAAGTTCGTACAACCTGCGGCCAGTCCCGGGGGGGGGGGGGGTGGGTTACTCCCTATAATGGGCTTTACGGGGATGCTCCGCCCGAAAGGGGTACCTTTTCTAGGCTGGAGGTATATGAAAGGGTAGGGATTTCACGAGTTGAAGTATATAAAAGGGTAGGGAAAACTAATAAAGCAAGGCTGACCGTACAATTGGGATTATAAGTATATTCTTTCCAATGTTTCGTCAGGCATGGCCTGATTTCTTTAGGGAATAAAACGACTACAAGAAAAATGTTACAATGGCACTTATCGTAGATGAGTACGCCACGCCAACATATCAGCGGTTTCTCGCTTTCTTGACCCTATAGTCTCGTTTTGATGTTTACGAGAACCTCTGACGACGATGAGCGTAAACATCAAAACGAGACTATAGGGTCAAGAAAGCGAGAAACCGCTGATATGTTGGCGTGGCGTACTCATCTACGATAAGAGCCATTAAAATCGCCAAGAAACAAAAGGATATAAGATTACAATAGAAAGACGTTAGGGAAAACTGTACACAACAAGCATGTTAACATATATATATATATATATATATATATATATATATATATATATATATATATATATATATATATATATATATATTTGATATAAACTGTCCACTTTCATTACAACACCAAAGTTATTATGGGAACAACAACTATAAACCACTACGATGTTTGTTTACACTATCTACATAACAACGGCCATCTCAGACAAGATTTTATGGCCATTGTACAAAGGTTGTCGTTGTCGGGAAATGCCCATAAGTAGAAGTTCGACTGCAAAATTTTGTCTATGTTGTTTCCGATTGGACAAGATCGCTCTTATCAGATTAGTAACGGTAAAACATTTGTCGTGTGTATAGGGAACTTGGTCACTTGAAGGAAACTTGGAAGACAGTGCTTTGTTCGGTTCGCAGTCAGTGCCTTGTTTCCGTCAACATGTTATGACTCTCGCGGCAGCTGTATCATACTCATGACAAGAATTTGGATAAGAATTTTGAATTTTGACGATTGTGAAATTGTCACTCCGACAAGTGTGATTATTCTGTGAATTTGTGAGTCCGGGTTTTAAAGAATTCGGAACTAATATAAGATACATATTTGCCTGTACATTGTATCTAGTCTTGGTACAACGTTTAGTGATCTTTAGTTGACAGTAAAATAGAACAATGAAACTTACTGACGAGAGCCAGACTCGTAATAATGACAAGGTCTATGTACAAATACTGCCAGTCAGTTAGGTTAGAAGAAATCTAAAAAAAAAGGATATCATCATATAATGTTAGGTGTTAACAACGGCAAAAATTAACATGCATTCAACATTATCCAGTATAAGATGCAAGGTTGTGGACCTTAGCATACAAGTTGAAAGAAGATGAAAATTAAAATCAAAATCATTTCTGGGAACTCTACTGCTTGTTTGAAGATGTGCTAACATCCTTTATGTTATAGTCAGAGACCAGTGCAGTGTTGCTGCTGAATCGTTTCAGTTGAAGAACTTTTAGTTTTAATATATAAAGTACATGAATGCCACTGATTAAAGCAGATACCATAGCATATATCAGAGAGTTAATACCTGTGTCTCATGTACTTAAGGATAGTTAACTTCTTACAACAACTAAGAACTAAAAAGGGTGGATTCAAATTCCACCAATGATATTGACATTCTCAGAGACGTCCAAGTTAAATCCAGGACTGAAATCCAAATATCTTTAAAAAAGAAAAAGTTGGTTTTACTAGCATTACACCACAAGGGCATTTTATGCTTCAATTAATACAATATATATATATTGTTGGCGTATCTGAATAAAAACTGGTTCAAAGTTTGACCGCTCGACAAGGAGTGAATGAAGGAGCACAATTTTCGTAAAATTCCTTTGGTAATCACCTCTGGAATATAATATAGGCTTGATGCTTCCTCAGAATAGTTTCTGATCTCGTCATTACGGCTGTAGGAGCTAAGAAACGAGCAAGTTTGTAAACAACATTGATTGACCCAGCTCGTACTCCGATGTTTGAAAATTTGGTGCTGATGGAAGGGAATAAAAAGCCAAATCAACTACAGGTACGATGTTTTAACCGTTTCTTGTATCCTTTAGCTGTGAATTTTTGTAAGACATACTGTCCACGCTGCTGTTCTTTCCGACTTTTCGCCGCTATGTTTAGGTTCGTAGCCGTGTGTTTGTTCAATTTGTTTTGATTCTGAATTGACCTTTTCAAGATACGAAACACTTGTAACTAAGACATCCTATGCCATGTTACTGTGTTTAATTCTTGTAGTCACTACTTTGTCCCGTTCTTTAAGTAGACGAAAGCTCTTCGTAGAAACTCTCAACTGATTATGTACGCTATGTTAATTTTAGCTTAGCAAAGGTTTCGGCATTCGCTGCTAATGTTGTTTAAGAAATGGTGCGAGGCAAAATATTGTTGTTAGCCTTTTAACTTAATGAAAGGTTGTATATCTCAATGAATTTTTTTCTCGAAACTGTGATTTGTTGTCATTGTGTTGAATTACAAAACAGTTATAGTGTTCAAGCTTGCACAATATTGACAAAGGCGCCACTTTCATTCATGAACTGTGTGATGTTGCAAGTTTCGCGCAGTAAAACATATGTAAGCTTTTTTTAAAATAAAGGCTTGGCTTGGATATTTTTTCTTCAAACTGTGCTTTGTTATCAATGTGTTGAATTATAGAACTATTAACTGTTATAGCGCTCAAGCTTGCGTGATATCGCCTAATTTTAGCCGACTCGGCCTACGGCCTCGTCGGCTAAGTATTAGGCGATATCACGCGCGCTTTCGCGCTATAATAGTTAATTACATATATATTCAAGCTATCAAGAACGACGTGTGGAAAATATATTAGACTTACAGAATACAGTAATAGCACTGAAACAAACTGAACAATGCTGTAAAGAGCCATGTACTTGAATGTTCCAAAGGAGGTCACCAGTGCTGCTCTGCCTTCCCTAAACCACAAAACAAAAGAGGTCATTAATACTCACACAGTCCCCCTGACAGCGCAGGACAGAACAACAGGTCACCAGCTGCCCAATGTCCTATACAGTCCGGCAATTCGCGTGACGGCGCGGGTTTTTAGAAAGAAAGTAAAACAGCTCCGTTTTGTAAACAACGTACACAAATGACAATTTCTCAAAATCCACTCATTAAAATTTCATGAAATTTGTCAGAAGTCTTGTTTTTATCGTATTTCAAATAATGAGAACTTTAAAACAGAAGTCTAACAAAGGAATTCTGTGACGCGATCAATATTGACTGGGCAGCTATGTTCTTGAATATTCAATTAAAATCTTCCATCACTATATTTTCCTTTTGCCAAGTTTCAGCTTCTAAGCTGCAACCTTTCTCACATAATGCCCTAACGAATGACAAACTCACAACCTATCAAAACTGTGTTTGGCCACCTTAAGCGGACACCCTCGGGACTCTCGCTAATGCCCACTTAATACTGGGTGTCCGTTTGATACAGGTTCTGATACATTGTACAATGATAGATAATTGACCCTGTTATATCTCCATGTTTATTATACCCACACGTACTGATTTCATTACATTTAGATTCATAAACCTAATTCGTAAATGTCTGTATCGCGTTGAATTACTTTTTACTGGAAAACATGCTTTTAGAAGTAGACGATAATCCTACAATCTAATGAAAATGCATTCTAAAACACTTGAAATGTCCACCTGATACAGGTTTCATGTCACAAAATGACCTAATTTTGGTGTCCGCGTCCCCTTAATAGAGGGGTCCGCGGAATACAAGCTGAGGGTGTGCGCTTAATACAGGTTTGACTGTGTACCAGACACTCTCTGACATAAACGGATGACATCATTCAAGTTCTGCCGGTAACTTTTGATCTTCTTAGACGCAAAATCCTGCTGCTTAGCAAAACAAGATAGTGTCTTGCCGATCAGCAATTATCCCACCCCACCATACCATACTTACTGTCAAGAACATAACAACTGGTTATTACAAATTGCGTTGACAGTATGATGAAAAAGGTAACACATAAGTAGGCTTACCTTATCACTGTAGGCACACACTCAATGTTGGGAATCTGAAAAAGGTGACTTCATTATTCTTCAACTACTAGCCACATGATGTACTACTAAGATTGAGACTATCAATAATTTTACAGTAATGAATCAAAGGATGTAAAACATTTTATGGGGGCAGTATTGTGTTATATCTCCACATTACAGACCTTATCACAGCCATACCAAACAAATGCAAAAGGTTTTTGATTACCAACCAAGTTTACATCTCTACTGGAAATGGTACACAAGCTTCGCGCATAAGTGCCAAAACAAAGCAATAATATTTCAGTTGGCTTGCCAACGTACATGTTCTCAATCATGTATGTGAAATAAAATATACATATATATATATATATATTTCCATCTTAAAGGCCATGTGTAAGTGATTCTCATTCAGTGCTTTCAGATTCAATATCGATCTCAAGTAAACCAGTGTCAAATATCAATAAAGTGAGGACAAAAATTGAGTTGTCTGACTTGACTTAATTCAATCGCAGTTTGAGTAGAGTAGTCTTATCAGTTTTCACTGCAGTGGATACTTTCAACCCTAACAGAAGCTAGACTACCAAACAAAATAGCAAATCTAGATGGTCGCTTAGAAAATATCAGCACATGGCAAGTCTTAACTTGACACACATGGAGTCAATTGGCCACCATGCAGAAATCCAAAAGCTGACGCTTCGAGCGCTGACCCTTTGTCAGAGAGAATCAAGGAATTGTGGGTTATGTAAAAGTATATTGAACGATGGAACTCACCATCGGAAACATGTTAACATAAAAAAAAACCAAGATTTTTCAAGTTGCTCTAAGTTTTCACAGCTTTCCTTGTTGCCCTTTGGTTACAACACAACTAGCACATTAAAATTAAAAATAATATGAACAATTTTAAAACATAATTACATGTCGGAAAGATTATGGTGTTCAACTCATAAATTTCTTGTGAACTACCATCTACAATGTAAATGGTTTGTTGAATAATGCATTCATATTCTTGTATCACTGGTCATAATTAAGACAGTGACATGTCAGTTTGAGCCTACTTTGGATGTGAATGGTGAGGCAACAGAAGCTTCAGCTTGTGATAATGAAATTCCTGCATGCGCCATCTTGAGTGCCTGGACGGAAAAACAGCACAGGCCCATTATAAAGCTAACAATTTAAGTGTCTTTCCTTATAGGAAGTAGCAAACATCTGATAAAAAGTGAAAGAAGTTTCTTTTTAATAAGCAGCAAGGTCATCTAATATCTCTAAGTAAAGGTGGGTTGATACTTAAATAACTAAAGGTCTTATTTTTCCTTGCTCTATGCTAACTAAAGATGTTTAAACATGCTATAGCCTCAAAACCTGCTTGTAGGGGTGGTTTCCGCTTGCAGGGTTGCCATGGATACCTTCCTGCTGCACCTGATTAGCGTCAGGGCCCCCACCACCTATTGGCGATAAGTTTAATGGTATACACCTGCACGGTAAACCTAAATCGCATTACAATAATTATTATGTTCTCTATTTTGCTGCGTGCATGCATTCGTGTGGGACAGAATATGCAGACGAACGACAGGAATGGTTTCCAGAGGTAACGGGGGAAGTCAAAAGCAGGCGAATGGCAATCTTTAATTAGCATTGAGAAAATACTAATTTTTGAAATGAGCTATCTTGGTTAGGTTGATTAGTGTGATTTTAATATACTCACTCAATGAGTGACTGTTATTTGGTTGTTGAAAAATCCATTTCCCCCAAAATTTCCCCTGGGGTGTCCACATATTTTGAGAATTGTGACACCAACTTTAAACATTTTTAAGTTTTGCTTTTATTTTTATTTGGCGGAAAAAATATTTCCCTTGAGGTAAGAAGCTACCTTAAAAGACAAAAACCGAGTGACAAATTTAGGACTCGGTAAGACTTTTGATGAACAACAAAAAGATAGACATAATAATTTTTTATTATAAAGAAAAAGAAGTCCTTCTCTTACCCCACAGTCATTTGCTCCATCCCCACACATCCCTACACAGTAACTTGTACAAGAGAAACAAAATCAAAATAACCGAGTGTCAAATCACTGACAAAAGAGTCTCAAAGAGCACAAAATAAGAGGTAGAAATGTTATACAACCTAAAAAATGTTAATGATACTGAATTGTCTGATATAAGGAACTCATAATGGGTTATGAGTTATAGGCATCTTGACAATACAGAATTCCCCTGGGGTGAGACACCCAAGTCAGAAAGAAACAAAAGCGAATAGGCATGAGGTGATAAGCTTCTGCCACGCCATGTTTAGAACTTATCAGCACTTATGCTTAACAACAACAAAGTCATATGTTTTAATGTGATTTTTTGGAAAGTAAGGTCTCTTAATGGAATTGCCAGTGCGGCACAGTGAATCTTTATCACAATGACTTACCTTAAATTCTGTAATCCTTCAATAAGATGAGTTTTCTGCTCTGGTGACATTCGTGCAAATACAGTTGCAGATATCAGCAACTAAAGACCACAAGATACATGTAATAAAAATAAAATGGCAACGAAGCAATAATAAAGCGAGTTATACATTAATGTATATCTATGTATTATGATCCACTAAAACGTACTACATTAAGCAATTTGTTTCATCCACTATTTTGCCAAAATCCATCATATGTGATATATTACTAGCAAAACTAGCATCTTAACCAAGGTAAGATTATTAGTTACTTCATAGTGAGAAAGAAGAAGATAAACTGGTCCTTCTGAGCTACTCCAGGCTAACAGACAAAATAATACCTTCTTAAACAGCTCTGGCTTATGACTCCGAATTAAAGCAAAAGTCCTCCCTGCCAAAGCCATATGATAACGGTTTTTTTCATATCTTGTTTGGTAAGCATATGGATCCTAATGAACCATGAAGAAAGAAAAATAAGACAACGTTGCAAAAATTACAAGTAACTTTAATCATGGCAATTTTTAACAAGCTGTCACTAGCAATGCTGTACATACCTCTGATGCAAAATCATTCTTTCTTTCAACTGCTCCAACAACATTCCATTTAATCTGCAGACCAGAAGAGTGGTGCTCACTTGGCTTGGCAATTACTTCAATCACCTAACGACAAATCAACATACTTAGTGAGTGTTTTTGAAATAACACAGACAAAGGAAAAAAATAATTTATTGCTTTTTTGGGGTGAACAAAATGGCACAGGACAAGTGACTGAAAAGCACGTTTGTCAGAGTGATGATTTGAAGCACCGCACTTCATCAGTTTGTATGTAGACAATAGAGAAACTAACACGGTGGTAGTCAAAGACACTGGCCTGATAACTACGAAAACTGCCTTGTGCTTAACTTTCTAAAGGGATGTTTTAGAGACAGAAGTTGCTGGCAGAGCTGAAGAATGAACAATTACCTTACCTTATGAGTAGGTCCAACCATACCACAGTCTCTAGCTACACTCACAGCTGTCAACATGTTATCACCTGTTCACGATATACTAGTGTTAGCTAAAACATTTTCCTGCGCACTATAAAAAAGTTATACTTCCATTTAACATAAAAAGGTAATATATTGAATAAAAAGCATTCACTTTGACTCTGCCTAATGCACCCAAAATGTTACACAACCCCGCCCAGAACTGGTAGCTGGTGAACCGGGAAACCCAGTCATAACCTAGACTCCTGCCCAAAACCTACCGGTTTTAATATTTATAAATCACAAACGACTTCTTTGAATTGTGTGTCTTAGCTGCAGTCATATCACTGGTAAGAATAGATTGGCATGTCAGTGGAATTCTTACCAGTTACCATGACAGTCCTGATATCAGCATTATGAAGCATTCTTATTACAGGAGAACTCTGTGGTTTGAGAGCATTTTGGAGAATCAACAGTCCTAGAAATGTCAGACTTGACTCTACGTGATCCCTACAAAACACAGTTAAATGATAGGAGTCCAATAAAAATTGAGGAATAGAACATACATGTTAAAGCTGAATTACAGTCCGTACTGCGCAATCTCGGGGTTTGTTTTCATTTTTTGTTTTAAATTTGTTGATATGTTACACTTCGGTAATAGCATACATGGAGTAAATGGGAGTAAACCGTCAGTCCGCCATTACGGCAGTCGTGTTTACGAATGCTCGATGAGCTGAAACGTCGGTTTGGGAAAACTTTGAGGTTCTTTTACTTGTTATTATTGTGTTTGGCAAGGACATCTGACGTCAATAATGAAGAAAAAGGTAAGTTTGCCCCGTAATTTTCATTTTTGCTAGTAAACGTTCTTTGTTTGTGAGTCTCACAAACATTGCCGAGCTAAGGTTGCGCAGTACGGACTGTAATTCATCTTTAATGTGATTCCATCAAAAGAGAAGTTATAATGACAATTGTCTAAAACTTTGCACAGTTATTTATTACATCTAGTACATAAAAAAATTTAACAAAAAGAGGGGGTCGCCATGCCCGTTTTCATGTTATAGCGCTGTAGTATAACTAATTTTCTAGCTTGTGACAGCAATATTGAAAATCCTAGCCTTGAGCGAGAGGCAACCATTCTCTCCAGAAAGTTATTATTAGCAAAGAAAATATAAGTATTATTGTTAGATAGCAGAACAATGTCATGTCATCGAGAAAAGCCTTTAAGTTACCCTAAAAGAGAAACTAAATGAAATAATAGTAAGGGCAATTTCAGCATCTGCACGCTCCCGGTGAAATGCTAAAAACTAGATTGTAAAAGTGATTCCATGAGAATATTCCAAACACTACTAATGAAAAATTCTTCAACTTTAGATATATAATGGAGAGTAGTATTTTCTTCAAATACATGGAATAAAAAAGATAGACGTTTAGAAAACAATGGCTTATTTACAAAGGGAAGTGAATCCTCAACGGAAACCCAATTGCTTTAGAGTGTGCGTGTGCTCGTGCACGAGCAAATGACACAAGATATTATGCACAGTAGTGATGCGCAATGCAATACTAGGGAACCACCTTAAGGCCATTTATAGCAATGAAGCAAATGAAAGTTTGGAATCAAAGGCCCCTATGAGCCAACTCGTGAATACACAGATTCTTCACCCAAAAATTCATAGCGGCAGGATGTTTTACAGAAAGCTTATGTAGAAGCTGCATAACATACGTTACCGTGCAACTCTTTGAAGCTGGTGCCACGATAACTTTGGATGTAAAGGTTTCCATGCCATACCTAGAACTCTATAACCATTCATAGTATAGTGCTGGAGAACATCATGAAAATCTGATGGAACTAACAATACCAACAAATTGTTAGTCATAGTGCAGAGCTGGCTTTTTATTACGTAGCAGTTTGGAGAAAGAACTGTCCTAAGCGACATTTTAACAATTTTGGTCAATCTTTTAATCTTAAAAAGCACAATTTTAATACAATGACTCAATCATGGTCGTTACTTGAAACCGGCATTTTTGGCCCGGGAAACCCTACATAACGTTTCAGGATAAAATTATATTTCCTCAAAAAATGCAGGATTTTCTGACTTGGTTAGAGTTCTCTCACTTACAATTTCATGATCCAGCAATAAATACGACCAAAGTGCTTTTGAGACATAACAAGAACTCTATGAGTAGTAAAATCGGGCTTTAAACGTACATAGTCTACATAACAACAGAATGAAGCAATTGATATGCTGTTACTTGATCTTATCGAAACTGGAAATGAGTTCCATAAAACAGGTGCCACACGAGCAAAAGTGCGACCCCCAAGCACTGGAAAAGTTGAAAATTTCCATAGTATGTAAAAAACATGTAAATAACATGTAAATCCTCAAAAAGATACTGTAAATGAAAATTTACATGATTTTTACCCATTTACATGTTTTGAGAAATCCTGTAAAAAACATGTAAATAATTGAGGTGAAACATGTAAATTATGGAAAAGATCCTGTAAATTTTTCAAACCAGGGACATAAGACCATGTAAATAGCATGTAAATCGAATAAAGGAAGCCCGTAAATAACATGTAAATTCAATAAAGGAACCTGTAAATATCACATAAATCGAATAAAGGAGCCTGTAAATAACATGTAAATCGAATAAGGAAGCCCGTAAATATCCTGGAAATCAAATAAAGGAACATGTAAATAACATGTAAATCGAATAAGGGAGCCTGTAATTAACATGTAAATCGAATAAAGGAGCCTGTAAATAACATGTAAATCGAATAAGGGAGCCTGTAAATAACATGTAAATCGAATAAAGGAGCCTGTAAATAACATGTAAATCGAATAAAGGAGCCTGTAAATAACATGTAAATCGAATAAAGGAGCCTGTAAATAACATGTAAATCGAATAAGGAAGCCCGTAAATATCCTGGAAATCGAATAAAGGAACCTGTAAATAACATGTAAATCGAATAAGGGAGCCTGTAAATAACATGTAAATCGAATAAAGGAGCCTGTGAATATCATGTAAATCGAATAAGGGAGCCTGTAAATAACATGTAAATCGAATAAGGAAGCCCGTAAATATCCTGGAAATCGAATAAAGGAACCTGTAAATAACATGTAAATCGAATAAAGGAGCCTGTAAATAACATGTAAATCGAATAAGGGAGCCTGTAAATAACATGTAAATCGAATAAAGGAGCCTGTAAATAACATGTAAATCGAATAAAGGAGCCTGTAAATAACATGTAAATCGAATAAAGGAGCCTGTAAATAACATGTAAATCGAATAAGGGAGCCTGTAAATAACATGTAAATCGAATAAAGGAGCCCGTGAATATCATGTAAATCGAATAAGGGAGCCTGTAAATAACATGTAAATCGAATAAAGGAGCCTGTGAGTATCATATAAATGGAATAAGGGAGCCTGTAAATAACATGTAAATCGAATAAGGGAGCCTGTAAATATCATGTAAATCGAATAAAGGAGCCTGTAAATAACATGTAAATCGAATAAGGGAGCCTGTGAATATCATGTAAATCGAATAAGGGAGCCTGTAAATATCATGTTAATCGAACGAGGGAACCAAATCGAGCCAGCTCGCTTGTTTACTATCATGTAAATTAATGCAAACATTCATAGACAAAGTAAACATACACGACTCATTAAAAAGCTGCTTTTCAATTGTTTTATTATAACTCCCTTGATCGTAATGTTACACCCTTTTTCAACTGTTCAAGATTCTATGTTTCTGCTTTTCATTATTCCTTTCAAAGAGCTACATGTACACTGTACAGTGTACATTGACTGCAGCTTTGGTATGTTTTCTGCAATAGCTTGGCCATGGGATGCTCTTGCTCTAGAATCCTGCGAAACAAAACCAAAAACAGCTGCAGTGAGCAGTCTGTCTAGTAGTAGTCTGCCTAATACTAAAGGCAACTGTCCCTTGTGTCCATATAATTACTAGACCAGTTTCATCTGATACAAGTCATGTTAGAACAGACTTCATCAGAGATTTTGAACAAGATTATGTGAGGAACTTATTTTATACACACCATTTACATTTCAACATTACATACAAGTAACATAGACAAGAATTAGAATTATTGTCATTTACAGTAGGTGTTTGAAAGTCTCACATAATCTTGTGACAGCATATTATCAGATCTTTGAGTGACCACATTTATACTGATTGCAGATTGTAGCTTCAGTTCAGCAAGTGCCAGCATTTTGTCAGATCTTTAATGCCATTTTGGCATAATTATATTCATTGGCTGCAGGTACCTGGCCTATTAATTAAAGGAGAAATGTTAAATTACCCCTTCTGATAAATTTTAAATTCTGCACTAACATAGGATAATATGAACATCAATAATTTATGGAGATAATTGGATTATAGCCTGAGTGTAACGCCATGCGAAGAAAAAAAAACAAAGCTAGTATTAAAAAATGAGTTAAATACTTATCTTGAAGCAAGGGTCCAACCGACGAACAGGATTAATCTCCTTGCGGGTAGCAGAGTCGGTGGCAGAATATCTCGAAGAAACTGGAAAACCACTGGAATGACCACTTGTCAGGGTTTTTCTGCTGGAACAGGGATGCTGGTGTTTATCCTTTGTAACCTTCCCTGGTGAGAATCTGAAGGATCTTTAAGAATCCTTAAAAATCTGCATGAGGATCTGCGAGGATCTTACTGAGGATCTTAATAAAGATCTTTGAGGATCTTTTAAATTCCTGTAACATCCTCAATAATCTTGCCAAGATCTTCAAGGATCCTTTAAATTCTTGGCAAAGGATCTTTAAAAATCTTCAAAGTTCTTTGCAAGATCCTTTAAAGGATTGTATTAAGATCCTTGAAAGATCCTTATAAATTCTTGAGGATCTTAAAGGATCCTTGCAAAGATCCTCACAAGGATATTTTGCTAGGATCCTTTTAAGATCTTCATCAATTCCTTAAGGATCTTTGTAAAAAATTCTACAATAAATTGCAGTGATGAAGAATCTTTGAGGATCTTTCAAAGATCCTGTGAGGATCCTTTAAAGATCTTTATCTTTAAGGATCTTTGACAGGTCTTTGAAGATCTTCAAAGATCCCTGAAGATCCTGTGAGGATTTTCACCTTTCTGCCTTCCCTTTGGCTTGGTACATTCATTTCTCATCGTCCGAGTTTGAAGCAAGCTCACCTGACAAATATTCATTAATGGTCAACCAGCCGTACTCGCTTTGACGTGCTTCGAAACTAACTCAGTACCTGATTGAACAGCCACTTTAACTTTTTCGTATCAATTCATGTAAGGCATGGTCCATTTGTTGCTGATTTCCTTTCCTATATCGATAAAACTAAATTCTCGTGATTTGTCAGATGATTTGTCTCGTGATTTGTCAGATGAGCTTGCTTCAAACTCAGACGATGAGAAAAGAATGTACCAAGCCAAAAGGAGGGCAGAGAGGATGATTACAAAGGATAAATGCCGGCGTCCCTGTCCTGGCAGAAAAACCCTGACAAGTGGTCATTCCAGTGTTTTTCCAGTTTCTTCAAAACATTCTGCCACCAACTCCGCTACCCGCAAGGAGATTAACCCTGTTCGTCGGTTGGGCCCTTGCTTCAAGAGGATCACAGGATCCTCATAGGAAGATCCTCACAGGATCTTCAGGGATCTTTGAAGATCTTCAAAGACCTGTCAAAGATCCTTAAAGATAAAGATATTTAAAGGATCCTCACAGGATCTTTGAAAGATCCTCAAAGATTCTTCATCACTGCAATTTATTGTAGAATTTTTTTACAAAGATCCTTAAGGAATTGATGAAGATCTAGCAAAATATCCTTGTGAGGATCTTTGCAAGGATCCTTTAAGATCCTCAAGAATTTATAAGGATCTTTCAAGGATCTTCATACAATCCTTTAAAGGATCTTACAAAAAACTTTGAAGATTTTTAAAGATCCTTTGCCAAGAATTTAAAGGATCCTTGAAGATCTTGGCAAGATTATTGAGGATGTTACAGGAATTTAAAAGATCCTCAAAGATCTTTATTAAGATCCTCAGTAAGATCCTCGCAGATCCTCATGCAGATTTTTAAGGATTCTTAAAGATCCTTCAGATTCTCACCAGGGAAGGTTACAAAGGATAAACACCAGCGTCCCTGTTCCAGCAGAAAAACCCTGACAAGTGGTCATTCCAGTGGTTTTCCAGTTTCTTCGAGATATTCTGCCACCGACTCTGCTACCCGCAAGGAGATTAATCCTATTCGTCGGTTGGACCCTTGCTTCAAGATAAGTATTTAACTCCTTTTTTGATACTAGCTTTGTTTTTTTTCTTCATATGGCGTTACACTCAGGCTATAATCCAATTATCTCCATAAATTATTGATGTTCATATTATCCTATGTTAGTGCAGAATTTAAAATTTATCAGAAGGGGTAATTTAACATTTCTCCTTTAATTAATAGGCTAGGTACCTGCAGCCAATGAATATAATTATGCCAAAATGGCATTAAAGATCTGACAAAATGCTGGCACTTGCTGAACTGAAGCTACAATCTGCAATCAGTATAAATGTGGTCACTCAAAGATCTGATAACATGCTATCACCTGCCTGTGCATAAGATTTTACATTATGAAAAACCTAGTGGAAACTACATGTAAAGCTCATTTTTAATAACAATTTAAAGGCAATATGAATACCATAAAATCCCAGTTATACATGTTGGCCCTGGGCTTATACAAATTTTTAAGAGTTTATACACAACTGTAGGATGGTAAGCACAAAATATTGTGAAACAGTACTGTTCAATTATTTCAGTCAGTTTATGTTCTTTACATGCATGTAAAGAATTGTTGTGGAGATGTGGAAGCTTACATCCAGAAGGGGTTATAACTGGGAGAATTTTGTGGGCCTATAACCGGGTGGACTTATACATGTACATGTAACCAGGATTTTAAGTTTACAATAAACATGAGTATGGAAAATCCAGTGACAAGTAATGGACTTTAAATCAAAGGTTCCCTATTAATGCAGTGATCACAATCCAATTTCTCCGGAGAATATCAATAAAACACAGCCACGAGTTTCTGAGAATGAGGAAATGATAAAAAAAAAGCAGTCACCAGGGGACAATGAATAAAATGATGGTCTCTCAATAAACACCTGGTTCAAATTGTTCTGAGTTAACAAGACCAAGTTTAAAACAAAGATCAGGGACATTTAACTAAAGAAAGCACACAATGCACCATAAATTTAGGTGCAGTTTATCAGATTTCACCATGAATGCTTGGCATGGTAAATTAATTATGTCTACATCAAAAGAAAACAACACCAAATTATGTTATTCCATAAAGTAGTCAACTAAAACACTGATTTTAGATCAGACCTAAGGATCCCATTTGAATAATGTTTGGTACTGCAGCAAAATATTAACGCATTGTACATGTACATGTAGGTGCCCATGTCAGTTACTTAGGTACCAAATTACTACCAGGCTCCTGTTAGAAAACAGCCTTAATGTGTATGGACATATAACATCAATTATTCTCTTACCATAAAAAGCTCTCCTTGAATCTCTTTGAATGATACCATTTCTAACTAGAGAAAAGAAATCCAATATTAAATATGTTATGTATTTCAAATTGCGAAGATATGAAGCATATACTCCCACATCACTGCTACATTAAATATATTATCCTCAGAGCCACTATTTAATATTACATGTACCAGTGAATAGATGGGTATGGTCAATGTGAATAATATACATGAACATTGTCTTAAGAATAAAAACTGACTTGAAAATGCAGTTTAAAAAAGGAGGATTTTACCATCTTTCCAGCATGCATTGCAAGCAAACTATATTATCAAATAACGGTGACATGCAAGCAGCTCATTTTACACAGACGCTGTTGAGGTTGGAGGTCAGTTGGTCATAGCAGAAATATTTCAAAATAAATGTTAACCTATTTATTCTATTTACCTTTACAGTAATATTTTTCCATCTCGGGTTATGTTTACAGTTTGATTTAAGGTTGCTTAAATTCCCAGAGGGGCCAAAATCCTCGATCAGCATCGCGTGTTAAACACTTGAAATCTCTTCACAGATTCATGGAATCAATAAACCTTCTTGCCACTTCAAAACAATGCTGGCTTAAATTAGAAGAAATATCTGTATATTACTTGCCTTCAGTTTGACTTACATTTGTATTGAATCTAACACCGGTGAACAGAGCTGGTGAAATAATTCCCGCTAATAAAAATATAAAACAACAGCTACTCAGCTCATCTACTCAGCATGCAACTGACCTGCTGCGTTTGTTTACGGTTACCGTTTTTAGTTCAAAATCGACCTTCGCTTTTCTCACAATTCTGAATTTTCTATGGTATGAGCATTAATCATTCAGTTTTATTTCATCTTACTGTAGATTTTGCTGTGACCAATATAAAACTCTAATCAGAAGTCATTCACAGGAATTTTACTCAAAGCATGCTGGAATGATGGTATAATATCCTCCTTATAGTGTACATGTACATGTACCTTTTAGTTTCAAGACAGAACAATGTACAGCTCTTATATAAATATTACTTTGCTTTTGTCTTGGTGCATATTCACACTGTAATATAATAATAATATCCTATGAACAACAATACAAATAATAATAATAGTGTAAAGAGAATTTCTGTGAACCCAAAATTGCCTAGCTTGCACTTTATACTGATACTTAAATTTTCAAGTAACACTGTTATGTAAACCTACACCACTGTACATGTGTTAGAAAAACACCCTCATCTCTCTCCACAGTTACATGTACATCTGGTTATTTATTACTCAGCATGTGTTGCTTTTAACTGATTAGAATATTTGATTTCACATTGGGAGCTTAAAAAGAATGATGCAATCCATTCTCAATTACAGTGTATGAACATTATTTTAGAATGTGCAGAAAGAGGTCACCAATGTTTTTTAACTTTAATACTCCATAGTACAATGTACAAAGTGTCAATCCCACTCATCAAGACCAACAGGGTTTTTTATGTAAGGTTACTGTCTTTAAGTGATCAACCAAGCTACAATCTTGGATGTTATAAAATTCAGACTGAAGATTGCAGACTGGCATAAGTGCATAATTATTAGTATCAAGTGTAGTCTGCTGACTGGGTATAAAATGCAGACTAAGACCAAAACTGTCACTTCATCCTAATTTATGACTTAATCTATCAAGCAATCTGCTGCAAAACTGTCCTTTTAAGCCTTCGAGTCTACTCAGATGTCTCATATTTTCTTCTTTCTGACAGTATTCTATTTTCCACAATCACACAAGATAACTGTGAACATCTTCACATCTTTAATCTGTAATGTTATGAAAATGAATTGTATGGAAAACCTATCAGAGATAGGTACTCAGAGATAGTCAGCACACAGCTGCACGCCACTGTAGGCACTAAGAAATAGTTTTGGTCTTACAACTGTATATTAATGTAGTCAGCATTTTATACTGTCTGGAGTCCAAAATTTAAAGTAGCTATAATGACTTTTATATATTACACAACGTAGCATTTGACGGCACAAATAAGCAACAGAACAAGTCAAATATGCCGTGTTATTCCACTTGTCCATTAAACCATTATTTAACTATATAAAAAGCAACATGTACATGTACAATAAACAATTTAATCAGTGGAAAGTTGTGTAATGGGGCTGGGCATTTTTACTCGTCAGTTTTTTTTTCTCACCTGATTTGTAAAAATACAAAGCTGCATTACACAACTTTTCGCTGAATTATAACCTCTATTGATACTGACCAGTCACAATACAATCTGCATATTTAAGCTTAATTTATACTTAAAGGGAGGGTTTCATGGTTCGGTGCATGTGCAAGCTATGATGTAACCCATTTAACTTCATTGTTTACACCAATCAGAAGTAAATAGATAACTCTGGTGGGAAATTTGCCCATGAAAATGCCACAGTCAGTTAGCTGATTGAATGGATGATTACACATACATACTGTACCCATGTGAGCCATGAAAGCCACCAGAAAATAGAATAAATCCTTCCGGTCAAAGGTTTTATTCAGTGTTGACTTTGTCGGTGTAATCCATTGAAATTTTCTGCGAATTTTGATCATCCTTCATTTTGTTTGGACTAATTATAGTATGTCATTATTGAAGTAAATGTGAGTGGTTTTTTAACCAATAAAATTGGTAAGAAAGCAAATAAAGCATTTTAATCTGTGTATATTCGCCGAACCGTGAAACCATCCCTTTAATGCTGTTGTTTTAAATACTTAATATTTCTCAGAGTTATACATGTGCGCTTAATACAAAACTGTATTTAAATGTACAGTATCATTGGACAGTTTGAAACGTTGAAGGCATTTCCAGGTAAAGGCAACTGCCATGAGAACAAGGCCCCTTCATGTATTGAAAAGCTTTGCAGGTATAAACGTACATGTAAATATTATCGTGTGTTCATGTATTGATTGACCTGTGTTCTTGTAACCCGGGGGGGGGGGGGGGGGGTGGGGGGACTCCCAGATAAAAATGACGGGGGTGCTCGTAGGCAATTTTCATAAAACACCCTAAAAGGTACCAGAATCTTGTTTGATGGGCGTGGTTCAAAATAATTTTTACCCCTAAGAGGTATCAATTTGAAAACAACACATGTCATATCCTGTCATATTTTTTCGGCTCATACCCTAAAAGGTACAGCGATAATTCTAACGGTAGCCATTTCAGATTTTAGTACCCTAAGCGGTAGCAATCTACAAATTATGACCCCTAAAAGGTACGACGAGTACCCTCGTCATTTTTATATGGGAGTCCCCCCCGGGCTTGTAACTCTCTATAAAATATACCCTAATGTACATTTCTCAAAACTGATCTTTTTCGATTCATTTTCTATCCAGTTGTGGCAGTTTAAAGTGAAATATATCCCACCATTTTTGTGAAACTAAACTGATTTGAGTATTTACATGTAGGTTTCGAAAATCAATTGAACAAACATTGTCACATTTGAGTTAAGCTTAACTTACATCTGCTTACATGTAGATTCATGCCAGAAATGCACGCATGGTTGACAGTACAAATCAAATCGAAACGCTCCCCAGCGGTAAAACATACCTGCGAAGATGCGTGGGTTCTTCTTCATTCTTTTAAGGCGTTTTGTATTGATATTTCCACTGAATAAAGCCGTTTTAAGGCCCGAAGCCTCGCCTGAAGTCAAACCTCGACCGTTGAAAATATCCCGCCTTCGCCGCCTTCGGGTCAGCGGCCTTCATTATTCAGCGGTAGATGCGTCATTTATAGGGACATAGATTGTACCCTTTCATACGCCCGAGTTGCAGATTTTGGAGAATTTGACCTCCCCGTTTCCAAGGAGTCACTGAGGAGAATCCAGCTTCTGCTTATGTTATTTCGCTCCTAGAATAACTGAAAAATTTATTGTTATATTTCCCCAGGATCCTCATAAAAGGTAAAACATTTTCAGGTGCTCACGGGATACCCATTTACTCAATCCACTGAAACTGAACATCTGGAATAGACTACGCAACTTTTACAAATCTTTCTTTGAAATTTAAATTTGGACTATTTGATTATATCATTTTTTACTTTATCAATGCTGGAACAATTTCAATAAGGGGACCGGACTTGTTTTACATGAGAGTTCTGACGCGTGTCACGCGTAACGCATCACATGCGCAACATCATTTTCAAGGAAATTCTTCGTACTTTTATAATATTTCGGCAAGCTATTCTACCAATACCGAACGCTAAGTAATCTTGACGTTGGCTCTGTCTGTTGTTGCATTTCCCGAATGCTGCCGGCAATCAACAATATGCCCGAGTGCACGCTCTTGAAAAGCGCTTCTTTTACAGGGATTTATCGAGTGAGGTGCGGGATTGTGGAAAATTGGTTTATTCTTTTCAATTCTTTTTAGAACGAGGCATTGGGACAATGAGCTCTATTCTTATTCAATGAGATGCAAATTAGTATATTCCAATTTTCTGCAATCCCGCACCTTGGAGGATTTATCAGTCTCGATACTTTCATTAACACGACTTTTAAAGGGTTACATGATTGTTACACTGGTGTCTAGAGTCTCCCTTTTTCAATGACATGGTGTTTGATAAGTATGTTGTTTAAGCTTTAAATAGTAAAGAAGGGTTATCATCGGTGAAAGTTGTAAGTTTCGATGAAATCCGATGGTATGGTGGAAGTCCTATGTAATTTATCAGTGTTCATGTATTTCGCAGCCTCCTATTTTCATTTTCCTTCAATAACATGGTGCCGGTGGATTTCAGTGCTTCAACGGCACCCGTATTTTAGCGTGAGTTTTTAGAATCTTCATAACTCGATCCGTTAGAGGAAACTTAAAACAGTTAACGAATAATTGTAAAAGAGTGAAGCAGGGGAAACTGACTTTAGTTCTAGTTATCGAGAAGTTCGATACTGATACTCTCACTGTACACAGTTTCAATACTGAGCCCTCCTTTTCTCACTTACATAAATCATTATTTAGTGACTATTTACGTTACATTTACATGATCCATTGAAACATGTAAATTAAATTTACAGGGTTCTCGAATCCCCCTTCAGTCTGGTGAACCATTTACATGATATTTACAGGATGTTTCGGGAAATTTACATGTCTTATATCCTGTAAATCTACCGAAAACAATTTACATGTTATTTACATGTTCGGCAAATTATAGCCTTAGAAAATGACACTGTAAATGGCAATTTACAGTACATTTACATGATCCATTGAAACATGTAAATTTCTTGTAAATTTTAATTTACAAAGCATTAACATGTAAATTATAATTTACAAATCATGTAAATCCAAATTTACATTTTGTAAATCCAAATTTACATGACTTGTAAATTTTCAACTTTTCCAGTGAAGGGTAGAACAATTGACTTAAAAAAGATTTTATCGAAAATTATCACATGAACCGCTTAGGAATTTTTTTCTAGGATCCCTTCAAAAACCAAAAACCTAAGTATTAAATTTATCTTACTATTTATTATAAGAAAATCGTTTTTACAAGAACGGTATGCAGTTGATCACACTGCAGTATTTATAGTGACATGTGTCCTATATAAATAGTGAAGATGAACTTTGAACCTGTTTGGGGTTGACAGAGACTTGCAATGGTTTCTGGAGCACCCTTTGCATACACATCCATATTAGGAGCTCCTAATGTGCGAGTCACAACACACATGCGCTGCAGATCTGATGAGAATGGAAACTGACGAATAATAGCTATCTCATAAGGAGTCTAGTGAGAGAGAAAAACCAAACACATGTTAAATCTATTTTAAAACAGGCTTGAAATTAAAGCACAGTTAAACCTTTCTTATACAAGGACATTTACACTAATTGTTTAAGCGCATCCTTACTGCGCACATAATTCATGTTGCAATGCCATGTAATGTCATGTCATGTCTGACATAAACGGTGAATGTACCAAGGAAAAAATCTAAACATATAAAAGGCTGGTAGCCATTGTGTCAACTTTGCTCACTGGGATGACACTAATTGAAATTATTTACTGAATGGACTCACTTATAGCGGAGCACTCGCCGGGCCGAAGGCCCGGCTGCGCAGCCCCATACTCATAGAACCTATGCCCGTCATTTTTCATAGTCATGGCTAGCGGAATGTTTCACGGGCGCGCGTGTGCCGTGCGCCCTTGTTGGACAGGGTTAGTTCGCGGCGCGTATTACGTTGCAAAACATGCGCGTATAACGCCACACAACATCCGAGATGTTGTTTTCAATACGGATTTCACAACCAAAGAATTAAAAGCGGAGATTTAAAGAATTTCCAAGCAAGCGAGGGACTTAAAGGTAAAACACATTACATTTTCGATGGAAATTTATGTTGATATCAATCTGTGATTGACGTTTTCTTTGTCTTCTCGCTAGTTTTGGAGAATTGTTTATAAACGTGCTTAAATTCAGTCGTTTTGATTTCTTTCATCGAAGACAGCTCGGCCTTGATGAGCTATGAATGGTTCGCGTTTGCTTTTAAACATAAACTTATGGAGATGTGAATAAAAATTTTGGAAAGAAGATTTTGTCCATTTTTATGTGTTTGTTCATTCATTACATAGGTTGAAAATGAAAAGCGATTTTATGTAAACAAAACTAGACTTGGATTTTATAGCGGAGCACTTGCCAGGCCGTCGTTTGGTCATGGCTAGCCGAATGTTTCGCGGGCGCGTGTCCGTCCGCCCGCCGTGTTGGAACAACATCCGGGATCTTGAAAGCAAGGCTTTGTTTTTCGCGCGGCCACACAGCCGTGAGCTCGGTAAACACTTTAGTTGTTTTGTTGTGTCTAGCGGAGAATTAAAGTCGTTATTTCCTGCATTTTTTCGCGGTTTGCTACTCAAGACAGGGATACTAATTAAGGGATACTCAGAAGCCGCTTTAGTGGAAACAGACGAGCTTTCAGGGATAAAATCTTGCTTCGAGGAACTTCATGTATTACGTTTTTATCAATGCAGGAGATGTTTGTTTTCTACGGATTTCAGAACCAGAAGCGGAGATTTGAATTTCCAAGCAAGCGAGGAACTTAAAGGTAAAAACAGATTACAGTTCTCGATGAGAATTTATGTTGATATCAATCTGCGAGTGACTTTTCATTAGTGTTATTGTTAGTTTTGGAGAATTGATTTTAAAACGTGCTTAAATTCAGTTGTATCGATCTCTTGAATTTCATCGAAGAAAGCTTAAACTCGATGAGCTATAATTAAATGGTACGCGTTTTGCTTTTAAACGTAAACTAATGAGATTTGAAAAAATTTTTCGAAAGATTGTGTTGTCCATTTTTATGTGTTTGTTCATTCATTAGATAGATTAAAAAGCGATTTTATGCAAACAAAACAAGACTTTGATTTTATAGTACAGTTCTATCTTCACTCGCATCGCCTTATGCAAATATGTTTGTGTATTTTTGCAATTTTTGATTTTCAAATCAGTTTCTCGGGCAATTTTTGACAAACATAAACTGTATTTATAAACTAGTTATTCTAGACAGAGAAAAGTTGTTTTTGTGAACTTTTGTACGGTCTATAAAAATGTTACTGTGCAGACGGTCGCGTAATATTGTTTTGAGAATTGCTAAAATTGAAAATAGCCCGTTCGTCAATCTTAATTCTTGTGCTTCCAACCTTTCACCTTAGTTAAGTTTCACCTTAGTTAAGTTTCACCTTAGTTAAGTTTCACCTTAGTTAAGCTTGTTCAAAGTGCGACGCTGTTAGGCTTGGGCTATGTATATATTAGTTCTAAACTTCACTCGCATAGCCTTATGCAAATATGTTTGTGTATTTTTTGCAATTTTCATTTCCAAATCAGTTTCTCGGACAATTTTTGATAAGCAACAGATTTATTTTGTTTGGAAATTAGTCTTACTAGCATCTAGACGGAGAAAAAGTTGTTTTTGTGAACTTTTGTACGGTCTAAATGTACTGTGCAGACGGTCGCTAAGTCTGTTTTTGAGAATTGCTAAAATTGAAAAATAGCCCGGTCTTCAATCTTAATTCTTGTGTTTCAGAGTGACGCTGTTATAGGCTCAGCCTATCTATATATTTTTTTCACTTAATGAAAATGCAGTTCCAGAAAATATCCATACTCCCCCACGGAAGGTTTTTTTGTTTAGCACCCCCGTCCCCCAGGAAATTCCAATTTAGCTTCATACTTTGCTTCTAAAATGTTGGCTTTTAAGACCCCCATCCCCCTAGGAATTTCCAATGACCTTCTATGGGATGGGTATAGATTTTTTCTGGAAATACACAATACACCTCAGTCAGTCAATCATTCACCTTCATCATTTTTAAGCTATAATACCCACTAAGGGGACGTTGAGTGCTTATTTTGCAAAATATGGGTATTTTTCCATGCGTCTCATCTCCAAAACAAAGTCAGTGTCCCCCAGTCCTTTTTTTGCATTTCTGACAAGGTAATGAATCATATTCTGACTATTGCAGAAGTTAAAAAAATGGTGTTGTACATGTAGAAGATTTCTGCGTGAATGTCATTATAAATAAGTCAAAATCATGTGGGTGGACAGCACCCCAAGCAAAGCCTGACTTATTGTACCAGTGACATATAAACAAACTGATCACCTCTCCTAAGAGAATGCTTCAACATGGTCCCAAGGGTGTACATTTATGAAGGTTCAAAAATTACGATGGGACAAGCAAATTACAGTGGTCAGATTCTTTTCTTTTTATTTCATTACTATATGATATGTATACCAACAGCTATTTCAATTAACGTTGTCGGATGAAAGCTCAATGCCTACAAGGCAAGACCGCAAGGTAATATGGGTAGTTGTCAGTGCGGGCGCAGTGAAATCTGGGTGACAGTTCTTAAGATGTTTGCCTCCATGTTCTCTCGAATTTTACTGCCTTCAAAGCGTTCCTTTATTTGATAGTGTGGGGAGATTAAAGCACAGCAACAGGTAACGGCAGCAAGAACAGCACAAAACAATACGTTTAATGAGCAAATTCAAAACAATGCCTCTGCACATGCGTTTTACATTAAGGTACATTTCTTTGCGGTTCCCTGCAAAATAACAACGTAGCTATAGCTCTTGTGGAGAACACGAACACCCGACGGTTAATTTTCTTGTCTCTATTTCAACTTGAAAGCCGTCCCTTCAGATTAAGTCCCTACACATTAAGTCCCGTCCCAGATTAAGCTCCTAGACCATCCAGTCATGTTAGACAAACTAAACAAACTGGAACAACTGCAAAGTATTTTAAAATAGCATGAATACTTTTTTCAAGTGACATTTCCTCGGTTTTGCCATCGTCATTGCTAATAAGCTCCTTATTGTTGATTTGGGTGACTTTATGTATAAAAATCTCATACTACCTTGCGGTCTTGACTTGAAGCTTTCATCTGGCAACGTTAATTGAATAGCTGTGTGCACACATACTCACAGCTATCCTTGAGTGTGTGCCTTGCAAAAGAAAGGCTGCCATTTTATTGTACATTAATAAAGCATTGATTTCTTCAGTTGTAGCATCAGCTGATGTAACATTGTATTTCTACATTGTATGTCTACATTGTGCTGTACTGTAAAGAAATAAACATAGAAATATGGTCTACCTTCTCGACTGAGAAGTGAAGTCAGCTTCCCTTAACACTTACTTACATTTCCCTGTAAAGCAGATTCGACAATAAATTCCTCAGCGGTTTTGGGTTTAACAACAGTAGGGACAATGTTGTCAAATTTTGTCTTATCTTCTCCAGGTTCTTCCAGAATCTACAGTACGGAAGAAACTGTAAGTCTAATTGTGAAATTATGGATTTCTAGCATCTAAATATACCTGTGGATTTTTGAAAAGGGTATCGCCCTAAGTAACCGTTCCTGAGTGTGCTTGGCCTTGTTTTTTTTTGTTGTTCAAAAACTCTAAAACCCCCAATATAAAAACTAAAGACTGTTGCTAGTCTTTTGTTCTCCCGCCTTCGCTCCCTTTCCCTCTTCTTTCTCTTCTCTGTGATTTTCGGGCTGATTGGGGTCATAAAAACCCTTGTTTGGCTTGTTGTAGTGAAATTGCTGAAATTTTCTTTGACCATCTTTTCAAAAATACAGCTATAAATATTTGCACCATTAAGAACAAGTTCAAACATGTCATTCCAATGGCTAAAGCATGCACAGGATTAACCAAGTTGAGCTACTGACTTTTTATCAAAATTTAATATTCAAAACAATAAAATGACAAGCTTTCCAACTGTCATTATCACTAGATGAAAATGGCTGAAGGTGTGTATATGTTATGTTATTCGTCTTTGCAATAATACTAGAAGCACAGGTGCTAGCAGCCTCATGTTTTTGTATTTATGCACATGTGAACATATGAAACATGCACAATATAAATTATTAAAAATTACTAAAATCATCATTATTATCATATCCCAGTCGTTGAGCACAAATACTAAAAAAATGCAATGCAAAGTGAAACAAATAATTGTGGTAAAATGGAGATTTCAATGAGCATATGAAGCTCGGTTTATAAATCCTGACTGGGTAGTACTAGCTGAATAAATTAAAACAGGAAATGACACTGGAAAAAAATCTTTTATCCTTGTGGAATTTAACTATATCCTTCATTTTTGTAGCTGGGTTAACATTCAGCATAAACCAAAGAACATCACTAAAGTGTACTCTAAAAACATGAAAAAAGTTACCCAGTCAGTAGCTTCAAACATCTTTAGGTCCAGGGGATCGCCAGTCAATTTCCCATCAATTACTGTGAGTGAATGACAAGTGGCCATCGCTGCTAGCAAGGGACCCTGAGGTATACTTCCACTATCAGACGTCATTGAGCTAAAACTGAAAAAAAAAAACCATACGCAACCACAGTACTTTATTTTATTTTATACTTTATTTTATACTTTATTTTAACATCTATAATATGGTAAAATATTTTGGTTAAGGTCAGGAGTGATTCATCGCTTAAAGAATGACCACACTCTTCAGGGAATTACAACGAATGACTGGTAAATTGTTAATGCTGGCGGTATAATACAAATGGTTGCTAGGTAGCAGTTGCATCACGTGATTCTCAAGTTCCTGAGCATGTACTTGTTTCAGTGGCGACATGAGCTTGCTAATTTGTTTTGTACATACATGTAGATCCTTTTTACAGATGATAAACTTTTCGTAAAGGCATAGGTTACAGATATTATTGTAGGGTTGGCATTTTTTAAGTACTTATTGTTGAGATGTATTGCATGGCTAAGTTGTTCAAAGCAATTACACATTGATAGGAGTCAACTGTAGACAAACTTGATCTTATCGCTGTGAATTTTTTACTAATTTCGAGCTAAAACATACAAGGCAGTCCTTGTTAAAGTAGACTAATCAACATGTTGGCTTGACAAATATTACAACACATTTGTTGATCAATGCATCTTTTATATTTTTGGTGTCTGAGATTTTTGGTTTACTCAAGCAGACACTTGTGTTTAAGGAGGTTCGATCGAAATCAAAATTTCACAGGGGAAGACATGTTTCGATTGCTTTGTATTCATACTTCATCGAATTTATGAAATGTGATCATAGTTTTATTTGTCACTGGTATCAAAGCGACAGTTGTTACTATTAATAGCAATGCCTGCTTATTGCCCTTTGTTTTAAACAAATAATGTTTTCCTAAAATTTAGGAAGTGAAATTTAGTAAAAAAATTCATGTGAAAGTACAAATCACAAAGGTACTGCAAAATGTATTTACCGGTAATAATGTTAAGCTAGGCTAAGCTAAAGCTTCTAAAAACGTTGATATATAATTTATAACACACCATACCATGCAAACTCCACAGGCACAACACCAAGAAAGTCCAAGCCATCTTCTGTTAATGTTCCAGTCTAGAATAATAAGAAAGAAATTATTATATGCATGGAGATAGAAATGACATTGTTACATGTACATACATGACTTGTATTACTAGGTTATTTGTGCGTGACTACAGAAATGGCTGTATCGTGAAAGCCATCAGGATGAGGAGAGCATGGTTAATGTTGTATATGAATGATATTTGCCTGTCTGTAGATGAACAAGACAAACTGCTGATAAATTTGCACTTAAAGAAATTCTAGTTTCAGATTAATTATCTATCGACCGAGAAGTACTGTTGTGGGCTCTTCCCAGATTATAATTTGATAACATTAATTTTTGTATCAGCAAAATGAATGAGAGTCCTTGAGAATATGACCATTTTACATGTACCGTATTTTCTCGATTAAACGCCGGGCCCCGAATAAACGCCGGGTATAATAGAGAAAGGTGGAGTAAGCTCCTCAAATGTTTATTTGTGGTATAATAAACTTAAGATTTAAGGGCAAGGTACACCGCTACCAAGAAAAACGAATAATAACCCTTTCTTAAAAAATGGTGGGCGAGGAAAAACTGTTGATTCAAAGAAACGCCGGGTCCACTAGGCTAAGTTTGAAATAAACGCCGGGGGCGTTTAATTGAGAAAATACGGTATGTACTGTACTCGCCCCAAGGACAAAGCTACTAAACGAATTACAGAACTCTTAAGAACTTTACATGGTGTATATAAACATAATATTTGTTAAATTTCAATATTGTCTTTGAAAAGCCCCTTTGGGAGAGTCAATCAAATATGTATGTATGTATGTATGTATTGTACACTGGCAAATCTGGCAAGAAGTGATGTACACATTCCACAGGATGACACCCTGTAGTGACCTGTGTTTGGCTTTACTAAAAGACAACTGAGTCAATGCAATAATATTAAATGACAACATAATAATAAAAATTATTCCAGAACATGAAATAACTTTCATTGTAAGTTTGTATGTTAGCACAGTTTGCAAAGTTCTTGATTACAACAAGTAAAAAACACAAAACGATAAAGGCGTTACTTACATTGGCATAATATGCAACTAAATTGTTCTTTATAACAAAATTTTTTATGCAAGTTACTTCTTCTGTATGAATAATTAGTAATATGTGACGAAATTTAAGCAAGTAGTTAGATAAAAGCTAACCTTGTCAAAGCAGAACAGCTTCAGTTTTCCACAAACATTGATTCTAAATTAAAGGAGGTACAGCACATCATTCACTTATTATTATGTGTACATCTAATGTAATCCATATAATCCATACAATCAATATTTGTAAGTTAAGCCAACAATGCTATAATTAATGATCTAATTGATGATAATTAATAACATCACGGCTAAACTGACCAATGACAGCAATAACCAGATGTATATAACATCAACTGACTATTCACAGTTCACATGACTCTGAAGATGACTTCTGCTCGGGTTGTCGAAACGTCAATCAATGTCAACAACAACAGTTCTTTTTAGAACGACACAAACCCAGACAATCAAAACTGACAGACTACTGATACTCCTGGCTTCAAACCATTTACAATAAATAAACAGTAACGGGTTTACAACTGTACCTTGGTGGATTTATACAGTAGATGTGTTTTTTCTTTAGCCTCTGCAGAGCATAAACAATCCCAACTGACATTGCTGCAGGGAGAGCAGGCGGAACAGCTACAGTAGTGATGATATCCAAGGCTTGTACCATGATATTACCAATAGACATCTAAAGAGAACAACAGGGCTGCCATGTATGAAGTAAATAACTAGAAACAAGTAGCCAGTTAGGACTTCACATGTGGGCCCTTTGGATTATGGACCAGTCATTAGTCAAAGTTCAAATAAAGCAAAAAAAAAACATGTCTCAGCGTGACATATATAAGAATTATTGTGTGAAATGAGAGAGAACTGACTTTCAGCCATTACATGTCATGACCAAATTGAAATTGTTTCGATAGGAAAACTTTCTTTTCATTGTACAATTTAAAACAAGCAGTGATGACTGCTATTAAAACACAGGTATTGTGAAGAATCGGTGATAAATTAACAATAAATTATGCTTATCAACACGATCAATAAATCTTTTACTGTTTAACCTTGCAATGATTCTACAAAAGACTAAACAATCTTAACAAATTTGGTCTCAAGGTTTTAAACTAGAAATACAAAAATGTGCGGTAGGGAAAAGGGCGGCAAATGTAAATAGAGAATACTACATGGGAAGTGCGCACATGAGGAATACAATTATGCAGAAGTTGGTTCGTATCAGAAATTGAGCAAACGAATGAACGAGGCTACAATTGTGAGCAAGTGAGATTTCTGATACAAACCAGCAAGTGTGTAAATTTTGTACAAAGCACTTTCCATGTTGTATTATGTTTATTATTATACATACAGAGATTTAAAACTCGCAGTTTAATTTTAATTTTTATTTGCAAAATTAATGCAAGTTGGCAAATAACTTTCAAAAGCTTACAATTCGCAACTATAATTATAAGCTTAAAACGCCCGGCTTCATTTCTTGGCAAAAAGTGAAGCTAAAATTCATGAAATACTAAAATATAAAGCAAGTTTAATCGGAGTCTGACTCTATAATTTGAATTCTCTTCCATTTCCTTTTGGTTTGAGTGACTATGAGCTCTCAGTTTGAATTGTAGGTATAGGTGGTAAGAGTGTTGACCGAAATCACAAATTGGGCTCCACTTGTCATGGCACCTTCGAAGAACATCAATGGCATTTTACTCAGACATGCTTGCTGTACTTTCACTAGTGGGAGAAGTCATTGCTACAGTGAAATATTTCACCAAGCTCAATTTACTATTGTTTTGCTTTTACAAAAAAAAGTGCACTATTGTGCTAACATGAGCAAAATAATTGGAATTCCTCAGCCTTTTATTTTCTGAGAATACAACCTCCTTTGCTAGCACGGCAAGGTGAACCCCTTCAATCTTTGTTATACTAAAGATCTTTTCTGAGACGAGTTTGCTTGCCTATTACGCTATTACGGCGTAATAACGGGAAAAAAAGAAAAGGAAATCCTATTTCAAGCATGGTATATTTATTTTAAGTGTGCTTTGGCCGTATATTTCATGTACTGTAGCATTATGAAAAGTGAAACACAAGTAACGATTCATTTGATAATTAAATGGTACAGTGTACCTCCTTAGTATTAATAAAAGTTCATAATTAAGTAAAACATCTCACCTCACCCTTGCATGACAAAAGTGTACACACTATATGAGAATCCAGCCAGTGCTGAAAGGAATTTATTGATTAGCATATATAAATAAAGAAAATGTTGATTTTGAACTCTTTTCAGTCTTAACAATTGAAGAGCTTGGTGCACTAAAGTAAGGGTTGATGTCAAATGTTAGGTTTTGTTCAGATTTGCATTTTTTTTTTTTTCATTTATGTGGCCTCCAATTTAAATGTAACACATTTCCCTTATTTGTATAATTCCTAGTATAAGCAAAATCTGATCAAAACAGAACTTTATACATAGGCCCTTATGCACAAAACCACTCAATTCAAATATAATTATATAAAATGTCACAAAGAACTCATCATGAACAAGGATCCCTGCAAAATTATTTGTTACTCACCCCACACACATAACATTAAACACTTTTAATTAATAAATACTATTTACCCAAAAAGGTATAAATATAATGCAGATAATAATAATTTAATTACTAAAGTGGCACTTTCCTACATATTTACATTCAAAGTCATAAATATATAAATATTAACAATAGAAAAGGAAAAAAATTAAATTATATTAAATCTACAGTGTATTAAGTTACAATCTACATGAAAGATAAAATATTATAAATTAAATCTTGGTAATTTATGCAATAACAGAAAAAAAATAAATGTAAAAACTAACATTGGTATGCCTGTCCAAGCAAGTAAGTTTAAGTGTTTATATTGTCTAGAATGCACACAAATGTACAAAAAGACATGTAGTTCCAGTGGAAGAACATTCCACAGATTTGGAGCAGCCATCACAAAATAATATGTTCTGTCCCCTAGTTATCACTGTTAGATCAAAACAATATAATGCACTAAGATAGCCTGGGGCTAATCCATGGATGGCTTTAAAAGTAAATATTAAGGTTACAGTGTACCTTCGGGGGTGTCTCCAGTATAACAGCTCTAGCGTCTTAAGTTTACACTTAATATACCTAAACCCACATATCAAATTAAAGCTTATAGAGCTGGCTATGTAAATATGGAAACCATTTGGTAATAAAATGAATTGTCGAATTTTTTACGACGTCTAAATCGAACGTCCGAATCAGCTTTAAAACGCTATAACTCAAAGCGATTATTATATTTTGCTAATTTGATTTGTTCTCGGATTTCCGGACACGAAGCGCTAAAAAAACGTGTCGGCGATTTCCCATATTCAATTGCAGTGAAAAGTACAGAATATTTTCGAAAAGGGGAGAAAAAAAATTGGGATGATCGCACGGAAATGGCTCTTGACGAAAAAGTTTTCGGAATTAAGAAATTCACCGACACGTTTTTGTTGATTATATGTTAGCCTAGCTTCTGTCCAAATTTAAGGAAAATCGAACAAATTCCCTTTGAGTTGTAGCTTTTTAAAGTGTCCCCAACAAGCGAAAAATTAACTTTGAGAAAACGGCGCTTAAATAAACATATCGCTTAATAAACAAACTCCGCCCACAAAAGTTATACCGTCATTTCTCCGTCAATTTTCACTATTTTTCGATAATTTTTTTTTTTTTGGATGAAAGTTCATCCTGTAAACTTTATTTTAACGCCAAAAAAAAATTTCAATAAATTTTCGATCCGAAGGTACACTGTAACCTTAATAGAACCTAAAAAGCAAAGGTCTGTTTCAATTTTTTCTTGCATATTGGAAAAACCAATAAAAACTGGTCATTGTTTGTTCTCTCTTCAAGAGTTCACTTGTTCTTTATCTTGGTGTTCTACAAGTATTTCAAGTGTGCAAAAAGTGTGTTAAGGTGGCTCCCAACAGTTTCCAGCACTTTTTAAGACTTGGAATTTGATGGGTCATTATAACCACTCTTTATAGTTGATGCTACAATCATGATATCAAACGAATGCCCAATGATTGGTGAACACGTTGTTATCATTTTTGTGACACAATATGTTACTATAGGAACAGTATAACGTGCTAAAAACATCCTTAATTTTAGCTTTAAGTGTTAATAACTCAAAAATGACTCGGTGAACCCCATTTTTTATTGTCGAAATTTGATCAGTAGGATAAGGTGCAACTTTTGGCAAAGTTTTAAAAAAAACTAATTCTGTAAGTAGGGTTCAGAGCCACCTTAAATTTTCGAAAATAACATATTGTGTCACAAAAATGTTAACAACGTGTTCACCAATCATTGGGCATTCATTTGATATCATGATTGAAGCACCAACTGATAAAGAGTGGTTATAATGACCCATCAAAATCTAAGTCTTGGAAAGTGCTGGAAACTGTTGGGAACCACCTTAACACAGTTTTGATCCAACAACATTAAAATCATATGACACAGCATCTTTAAGTTTTTGGGCTAAATGTTATACCATACATGTATGTTTGACCGTATGCTGAAATTATATGTATTGTGCTCAAATATTCTTTTTTGTAAGTAGAAAAATGACAAAATTATTTTGATTCTGAGTTTGTGCAGTTACACACCAGTCCCTACCAATATGAAATCTGGCAGTGTATCTGGAAGTCAGAAGTTATCACATACACTGCATACACTTGTTAATAACTTACCAAGTATTGCCATGAGGCCAATAAAACGCATGGAGTCTCTGAAGAACTTAAAACCCACAGGTTTTGGACTGAGAATAGAACGAATTAAACCACCCTTTGTGGTAGAAAATCCTGCAAAAGAGCAACAAAATGTGACTTGTTTACAATGAAATTACTATACGCAGTTTAATGTTAGTTTAGCAGAGTTAACGTCATGGAGAATCAGTAATCTCCCTTAGGTCAGTGGTATCTGGCATGTGCGCATGTGCTAGGATTCTATGTGCTTTCAGAGTCAAGCTTGTTTAGCATGGCATTTTTTTTGGCATTTTGTGGTGGGCATTCTTTGATGTCCTGTGCATTTTTAGGCCTCAGCGTTTCCCCCTCTCATCGCTGCTATGTCAGTGTAATGGGTGCCTGTTTCCCTGGCATGGGGGCTCACGGCTGGGTTGCCAGGATTTGCCAGCCATGGGGGTAGTTCTTCATAAAGGAGAAAAGTCAAAAGTGGAAGCTCCTAGATGTCCCAGGCATCCAACCTCCACTTGGTGAGGTGGTTGTTAATAGTATTATAAGTATTTGGATGCAAAGAAGCATCAATCAAGATTCAGAATTCCCTTGTTATTAAATAATAATAATATTGATGTTGTAGATTAAAATTTTCAAACCAGTTTGATTCCTATTCTCCTTTGTCTTAGATTTTGATTAATTCTGAGACAAAAGAAAATAGATTTTTTAAAACTAATTGAAACTGCCTTTTCTTAAATTTAAAATTCTTATTTAAAACCCCAAACATTTAAGTATTTACAGATTTACAGATTTAAATTCACAGATAATCAGCAAATTTTAACATGTAGTAAAACATGTAGTAATTTGAGACAATAATATTACAGTATAATTATTTACATGAGATAAATATGTAAAAAAAAAACCCAATATTTTCTAACATAGGACAGTTTATGATCAGCTGACAAATGCATCAGCCTACCAGTTCTAATGACCACTGCAAGGACCCTAGCATCGCCATAATAACGGGTTTGTATTACTTTTGTGCCACTAAACAGAGTGTGTCTCTTGTGTCTTTCAGGATTATATGGTTTTTCTCGTTGTTCTGCAGGATACCTTGATGATCTCTTGGTGTGTGGTAAAGGAGTTTTGGTGACTGGAACACTTTCACCTACAAAAAAAAAAATAAAAATAAAAAAAATAATAATAATAATAATAATAATAATAATAATAATACATGCCCCACGGAGCCTCAGTGTCACGCTCCTTTAACTGTGTTTTATATTTTGTATTATTGTAAAACTTTCTTTTCTAACATAATTTTTGTTGAGTGATTTTAACTTGAGCTGTGGTCTCTAGATCTGAAGACTGGGCACAAGTCCCTCATATATGTTGTAATCATAATTAATTTATTATTGTTACTGTGAGATAATAAGAGGGGAAAATTGATACGGCCAGATTTATCACATCAACATAAAAATACTCATATGGTTATTACCTGTTAACATACTTTCATTGACAATACAGTTACCGCTGATAAGAACAGCATCACAGTGAATCATGGCTCCTTTTGAAGGAATCACCAGTACATCTCCAGGAACAAGATCTTCAGATGATATATCCACTTGAACTTTGCAAATCACAAAATCATACAAGTCATGTATTATCCATATCAGAAGAATTTTAGCACTCTAGCACAAGTCACCTAAGATTTATATAATTTTGCAATAATTTCCACTACATGTACAGTACTTGTGCAATCACTAATGGAGAATGGTTTACTTTCCCTTCTGCTATGCATTAACACCATCCCAGACAAAGCCAGCACATGTACAAGAGGCTGAAGCTGTAAAGTGCTCCCGAATGTAAAGCCACTTGTGACGGGATTACAATACATGACAGGATAGGCACATGTTACGGCATTACCATGCGTGATAGGAAATTAGGCACATGTGACAGGATCACCATTCATGATAGGATAGGCACATGTGACAGGATTACCATGCATGATTAGACAGGCACATGTGACAGGATTACCATGCTTGATAGGATAGGCACATGTGACAGGATTACCATGCATGATAGGATAGGCATATGTGACAGGATTACCATGCATGATAGGATAGGCATATGTGACAGGATTACCATGCATGATAGGATAGGCGTATGTGACAGGATTACCATGCATGATAGGATAGGCGTATGTGACAGGATTACCATGCATGATAGGATAGGCGTATGTGACAGGATTACCATGCATGATAGGATAGGCATATGTGACAGGATTACCATGCATGATAGGATAGGCGTATGTGACAGGATTACCATGCATGATAGGATAGGCACATGTGACAGGATCACCATGCATGATAGGATAGGCATATGTGACAGGATTACCATGAGTGATAGGATAGGCACATGTGACAGGATTACCATGCATGATAGGATAGGCACATGTGACAGGATCACCATGCATGATAGGATAGGCATATGTGACAGGATTACCATGAGTGATAGGATAGGCATATGTGACAGGATTACCATGCATGATAGGATCTGTGACAGGATTACCATGCATGATAGGATAGGCACATGTGACAGGATTACCATGCATGATAGGATAGGCACATGTGACAGGATTACCATGCATGATAGGATAGGCACATGTGACAGGATTACCATGCATGATAGGATAGGCACATGTGACAGGATTACCATGATGATAGGATAGGCACATGTGTGACAGTATTACCATACATGACAGGATAGGCACATGTGACAGGATTACCATGCTTGATAGGATAGGCACATGTGACAGGATTACCATGCATGATAGGATAGGCACATGTGACAGGATTACCATGCATGATAGGATAGGCACATGTGACAGGATTACCATGCATGATAGGATAGGCACATGTGACAGGATTACCATGCATGATAGGATAGGCACATGTGACAGGATTACCATGTGATAGGATAGGCATATGACAGGATTACCATGCATGATAGGATAGGCACATGTGACAGGATTACCATGCATGATAGGATAGGCACATGTGACAGGATTACCATGCATGATAGGATAGGCATATGTGACAGGATTACCATGCATGATAGGATAGGCATATGTGACAGGATTACCATGCATGATAGGATAGGCATGTGACAGGATTACCATGCATGATAGGATAGGCACATGTGACAGGATTACCATGTATGATAGGATAGGCATGACAGGATTACCATGCATGATAGGATAGGCACATGTGACAGGATTACCATGCATGATAGGATAGGCACATGTGACAGGATTACCATGTGTGATAGGAAGGCATATGTGACCGGATTACCAAGCATGATAGGATAGTAGCACATGTGACAGGATTACCATGCATGATAGGATAGGCACATGTGACAGGATTACCATGAGTGATAGGATAGGCATATGTGACAGGATTACCATGCATGATAGGATAGGCACATGTGACAGGATTACCATGAGTGATAGGATAGGCACATGTGACAGGATTACCATGAGTGATAGGATAGGCATATGTGACAGGATTACCATGCTTGATAGGATAGGCACATGTGACAGGACTACCATGCGTGATAGGATAGGCACATGTGACAGGATTACCATGCATGATAGGATAGGCACATGTGACAGGATTACCATGCATGATAGGATAGGCATATGTGACAGGATTACCATGCATGATAGGATAGGCATATGTGACAGGATTACCATGCATGATAGGATAGGTATATGTGACAGGATTACCATGCATGATAGGATAGGCACATGTGACAGGATTACCATGAGTGATAGGATAGGCACATGTGACAGGATTACCATGCATGATAGGATAGGCACATGTGACAGGACTACCATGCGTGATAGGATAGGCACATGTGACAGGATTACCATGCATGATAGGATAGGCACATGTGACAGGATTACCATGCATGATAGGATAGGCAGATGTGACAGGATTACCATGAGTGATAGGATAGGCACATGTGACAGGATTACCATGCATGATAGGATAGGCACATGTGACAGGATTACCATGCATGATAGGATAGGCACATGTGACAGGATTACCATGGGTGATAGGATAGGCACATGTGACAGGATTACCATGAGTGATAGGATAGGCACATGTGACAGGATTACCATGCATGACAGGATAGGCACATGTGACAGGATTACCATGAGTGATAGGATAGGCATATGTGACAGGATTACCATGCATGATAGGATAGGCATATATGACAGGATTACCAGGCATGATAGGATAGGCATATGTGACAGGATTACCATGCATGATAGGATAGGCATTTGTGACAGGATTACCATGCTTGATAGGATAGGCATATGTGACAGGATTACCATGCATGATAGGATAGGCACATGTGACAGGATTACCATGCATGATAGGATAGGCACATGTGACAGGATTACCATGCATGATAGGATAGGCACATGTGACAGGATTACCATGAGTGATAGGATAGGCATATGTGACAGGATTACCATGCATGATAGGATAGGCACATGTGACAGGATTACCATGCATGATAGGATAGGCACATGTGACAGGATTACCATGCATGATAGGATAGGCACATGTGACAGGATTACCATGCATGATAGGATAGGCACATGTGACAGGATTACCATGCATGATAGGATAGGCACATGTGACAGGATTACCATGCATGATAGGATAGGCACATGTGACAGGATTACCATGAGTGATAGGATAGGCACATGTGACAGGATTACCATGAGTGATAGGATAGGTATATGTGACAGGATTACCATGCATGATAGGATAGGCACATGTGACAGGATTACCATGAGTGATAGGATAGGCATATGTGACAGGATTACCATGAGTGATAGGATAGGCGTATGTGACAGGATTACCATGCATGATAGGATAGGCACATGTGACAGGATTACCATGCATGATAGGATAGGCACATGTGACAGGATTACCATGCATGATAGGATAGGCACATGTGACAGGATTACCATGCTTGATAGGATAGGCAGATGTGACAGGATTACCATGAGTGATAGGATAGGCACATGTGACAGGATTACCATGCATGATAGGATAGGCACATGTGACAGGATTACCATGCATGATAGGATAGGCACATGTGACAGGATTACCATGCATGATAGGATAGGCACATGTGACAGGATTACCATGCTTGATAGGATAGGCAGATGTGACAGGATTACCATGAGTGATAGGATAGGCACATGTGACAGGATTACCATGCATGATAGGATAGGCACATGTGACAGGATTACCATGAGTGATAGGATAGGCATATGTGACAGGATTACCATGCATGATAGGATAGGCACATGTGACAGGATTACCATGCATGATAGGATAGGCACATGTGACAGGATTACCATGCATGATAGGATAGGTATATGTGACAGGATTACCATGCATGATAGGATAGGCACATGTGACAGGATTACCATGCATGATAGGATAGGCACATGTGACAGGATTACCATGAGTGATAGGATAGGCACATGTGACAGGATTACCATGCATGATAGGATAGGCACATGTGACAGGATCACCATGCATGATAGGATAGGCACATGTGACAGGATTACCATGAGTGATAGGATAGGTATATGTGACAGGATTACCATGCATGATAGGATAGGCACATGTGACAGGATTACCATGAGTGATAGGATAGGCATATGTGACAGGATTACCATGCATGATAGGATAGGCATATGTGACAGGATTACCATGAGTGATAGGATAGGCGTATGTGACAGGATTACCATGCATGATAGGATAGGCACATGTGACAGGATTACCACGCATGATAGGATAGGCACATGTGACAGGATTACCATGCATGATAGGATAGGCACATGTGACAGGATTACCATGCTTGATAGGATAGGCAGATGTGACAGGATTACCATGAGTGATAGGATAGGCACATGTGACAGGATTACCATGCATGATAGGATAGGCACATGTGACAGGATTACCATGAGTGATAGGATAGGCATATGTGACAGGATTACCATGCATGATAGGATAGGCACATGTGACAGGATTACCATGCATGATAGGATAGGCACATGTGACAGGATTACCATGCATGATAGGATAGGTATATGTGACAGGATTACCATGCATGATAGGATAGGCACATGTGACAGGATTACCATGCATGATAGGATAGGCACATGTGACAGGATTACCATGAGTGATAGGATAGGCACATGTGACAGGATTACCATGCATGATAGGATAGGCACATGTGACAGGATCACCATGCATGATAGGATAGGCACATGTGACAGGATTACCATGCATGATAGGATAGGCATATGTGACAGGATCACCATGCATGACAGGATAGGCACATGTGACAGGATTACCATGAGTGATAGGATAGGTATATGTGACAGGATTACCATGCATGATAGGATAGGCACATGTGACAGGATTACCATGCATGATAGGATAGGCACATGTGACAGGATTACCATGCATGATAGGATAGGCATATGTGACAGGATTACCATGCGTGACAGAATCAATGTGGTTGACACGATAGACAAATGTGACAGGATCAACATACCGTAGGTGATAGGATTGACATGGGTGACAGGATAGACATGTGACAGCATTGCCGAGGGTGACAGGATAGTCACACGTGACAGTATAGACAAACGTGACATGGGTGACAGACAGAAATATGTGACAGGATAGACATACAATAGTATTGACGAGGGTAACATGATAGACACATGCCCCAGCATTTATTTGGTTATCAGGGGAAAATGAACAACTGGCCATTAATTTTGCATGCTGTCTGTGGGTGACAGAACTGATATAAGTGACAAGGGTGGAATTGTTACAGATCACAAATAAGTTAAAGTGCATGTTTTGTAGACAATGTTTCTCAGGATAGCAATTCGATCTACATGTACATGTTTGACCATTTATTAGATCTACATTGTGTTCTTTAAAACACATTTCTGTGCAATCTATTACCAGTGAAACCCAACGTCAGAAAATATATTTACAAATAAAAGAAACTAACCAGCATTATTCCGCAGTACAGTAACTCTCTCTGACACTGCCACCATTTCCCTTAATGTCAAAAGATGCTAAAAATATATATAATGACATTAGAGCAATATTTTCCCTCTATTTGTCTATTTCTTTTATTAATTATTATTGCAGGACCGGCCAGTACCTTATTTCTCCACTCTATATCACTAGCAACAGAATCTTCTCCTGATTTACTACCTTAATTTTAAAGCTAGCAAATATGAGTTTGTGTATTCTAGACATACATGTAAAGCACTTATGTCCAGAAATGCACATAACTCGGACCTTGGGTACTTCATATTACACACACAATTATTTGTAATTTCCATATGACTTCATGTTTAACAGAATTGCTTGTGTTTTGGTGAGAATTAGGTCTAGGGGACACTTCATGATGTCTATCATAAAGAGCATGAATCTCATTAGTGTGCATTTCTGGACATAACTCATGTAAAGCTGTCAACATCAGCTCATGACAACAAGACTATAAATTTTATACACATAGTAAAACATAATTATGTAAACATGGTCTAGCATACAGTTGTAAAACAGAAAATCAGTTGTGTTGCACTTAAAATAAGAAAGAACAGTGTTACAGTTTATTTTGAAGCACACAATAAAATATTTTGAACCATAACATGTGCATACTTGTAACACTTTTAAAAGTACGAGTTTCATGCCAAGAAAGAGGCATCACCCTCAATCATTCAAACTGTTCTTGCCAGTTTTTTTTTTTTAACCTGATTTGTTTGGCTTACAAGGCAGGATGTGACTTTGGCACTTGGATCATTACTTTATTCTTGCTGCATATCAAGTCAAATATATTTAATTACTCGTGCCGGTATGGCAACAAGTCAAGGATTGGCCTGCATTTTTCTCCTTTTCCTCCGTGTTTTCGTATCTACTTTTGTGCATTACGTTAGATCTGGGTAGGAGGATACGCATACATGCACTGCGAGAAATTTTGAGCCCAAGGTACTTGGGATTCGGTGTAATCGGCGTCGTTTTGCAAGCCTGAAGGGAAACAAATTTGTATTTTATTGTTTGTTGCTGTTTACTCGTGACGGATACAGTAACAAGGTAACATTTGCCCTCTGTTTTTCTTTTTCTTTTTGTTTTCATCTGTTATTTGTGCATCGCATTAGTTGTGGGTACAAGAATACCCACGCATGCAAGTAGAAGCAAAACTAATTTTGGTTTTATTTGCCTGTTGTTGTGTTACGTAAGTGTTCCCCGCGAGTAATGTACATTACCGGTATGAGTACAGGCTATGGGTAGCCTCTTGTTAACAATAAAGAGGCCATACAATTAGTTAATGAACAACAATGGACAACAAACTGAGGCAGATACTGATCACATACATAACAATAAGTTTAGAGCAGTTTACTCACAGTTCGTGTCTGATATACAGTGATGACAATGGAAATCAGAGATACAATTAAGATGGCCACAGCATAGTAGTAATAATCCTCATTTGCCCATAAGATAATGCTAAAAATCTGGAACACATAAAATGGATCCACAACCTAAAAGGGGTAACAGTCAATAACACAGGACTTTACTTAGATTTAACAGGGCTCTAATTAAAGTAACCTGTCTAAATAGATGTTCCCTGTATAAATAATTAATTAGTATATAAACCTAATCTCAAATTCATTCTGAGCTACAGTCAACCAAATTAATTCTCTTTATGAAGGGTTTGGAGTGATGACATTTGTTATTTGTGCTGTAACAGTTTACGTGTATGTGGGGGCTCACAGGTTCATCACAGGTGAAAGGCATGGGAGTGGCTGGCCACCTGCAGGAGTTGATGTGCAAGGAAGCTATAAAGCTATCGAGCACTGCACAAAAGTTCATGGCACTCTAAAATTATTTTGTAAATGTTGGCCATATTGAAAAAAAAATCCTAAATGTATGGGATCTTTTATGACAAATTTTATTAACTTTTGCTGAAATGCTTGGTTAATAATATAAAAGACCCGTATGTCATTGCCAGGCATGCATAGGACTATGCAGGTCTTGCATTAATAATTACCTCTTCAAAGAAGAGCCTTCCATATGATTTGACATCAACATCAACCACATTTGGACCATACTGCTTCTGCCTAAAGTAAGAAATAATATGGCTGTCTTAAGGCTAAAGAATTAAGCAACTAAGGCATTGATTGCTATAGGACAAGATTGCAAAGTTAAAAAGAATTAAGGTAGCCTGCAAGCAAGCTATCGGGTTTGGGGTTTGGAGGAACAGGGAGGGTGTGGGAGGGAAAGGACCGAGAGCTTGCAACGATGGCTCAGGAATTTAGAATGTCTCTTGCTGAAAAAGTCTGAGGAAACTGCTGATTGGTTGAGATTTAATTTGATGATGATGCCATCATTCTTTGCGCATCATGATCAAGACAAAACAAAATGGCATTGAGTGGAGGAGATTGTATCCATAAAGTGTGCGAGAATTTTTCTAAATATCCGAAGTTTCCTGTGGAATTGAAAGCTAAGCAAAGTCTAGCAGTTGAAGCACTACTTAAAGGTAGCGATGTCCTCGCTGTTTTGCCGACGGGCTATGTTAAAAGCTTACGTTGAAAGGAGGCAGTGATAAGCCCCCCTTAAATGACATTATGTTCATTCAGGTTGTTCACACGGGTAAGGAGTATTGCGGCAGCATATTCTCACGGCCAATCTGCATTATAATGGCATCAGATAAAGAACATGTAGCTTCATTTCATGCAGTTTTGGAAGGAACTGTGGTTGAAATGTACAGTCAAAGCACTAGAGGACCAGAACTCTTCTTTTTTCAGGTCAAATTTGTCAAATTCCTTAACCCTATTCAGCCTGGGCTTTTTGTTTAGTTCCTGAGCCTGGGGGGAGGGGGTACATTGTTCCCCCCCCCCCCTTGTAACTTCAAGAACATTAAGGCTATGATAATGAAACCTAGAGGGTACATAGTACATCCAAAACTGTCTGCTTTGCAGTATGCACAATGGAACAATGACATCATATAACGTAGTTATTAGGTAATTATTTATACAGCCGCCATCTTGGATCTGCCATCTTGGATTTCTGAAATTTTTTAAAACCTCTTAAAACAAGAACAACAACTCTTCGAGTAGAGAAGTCGTGCTTTAAGAAGCTTTAAGGGTCTTGTAAGTGCCCCTAAGGTACAAGAATTAATTCAATATATTGTTATGATTTGTTTAACAGTCACTTTTCCGGTCACACTAGTTGATCTGTCACGAACGTTACTACACTGTATGTCATTTGAAACCTTTAATCAGTCTGTCACAATCACTCGTGCATGAAAGGTCAACTTAATACTTCCATATAATATCTGTTGCTTGAAAAGAAAGAAAACGAAATCGTTATCGAATGGAACTCTCGCCAAACCTGGCAATAAAATGTAAGTCCCTTTTACTTGATATGTTTCGTTTCATCATTTTCCTTTTTGTTATGTTGTAAATAAACCCAATCATCCATGAGCTTGAATTTGCTATATCAACGATATGACGTCACTAACACTTTGCCTCAGGCTATAAACCACTTGAAAAATCTGAACTTTCTCAAAAATTGCAGCCCATTTAAAGAGTGGGTCTACTTGGCTCAGAGCCAAGGCATGACTCAAGAAATCAAAACCAATAAATAATTATTAAGCGCTAAATGACATAAAAATATAAAAGTTATACCAATAAACATTGTTTTTCTTCATTCAAAGGTACAAATATGCAAATTTCAAAAAACATGGCTGCCAAAATCTTGTTGCCATGGAAACATCATGTCACGTGATCAATAAATCGTCATATGAAATGGAAGACACAAAGTTTGATGGCGTTTGAATACATATTAAAAAAGTTTGAATCTTAGATTTCTTAGTGTTATTTTATGTTATTTTCCACTTTCAATTTTATTCTTTATTTTTCAGTTATCCATTATTTAGTTACAGGACCATTTTGATAACAGTTCTTTTTAATAGAACTGATAGGTTGTCCTGTATAAATATTCACGTCATTATTACTATTATTATTATTATATAATTAAGTTATGAATGTTGAAAGTTAGCGTGGGCTTTTTGTACCCCTCCTCACACATGTTGTTAACTCCTGAATGACATAGTCCATTTGGGTTGGTTTGGATGTTCAGACTATAAACATGAAGAGTGGTAATTCAGTAATTTAAGCAAAGCCCATCAGTTCTGTATTTTATGCTGTGCACATGCTTACCTATGCTACTCAAAATTTATAGGTTAAACAATTTTGTGTAATTTTCAGACCCTACAATTTATTATTAATTTTAATTAGCTCTACAGTGATGTCTTATTTTATTTGTTTTCACTGAAAATAAAAGCATGCGCAAAGCATTTCCAGGAAGGCACCCTAAAATGTTGACAGTAACCTTAACAAAGTGAAGCTGCCATATGACCAGCAATATGTCACTACGCTGATCCCACAATATGTTTAACTTGAGAAAGACTGGGACTATGTGAAAATACTTTTGACATCATTCAGTAAGGAAACCACTGATACGTACAGGAACCTCTTACAAAGTACAAAATGTAGTTGAGAAATAAATTATGTAAATTTCATATCCATACCTGTTTATAACCTCATCCAAATATAGACCAGATGAACACTGATAAAAATGTACTGGATATGTACCAACGTCAAGACCCCTACAATAAACATAGCAGTTTCAATAGAAAGTATATAACAAAGGTACCTGTAGCTTGTAGTTTTTTAATCCAGTATAGGTTCCGGTATTCGTTTATGCCTTACACAGTTGATGATGAAAGCATTTGATATTTATTTAATATAATTATATATTTTTTTCAGTTACCGGTAGTTGTGTATTGCATTTCAAGCATTCTTTAGTTGCCTTTCTTACCAGTAAATCAGGGCTGTCATTAGTAACTGGTGATCAAAATTTATGAGACAGTGTGATTCATTCAACCATTTGAGATGCAGCCATAGAAAATGATTGAATGAGTTCTAAGTGAATGAGTTTTAGTTTAATCCATTTTGCAAGTTTTATTTTAATTAAGTAAATGTCAATTCTAAACCCTGGCTGTGAGCACCCTCAGTCCCATACATGTACATTATTCATGGGTGGGGTAGGGGAGATGAGATCAACAGTGGACCGATAGCGGCTGCCTGATGTGCCTTCATAAGCTGACGTCTGATCTTGTTTTCTTAAGTGTATGTAAAGTGCCATGAGACATGTGATATGTGTGTTATAAAGTCTTTACAGTTCAAAAAATTGTTTTACAAGAATAAAATTCACAATAAGATAACTTCTCCAGTTAATTGTTAAAATTAAGCACATCCAAGAAGCTGGAAAGTGATTCATTTTCAACAGATATTCTTGCTATCCTCCACAGTCTACAACATATGCAAGTTACATGCACATTCATGGAAGCACAAACCTCAATAATTCAAATTTTTCTTTGTCTTCATCCCACACATATCTAAGGTGTTTGTGGCAAAAGTACTTCATATGTAAAGCCTGTATGATCATGTAAGAAAAGTAAGTTATCAGTTAACAAAATTCTGAAAGCATATCAAGTCACATAAAACAGAAAAATTCTTTTACATACTGTATGATAAATGTGGCTAAATGTAATTTAGGCGAAGTTAACCTCGAAGCAATTATGGTCAGCAGTTTTCCAGCTATATTGGGGGTTGCCCATCACCTCTAGCAGGGGCACCTGGTGACTCGTATATGCAGTTGCTTGCTTGCAGTTATTCGCAAAGTGTTGTCGCAATAGCCTGCTGTTTGCCTGCCTTTTTGTGCTGTGGTTTGTTCCCATCCCTCCCTCCCTCTCGAGGTAAGGGTTAGGTAAGTATTGGTCGGTAAGTATTCCACTGATTTGTTCATTATGACGGTGCCTGGTGGGGCCGCTCGCAGGATTGCCATGGATACCTCCTTCTCATGCTAGAGCATTGCCCGGCACCACCCAAGCTCATCTATTGGTGATGAGTGACTGGTGACTGTGCTTAAAAAAATAATTTTAATAACTTACCTGACAATTTGTGTTGGCAACTGAGAGAAGCCTCTGAAAAATTGACAAAAACATTACAATAATACCAGTAAATATTAATTTCTAAATTTATCATTAAAAAGAAAAACAGGCTTCACGTTGACCTCATCCACACATTAAGGGGTATCAGGTCATCGTTAAAAACTTATGTTGGAGAGTACATGCACTTGGCCAGCTGCCAAGTGCATTCAAAATTATATTTCCAACCCTGTAATTCATGTCATTGAACAACCAAACACTATCACACTATCACACTACCACCTCAGAAACATTCTGCAATGGATCAAAAGCTCATTATATTACTGTACATAAACTAATAGTAATATAGCTTTAAAAAAGATTATTGTGAAAAGGTTTCTATTTTTATGTTGGAAATTAGCAGAAAAGTACTCTATATGCATCAAATTATAATAGTCCTTTCTAAATGTATAGATCATTAAATGATTGAATTATTATAAAATGTAAAATTAAAGGATGTACCAACCTCCGTTTCACCAGCATATCTGGGAGCTTCATCATCAAACTCAACACTCAATGCTGAACACGAAGGTGGCCTGTTGTAATAACATTTAATTCATTTGCATCAAATTACATCAATCTCATTTTTTTGTAATGATGTTGCACATGTTGTAGTTCAAATTTATCCTTGGTTCAAATTTTATTTTCCTTTGTTTTTGGCTATGTTAATGTATGATAATGAGTTTTAAACAAAGGAAAATAAAATTTGAACGAAGAATAAATTTGAACTACAACATGACAAGAACAATGGAAGAACATGTACTGTATATCAAAATATTAAATAACAGTACACAAATTTACATGTTAAGTAAGAGTACCTTCTTTTGGTTAGACAATGCCAGTGAATCTCTGAACAATGTTTCAAACATATATCTCCCATTTTGTTTGTTTTCTTTTATTTCATTCATTTTTTGTGTTTCCAATATTTTTTTGTCTGAGGTGTATGATTAAAATGCAAAAATTAACTTGATTTGAGAAATTGCATGCAAAGTCACAAATTAAGGTGGCTCCATATAGTTTTTTAGTGCGCTAGGCATGGGCACGAAAATGGCTTGAGCACGCATTTGTTTATATTGATGATATCACGAAAATAAAGAGGTTTTTGTAGCAACTAAAACGTTTATTGCCCGCATTCCACACGGTGAATTTTGATAAAAATTGTCAAATTGGTAGGATTTTCTTTGCTCTCGATCACAAAAAAAAAAAAAATTTTTGTACATACACAAACCCAATAAACATAAAAAACGAAAAGTGAGTAAATTGCCGAAAATTATGTACCAATTTTTTTATGGCTTTGTTAGATTAGAATTACTGAATGTTTCTTCTGTTTCACCAAAAATTGTGAATATTTACCGTGTAAAAACTGAGAAAATCCATTGAGAGGTTTGCTAGCCTTCAACAACAAGCCCAACAACTCAATCATTGGTTGCCATGGTAACGAGACAAGACTGCCAAATTAGACTTCCCTGTATATATGTGTATCTGTGTATATTATGCCTAGTATCGCAAAACAAAACTCTCGAAAGACAGCAATAAGATTGTGTGTATTTTATTTACAAGACTGGCCAGTAACTATATGGAGCCACCTTAACGGTCCATAATTCCAGAACTGTGACCTTTCTATTAAACTCAAACCATGTTCTGGTGATGCTCATTAATACACTTAATTGTACTATGAAATCCTCAATCATTATATGTAATATTGCAGTGCCATTGTGACAATTTAAAACATACAGCTGTACACTGTAAGCTTTCTTGTTACTTCCTGTTAATTTTAAATCTCTTAATGGTGACCAATTTACATGGCCAATACATGCAATGTTTACAAAGTTAACAGTGAAAGCTAGCATGATTTTAACTTTGCAATTTTCATATTGTCATTCTTTATCATGCCAGAAATGTTGTTATCTGTCTACAACTTAAGTACAAGTTTTAGGCATTATTTTAGGCATTGTAAAATCTAATTTTGCTGTCAGAGAAGCGGCTTTAAGAGAATTTATTTATGCAGTGATTTATTAAAGTGAATGTAACTTAGTTTGCTATATGTGTATGTGTTGTAGGTGGAAATGAAAATCAGGTTAAAATGATTTCAACCTAGTTTGATTTTGAATTACCTTTGTTTCTGTTTTATGATAATGAATCAAAGACAAAAGCAATTCAAAATCAAACTACAAGCAGTTGCAAAAAGGTTGAGACACTTTCCAAAAAAAGTGTTCATTCCGTATAAAAGCGACCGCGTAACTGACGCCCCCTCCCCCTTCCAATGTCCATGACTGTCAGTTTGAATGGCATTTCTGATCTGGTACAACATTGATAAGGGGGGAGGGGGTGCAGAGTTGTTGAAAACCGTGTTACCCTCAAAATTTTCACTACAGTACACCATGACTGTCTCAACTCTTTTTGCAATTGCTTGTAGGTTGAAATCATTTTGACTTGAATTTCATTTCAACCTACAACATATGCCTTCAATTCTTGGGCAATTTTTACAGTAAACATGTAAATATTATGGTTGGCCAGACTGAAATTGGTTTAGACCACAGTTTTCTCAAACACTGTCAAAACTTTATTTAAATAAACGGCCCTACATTTTTATTGATTTAAATTTTATGTACAATGCTGTCACTTGTTTGTTATTTTACCTTATAACTTCAACTTCTTCTACACACCAATCCTCATAAGGAGTCTGCCAAAAAAAATAAATAAAAAAACATATGAAATGAAGAAATGATCCTTGCAGCGCATGATGAGGACCATAAATTAACAATTCTACTGACTTGGCAGGACAGGTACATTGCTGCAGACTTAACAGTACCTTGCCATAAATTATAGTTTGTGAGCAGACAGTTTTTCCCTGCTCTTCTATGCCCCTGTGAACCCAACCTGAGTAAGTATTACTGTGACTGTATCAGATCATTTATTATGTTCCTGACCAATAAAATGTAATGAAACAACATGTTATTTGCATGCATGCTCAATGGATGAATATTGGAATCCCGTTACAGTATGTCAGCATGTGACAGATTGATATTCACTCAACAACATTTTTGTCAGATCTTGGTGAAAATGAGATTCACACTAGCCTAGAGGCTGACATCTTTCTCTTCTCTCAGTATGCTGAAAACAACCTATGGTACATTGTAACCTACTGAATACATGTAGGGGTTGGCAAAACCACAATCCTGACATGGCAGCAAGAGGTCAAACATGAATTTAACACAGCTAAACTACTGCAATACATGTACGTGACCATTTAAGGGTGACGTGAGGTGAAATACAATAAATTTAGCCAATTGCGAAGTCTAAACGGGGTGACCGCCTAATGGAGGTTAAGTATGGGGAGCGATTTCCGGAAATTTGATAAGTTTTCAAAAATGGAAAAACCTTAAAGTGCACCTAACCCCCATTTTTTTTTTCTTTTAATCAACTCAATGTACGTTGAAAAGTCGAAAAGTGAAATATTTTGTGTTTTTAACGTCACGATAGTGAGTTATAGAGATTTGAATTTACAAAATTGCTGAATAGATTATGTCAAATCAAGACTTTACCATTATTTCTACTTCAATTTACAATATGCAGTAATCAATTTAAAAAATACTAAAATAAAAACTGTTAATAGTCAATTGACTTGTAAGAAAGTATTACTTGGAAGTGGAAACAAGTAGTTGTATAATAAACGATTCTTGATTTGACATCATCCAATAAGCATTTTTGTAAATTCAAACCTCTATAATTCAATAACGCAACGTTAAAAACACGAAATATCTAACTATTCAACTTTTCAATGTACATTGAGTTGAGTACAAGAAAAAAAATTGGGGGTTAGGTGCACTTTAACCTTCTAATACAAACTAAGTTGTTTTTTTTCCTCTGGAAAGAAAAGAGAATCTGTAAAGAAAGTGATCACTAAACAAATCAAAGGCTTCTATGGGCCAACTCGTGAATATGAGATGCTCTGAATAAAAGATCCTTCACAAAAAATTCATAGTGACAAGACGTCTTTACATATAAAAGCTCATGTTATTTGCCACTGGAAGGTCTGTTTTCACTTATTTCATCATGCAAAATGAATTTGCTCTGGGTTTGATAAAACAATTTGTCAGTACATACTCTTGAATGATGATGCACAATATATAATTATTACATTTCTCTGAGGGGATTTCTGATACATGTCATGCAAAAGCTATCACAAAGCAAAGCATTGCAAAGTATAGATAATGTACAGTATTTATGTGCAATTTTGACTAAAATTAAAAATTATAACAACTAGCAACATCATACAGCAGCTTATATTATACAGGCACACAAAATTAAAAAAATACCTACTTAATTAAAATGTTAATAGAAAAGTAATGAACTTGTAAAAATAATTACCTTTAAGAGGACACGTGTAGCCTTATTCAAAGAGCATGGAGAATACTTCATCCTGAGAGCCCAATCTGGACGCCAGTAAGAGACAAGAAGGAGAAATCCTCCAGTACAGCAGGCCAACAGATAATAAACAATGGACTGAAAAAGAAAGGAAAATAAATGCATCAACTAAAAAACAAAACAATGACAACACCAGATACCAATTTTCCCAGACTACTTTCTCACAGTCCTGCAAAGTCTGTTTTTTTTTTTTCAAATCTTTTCTTACCTTCCATATATTACAACGATATCCAAAGCAAACCTAAAGACAAGTGATAAAACAGTTTTAATACTTTTTGTTTTATATGTATAAAACAATAAACATTGCCATATAGCTGGAGTTTTTCTCAATACATCTAACAAACAAACTGTTCCCCGCCAATTGTCCTAAGTGGGGAACATTTGCGCAAGCAGGAAACAACTTTGACGTCAGAGGGAAACATTGCACTGTTGCCTGCTAGTGCACGTGGTCAGACTGACAAAAGGTGGCATAATATTATGATGCAATCGATGTTTACTTTTTTTAAACTGTGTTTTTTCAACGATGAAGAAAGCTATATAACAAATCACTTAATGACTGATCCCTTGGGAAACAGTGAATTTTGTTTCCCTTGAATCGTGATGTTTTGAAATTCTCTGGAAACAAAATTCACTGTTACTCTCAGGACCAGTCATTTAAGTGTTTACTGTTAAACTATGTTAATCTGGTTATACATTTCATACATGTAGGGTATATGACTGTAAAGAGGAGGATAAACTCTAGCCTAAACTTTGGACTAATAATAATAATTATTAAATTAAATGTTAGAACCTTCCCAGAATCCTTTGCACCAGAAAAATTTTGATGCCAAATAAATCTGTCAATTTTGAGTGAATGAGGATACTATATCAAATGTTATTATTCATTGTAGTCACTATCTATCTTCTCATTGGCTAAGAGCCTACAGTTAATTCTGGAAATCAGGTCACCCTACAGATTATTCACTACTCTGCTAACAGATTAGTGACTAATCTGTAGGGTGCATGCACAATGCATTATTTCCAAGAGCAATGGCAAGTTCATGAGTGGTGAGTGGCAGCTTTGCACACAGCCAAGTAAAAACATGGCTCGTTGATTCGCTTCTTTAACCGGGCAAGAAATTGGGAAATTGCTGGATGATAAAGACTCAGAAAACACAAAATGATAGACAAAAGTTGCGAAGGAACTGTTCCACAAATACCTTAAGGAGAAAAACATTCAGGAGCCGGACGACAAAAAGGAATTAGCACGAGTGTTTATATCTTTTTTATGTTCGTCATTATTTTCTTTAAAACAATGTATAATAAAGCAATTTATTAGACTCAGTTTTTGTGATATCCGGAATTATCAAGGTCTCGGCCAGTAAGTGTTATCAGCCAAATCCATGGATATCACAAAAACCTCATCCAATAATTCTTTATTATTTACACCCACCACAAAATACCTATTTTAATTGACTAAGTGTGATGACATCATTAGTCAAATGACTACAGGAGAAACAACACATGAGCAAAAAGGGGGCCTGGGGACTAGCTAATGTATTTTTCTTTGAGTGAAACGTTAAGTTACAAAATGAATGATGAATGCAAATACAGTCAATGTGGCAAGGAAGGCATTCATATATGCAACATTTCAAAACGCCCATTATGGCTCTGGATTTTTAAAATTAAGGGGGCTATACACAGAGTTTTTTGTAGAGCGAACCGGAAATTTACTTTCACCAGAAGTCCTGTTTCGCATGCGGATTGATTGGCATATTGACATTTAAAGTTACAAATAAAAGTTCCCGGATTTTGGGGAGTAGCGCTTACGCCATGAAAAAATCTTGTGTGGTTGTTTTGTCTTAGTTTTCTCAGGAAATTTGTCAATTGGAACTTGGGATTTTTTCGGATTTTCAAACGGGAAAAATAAGGAACCTAAGGAGAAACAACACATGAGTAAAAAGGGGGCCTGGGGACTAGCTAATGTATTTTTCTTAAGGTGAAACGTTAAGTTACAAAATTTCATATGTTGATAGATATAAGTAAAAAAAAAAAAACTTCAGCTTTCCTGAAAGTTAATCAGCCTAATAGCCCTGTAATTCAGGCTAGTAGCCCTAAGCTTAAAAAATTTCATCTACTTGATTAAACTAACACAAAACGCACAATTGGCGCTCTCCCGAAACTTAATTAGCCTAATAGCCCTATAATTTGGGCTAATAGCCCTAAGCTTAAGAAAATTAATAGAATAAAATTTGCCAATTGGTAAATCTACACAGTGATCATGTCCGCTTAAAAGAGGTAAGTTTGCAGTAAGAATGGGGAGCGATTTCAAGGGATTTGATCAGTGACTGCTTAATAGAAGGTGACTGCTTGACAGAGGGTCGCTTAGTAGAGGTTTTACTGTAATTAGAACCAGCTGACAACTTAAACAAAGAATAATATTATTGTCACATTTTGCTTGCCATTTTATCTTTATATCTGTGAATTTTGGTGGTTTAATAGTGTTTTTGGCTGGAATTATTGTAAATTATCTCGGGTATGGTAGGATATGTCGGATCAGCGGCAGCTTCATTTTAAACTAGTGAATTTTATTTAATTATTTTGAGATGCCTTGGTTCTTGTATGTGAACATGTAAATTGAGACAAAAAGTACCATGTAAGATGCTTTGAATATTAAATTAAGACCAAAATGTGTCTTATCTAAGCACTTTTTATTTAAGCCTGGTTTCCATATAATTGTCTGGGTTATCTTGGTTGTCTCAGTCATTTCAAAAACTATTGAGACCACTGGGATGATCCAGACAACTATAGGGTTTTCATATAGTCGTCTCAGCCATCTCAAAGAAATAAATTCTGGGACAAACTGATGCTTTTTCGGATGGCCTCAGTTGTCTCTGTAGTGTGGTTACCAAATGATTGCTTCAGATCTTTCACAGTCATCCTGGGCATCCAGATAGAAGTCAGTTCCATTCAAGCAACCAAGGTCATCCAGGTTGTCCCAGTTGTTTGCGATCATCTGGGTAGTGTTTCCACATGATTGTCCCAGTCGTCTCAATAGTTTTTGAAATGACCAGGCTTGATATAAGAGGTAAAACAACTAAATTTTGGTTTGAAATCTTTCAAGGTAAGGCGATTTTACATCTTTAAGTACGACTAAATGTCTTAAAATGAAGCAAGCATCCTATCTTTTTTTTAATTTCTTGGCACTGGTACCTAAGATAAAAAAATCTTTAGTTATTACTGTGTGCCGGCTTCACTGCACTGTTCAACTTCCATAGGTTTCCATACAGATTAGCCTGTTCGCAGAGCTCCTGTGAAAAACGTTATGTAAATGTTTTAAATTGATCTCACCAGATTTTCTTTATCATCATCCTCGATGTGGCAATAATATTCCAGTCCATCACTTCCCATGTTTGCTAAAACGCATTCCTTCCAACGGATGTGAGCTCCCGCTTAATTTTCCTCCACTACAATAACACAGAAGATATAACTCGTTAAAACAAGGAAAATTCTCGTTGTAGATCACACCTTCAAAACGTTTTGATGGTGAATATCAAAGATCCTGCTTGATTGTTGTTCAGTAAAAGTTTGTAGATCGGTCACATCGGCTTCCATTATAGTGCTTAGTAACCACTCTATACTTCACTGGCACCCAGACCTTTCCTCCTCTCGGTGTAGTGGCGGGAATCTCTGAAATCGGACACCCGCGTCCACCCGCGTATGCAAAAGGACGGACACATCATGAGATCCCAGTTAATCACTGCAGTTTTTTTTAATATGCAGCAACTAGACTAGACCTGCCAAGTCTCACGTCCTAGGAGTGAATCTCACGCCTGCGAGTCCAAAACCCCGATCTCACTACTCCTATTTTAATTTTACGCTGATTAGATCCTTTACTACAGGATCCGGTGCTTCTATTTTATTACGGTACGGTGGTCCTTGCAAACACAGGTTACGTTTTTAGCAATTTCTCCGCCTGTCTTACAGATTTGAGCTCCCAGCCTTAACTGATCGCACGATCTAATTAAACATATAGTTACGTTCATGAAAATATATGGCACTTTTTGGTAGGTTTTTATCGTTCTGAACATAACAATTACACAGGTCTGAGGTCCATGGAAACTTCCGAATTCTTCGGAACATCTTCGGAATAGATCGGTTTCTCTTCGGATTTGGTCGGGTCGCCTTCGGAAATCCTGGCACTACCACGAAAAAAATTCTCACGCCTATCACTCGGAAAAAGTTGGCAGGTATACTTGACTGTGAGCCGTCTTATTTTTCTTTTAGTTAGGGACGGACCATTATTGTTTTGACGGGGGTGAGGTGGTTGGAAAATTTTGAAATAAATTGTTTGCAGAGGCTATAAACACTGAATAAATTGTACGCAAGCAAAAAATAAAGAAAAAATTGTTTGCTGGAAGTATGGCAGTTGGACGGAGACACAATAAATTGTTTGCAGTAGGTGCCGCATATAAACCACCCGACCACCTTAAGAGACGGCTCGTAGTCTTTGCAGCAACTGAATTACAGCAGGAGCTCATTCAAGCCAAGGTGGTCGCTTACGGGAGTACTGTTTAGATTCGGTCATCGTTTTGAGTTTATGTCTGATCGTTTCAATTTTTATCTTTTGCTTACTCGTCACATGCCCTTAACATACTACAGCTACTACACGCTAGGGGCGTTCGGTCGGTAGCCTACTTCAGCTACTACAAGCTAGGGGCGTTCGGCCGGGAGCCTTCTACTGCAGCTACTGTACGTTAGAAGCGTGCGGCCTGGAGTATACTACTATAGCTATTATACGTTAGAGGCCGGGAGCCTACTTCAGCTACTATACGCTAGGGGCGTGCGGCCGGGTGCCTTCTACAGCTACTATACGCTAGGGTCGTGCGGCCGGGAACCTACTACAGCTACCATACGCTAGGCGCGTTCAGTCGGGAGCCTACTACAGATACTATACGCTAGGGAGGTTCGGCTAGGAGCATATTACAGCTACTATACGCTAAAGGCGTTCTATCGGGTGCATACTACAGCTACTATACGCTAGGGGCGTTCGCCAGGAGTCTACTACAGGGAAATTAATGATGTTCCTATCATGGATAATATTACCCCCCACTGTGTCAATCTAGGCATTATGAAATTTCCTGATATTGTTAAACTTCATACATGTCTCCTTTTCTTTGATCTCTTGTGTGATCCTGAACCCTCCAATTTTATCATACCGCTGTTATCAGAACAACATAGCTATACTACTCGTCATGCCTCTTCAGAACACCTATATATTCCCTTTTACAGAACAAACATTAGAAAGTTCTCTCCCACTATTATTGGACGATATTTTTTGGAACGATCTTCCCCTCTCCATCCGCTCTAAGCCTACTAAAAAACTATTTAAGAAATCTCTTTTCAGTCATTTCTTATCCCAATACTAGATTGACTTAGTTGCTTTATCTACTCGTACTTAATATACATAATTATTGCTTTCATATGTGTGTATGTGCGTGTGTGCATGTGTTTATTTGTTTATTGTATGTTATTAGAATTTTCTTCTTATATCCACTTAATTAAATATCCTTTATATTTTCCAACTAGTCTAGTTTAACTATTTTTTGCCCCTTTTCTCTTTATTTGTTAATTATTAATTTCTGTAAATTTGTTAATTTTTTTGGAGAAATAAATAAATAAAAACTACAGCAACACGCCAGGGGCGTACGGCCGGGAACCAACTACAGCTACTATACGCTAGGGGCGTTCGGCCGGGAGCCTACTAACTATAAGCTAGGGGAGTTCGGCCGGGAGCCTTCTGCAGCTACTATACGGATAGGGGCTGTATAGCGGCTGTATTCGCAGGCTATTCGTTACGCTAACCTTCACGGAAATGTAGATAAAATATGCATATATCATCTAAACGAATGACATTTTATTCACAAAACATTGTTATGTGCAATTTATAGCGGGTATTTTTAATAGTAAACGCTAACTATGCCCCACACCACCCCACAATTGGGACATTGTTCATTTCCCGTTTCGTCCTTTGCAGACCTGAACCGAAGCCTGGCTTACAATTCATGGCCTCAAGGTATTTAATTTAATTTCTTCATCTCAAAAGAGTCTTATCTAAAATATTCCATAAGTTTAACGGCTTAGCCTGGACTACTTTGAAGTATGGACTGACTATATTGTAGAAAATGAGTCGTGGATTAATTGATATGATAGACATAAATAATTACCTCTGCCCACACACTGATCTCAGAACCCAGGGGAGCCATATTTATAAATATATATTAAATAAAGCAACCAAGTATTTTCTATTTTTTCCTTATTTTAAAGCCTCTTGATTACTTAGCCAATTTATTTGCAATTAAAATCCTGAAATTAAGTATAATATTTTAAATTTAGATTACAATAATTGTTTTGTACAGTTTGTGTGCTGTCGACTCAATAAATGTGATGTAGCAAAATAGAAGCATATTGCTTGCTTGTTGACCATTGTAACACCAGCAATAATAAAGCTCGTGGACCTTCATTTTCGCTGTCGGACCCGGTGGTTTGACTGTTGCCTTTAGCAGTTGTGAATATGACATTTCCTTTAGTCAGCATGGTGCTCAGTAGCAGCAGACTGATGAATCATCGTGGACACTTCAATAGCAACGCTGATTCTCTCTTCCAGAATCTCCATGACAACCACCTTGGCCTCGTCAGTAGTTGGCACTGTTTGATTGACATTGCAGCTGTGTTTTGAGTTCCTTTCGGTTTCAGTCCCCTCGGTGTTAACTCCAAGTATTTCAAGTACAGTTTTAATATTATCTGGGTTTGAATAGTCCAAGTGTCCGTCAATCTAAACCCAAAAAGCAAAATACTTGTTACTACAAGTCACAAGGCAAACTATCTGGGAACGCTGTATAGTTGGATACAGTATCAACCAGTGGCATTCCGTGCACCACGGATGGCATATGCGTGGGGTGTAAACAAGCCATAACACTGCGCTTGTAACCGGACTTGTAAAACATATGATGCTAGCCGTGACATCATCATAACGCTTACAGTTTCACACAGGGTACAAGTTTTTAAGTCAAAACATCACAATACTGAATCACCCATCTTCACTGAGCTAAGCCCAAGTTAAGGTGGCTCCATATAGTCATTGGCCAGTCTTCCAAATAAAATGCACACGATCTTATTGCTGTCTTCCGAGAGTTTTGTTTCGCGATACCAGGCATAATATACACATGCAGGTAGCTTAGGCTTTCTCGTTTATGGAGAAATCTAATATAGCAGTTTTGACTCGTTTCCACGGCAACCAATGATTGAGTTGTTGGGCTTGTTGTTCAAAGGCCAGCAAACCTCTCAACGGATTTCCTCGGTTTTTACACGGTAAATATTCACGATTTTTGGTGAAATAGAAGAAACATTTAGTAAGTCTAATCTGACAGAGCCATAAAAAAATCGGTACATAATTTTTGGCAATTTACTCACTTTCGTTTTTTATGTTTATTGGGTTTGTGTATGTACAATTGTGTATGTATAAAAATTTATCGTGTGAAATGCGCGCAATCAACGTTTTAGCTACCGTAAAAACCTCTTTGATTTCGTGACGTCGTCAAAATAAACAAACGCGTGCTCTCGCCATTTTCTTGTCCATGCCTCGTACGCCAAAAAACTATATGGAGCCACCTTAATTGAAGTTGAGAATAGGCTGACTTGACACCAGATACTGTGTGAGCAGCTGCCCCACTGAAGAAACCAAGACTGAACCGGGACTTACCAGTTCCGACAAATCAACATTGATCATTCTTCGGTTTTCCCACTTGATTGCTTGTAATCCAGCTATCGCCATTTGTACTGAGGCAGCGCGATAAACATATCTCAAAAACCAATCCTTGCTGGCAAGATAAAATGAATCAAAAACACGTTTTTATACACTATACATAAACGGATAACGAACAAAAACTAATCAGCCACTAACCTACAGTATCCATTAATTAGCTTTCCTGCTACAACTTGGCCAACAAATCGCCACTTATTACCGTCACCACTGACTGGAGCTCCCAAAAGAATAGCGTCTTCAATGATCCCCATCCCTCCTAAAAACCACAGAGAAACAAACACGAAAAATTATACACAATCAGACAGAATCTGCGCACTGTCAAGCTGAATGGAACAGGGGCGGTAAGGAGACTACAAATATTGTACTGTCACAGGCTACCCAAGCGGCGCACGTTCTTATTTCAGATTAATAGAGCGTATGCACATGACGTCACGGCGGCCATATTGGTGTACCAAAACAACAGAACGGCGGCCATGTTGGTGTACCAAAACAATCCTGTGGGATTTGAACGCTTTTCTTATGTTAACACTTTCTTTTGTTCCAATAAATTTGCATAGCTGCTTGCCACGTGAGTGCATACGCTCTATATACAGGCAACAATCACTCAACACTGAGTACGGTGACAAACACAATACTCGGAACGTCTTGGCAAAGAAGGATTTATTCGATGAAAGTGGAACAAATAATGGTTATCTCCTGAGGGTAAAGAACTACTTTTGTAGCGGAACTTACCTTTTTTGGCTAAAGCCTCCAGACAAAAGAAAATCACTCTTGCACCCAAACTAAATCCAACCAGTGTCACAGGTCTTCTGCCCTGATTTGAAACATGCAAAAAATGACTACTGCTATCTCTCACATAAGACAAACGACTAGTTGTCAGAGAATGCGAAATTTCAAAGAAGCCGGTAGCGAATCACCTTTCTGCTAGAGACAGCGTGAGGCTCCAAAGAGCGGACCAGTCTACTATACCCGGCGTATCCAATCGAACAAAATCGAACCAAAAATCAATCGAACCCAATCGAACACCAATCGTTCGATTGGGTTCGGTAATCGAACAAAATCGAACATCTATTTTGCTGTGAGTTCGATTTTCGAACCAATCGAACACAATCGAACCAATCGAACACAATCGAACACAATCAAACTCAATCGGATTCGATTTTTGGATTTTGTTCGGAATCCATGTCTTGATAAGTAAATCACGCAGGACTAATCATAATCAACTTTTATTGAATGGAATATAATAAATAGAAAAACGTCCAAATATCGAACTGAATGTCAATGTTTAGTAATATATATTTTGTAGCAGAGAACAAAACGACGGTAAAATAATGAAATGCACTTTCGTTTACATTTCTATGTTAGAAGGAAGGATATGGTTTCTGCCCTGTTCAGTCACCGTTACACTCAAACAGAAGTTGCACTATTTCATTCACTGCAACACAGGCAGTGGTGTTCAATATGTGAAGAATCATTATTAGTAGCCAAAACGCTGCCGCCATCCGTCTGTCCAAGTCCTCGAGGGCGGATAAAAGCGACGTTGACAGGAGAAGAGCAATTTCCAGCATGACAACAATTACATTGGAGGAAGTGCTTATTATTAACATGGATGACAAAAAAATAAAAAATAAATAAAAAAATAAATAGTGATAATAATCGAACGTTCGATTGAGTTCGATGTTTGGTTGTTCGGTAATCGAACGTTCGATTGGGTTCGATTGTTCACTGTTCGGTAATCGAACGTTCGATTTTGTTCGATTGACCAAATTTTATTGTGAGTTCGATTTCGTTCGATTACCGAACCCAATCGAACGATTGGTGTTCGATTGGGTTCGATTACCGAACGTTCGATTGGATACGCCGGGACTATATAACTGAGTGTCGTAAAACCAAAACCAAAGTAATTGCCTTGACCAATCACAACAGACGCAGATAATCCAATGAACCAATCAGAGTTAGAAGTAAATACATATAGCCCATGCGCGGAAAAACGCGTGCGAGCAAGTCATGATTGGTTTTGGTTTTACTTTTGATTGGTTGATAAAGTGAGACGAGTTTTTTTAAGGCAATTACAAAGCGTAGCAATGCAAACCAAAGCAATCGCGAAATTACTTTCGACACTCAAATGAAAACTGCTTTATCATTGACTTGTGAGTTGAAGCATACACGGTCATAGTTAAAAGCCGTGACAAACCTGTTGTCTGGAGAGAAGGACATCAGCTAGGTGTTTTCCTGCTTCAGCAGCTCTTCGTGAGCAAACATGCCACGGATTATCAATGGCATAACCAAGCTGAAGTAGGAATAACGGCCAAGAAATGGCAGTAATCAGACCTGAAAAACAACAATGTTCAATACAGCAGCACTTTGTCAAACACATCAACATCAAAGGAACAATTATTGCTACTGCTTCATCACAGATTAGTTGTTGTGTGTGGTCCAATGGGCAAGGATAGTCCTTAGTAACAAGACTGTTGTCGGTGACTGACGTTTCACAGCCTTCGCCAAAGTCATCTTCTGAGACAAGTGAATAGTGTACCGTCATGCAAGCGATGGTGTGGGGATTCGCCCCTTCTTCTCAGTGAATCACACCATTATTTTGAAAGGCCGCTTTCGCAAACCTCAAATAGCCGAAATCTAAAAAACACAAAAGCAAAGGAAAACAACAGGGAAGTAATTTAAATCCCTAAATTTCACCTTTAGTAAGGCAAGTTTTGATAACGGATACAACCATTAATGAAGCAGAACAGGTGGGTACGCCTGGGGTGTTGGCATGGGCTCAATGTTTTTTATTTTTTAAAATTAGCTGTTGGTTGTACGGACTACCTAGTCTCCACTGAAGGAAATGCACACGGAAGCGTAGAGACTCAGCTGCGTATAAATTGCCATCAAGGATAATTTTCGTCCAAAAAACCACTAGAATAATTTTAATGTTCATACCACTAAGGACGGTGTATTTGAGAGCCTCCTGTGTGACGAAGCCGATGGAATTAGACGTAAATAGTGAAGACATCGCACTGCCCATTTCAGCCAAGTATCTGTACACAGATAAATATATGTTTTTAATTGAGTGTCGTAATTGAGTGTCGTAAAATCAAAACCAAAGTAATTACTCTGACCAATCACAGCAGTCGTAAACAATCCAATGAACCAATCAGAGCTCGAAGCAAATACATGTCGGCGGTGCCAAGCGCGGGAAAACGCGTACGAGCAAGTCACGATTGGTTTTGGTTTTACTTTTGATTGGTCGAGAAAGTGGCGCGAGATTTTTTAGCCAATCACAAAGCGTAGCAATGCAAAACCAAAGCAGTTGTGTAATTACTTTCGATACTCAATTGAAAACTGCTCTATAATTATACTTTTCGGAAATATGCAAATTGAGAAAGTGTATTGCCCGCCCACGGGCTCCATATCATGTTTTCATGAAAATTTGGTCTGATCAAGTGACTTGATACAGTCGATTGCATAATTGACCACCGTAAAGACCACCGCCACCTTCTGACGAATGGCTAGCGCTCGAAACGGCAGCTTTTTTAATCTCTTTACGATGTTCAATTCACCTTATCAACTCAGTTGAACCAAATTTTCGTATTTCACTCCCTCACCGACCAAGCACCACTTGTTTTTTTTTAAAAAGCAGTAAAATTAAGACTTTATTTCTACCAATATAAAATCATTTTGTTATAACAGCGGAGGCTCCATTTAACACGAAATTAACAAATCCTCGCAGAGTTTTATATCCCCGATGTTTAATAATTTCTATTATTTTGAGCCAAAATTCTGGATCCCGTCCCGGCCAGCTTACTCAATATTTCAAGTTCAATTTCGCTCTCAGGATCTTCAACATCTGGTTCTTTTAAAATATTTTCTGTTCTCGCCCTTAACAACTGTACTCTTTATCAAAACCCTCAATTAAAACTTCTTGTAGCTTTCTACTGGGCAATCACTGAAATCGGTAAATCACGGTCTCCTTAACACAATAGAGTTCTTTTCGGCTTCAATTATCTTCTCCACAGCTGATTCAGATTAGTACTTCTTTCAAAGCAGCTAATCTGCTACAATTAGGAAGGATTTGCATGCTAGTTTTGTCAAATTCAGATCAAAATTTGTTCCTATTGTTACCACAAATGTGTTCTTTGTACTTGTTGTATAATAACGATCCTTTATTCAGTTGTAAATTCATCCCTCTCTTTGATTTTCGTGTCGATTTCCTTTATTTGCGTTAATTTCAAATACCTAATTAACACGAGCGTTTTAACGATAACCTGCAACTCAACTGCAAATCCAAAGTTAAAGCTGTGGGGTAGTGGAACATACCAATAACTATAATATACGTGTAAAAATCATACCAAGAACCACATATATTAAGATATTCTTAGTCTGAAGCCTACAAGTGTAGGATATGCAGCTGCAAAGACAGAGAGGATGAGGCAGAGCTTGACTATTCTTTCATTAAATGAAGATATCGGTTACTTAATAGCTTAGTGAACAGGTGAAGTTCTATTCTTTGTAAAGTTGTAAAGTCTTTCTTTTGTTTTGTCTTCAAAGGGAATAAATATAACTGTCTTTATAAATAATGAATAAGAAAAAGAAAACAAGCGAGACATAACCTTGACTCCCACGTTAAGCTGTACTGCTCTTCCGAGATGTTCAAATGTCTCCATGGATTCTTAAACGCGGTCTTAATATCTATCAAGGCGAAGGAAGGTAAGTTAATGGGGAATGACTCTCTCAATTATACCACGCTTACAAAAACCGTTTTTATAGCGTCGTGGATTTATTCTGGAATGAAATCTTTTTAAAACATTTAAAACACAAACGGAGTGTGAAACAAACCGTGACACGACGTTTATCTTTCTATGAACTGTTAAAAAGTCTGAAGATCAAAGGCTTCTATTAACAAACTCGTGAATATGAAAGCTCTATATAAAATACTTTTACTAAAAAATATCATAGCTTTACAATTATAAATGAAGAAAGTGGCGAAGGCACTAGGCGATTTTTTAGGTGGTATGTTGTACTTAGTACTTTTTTCAAGCATTTCTAGGTAGTGAGTGGTACAATACTAGAAATTTCTTGCGAGCTGGGAGGTTGTGGAGGCTAGCATGCGATCTTTTACCAGCATGTAGACTTGCCGACAAGTCGAGCTCAGTGATCGCGAAGCACGATCTAGCGAACGAGCGAGCGAGCGAGGGCGTAGCGCGGGTGAGTGATAGCTCGACTGGTATGTACTTGGTGTATCCCTTATTATTTTGTATTTAAACACTTAGTTTTTATTTCAGTAGAAAAAGAAGAGAAAAACAACAGAATGGGGAATCGAACCCGGGCCGTATGATCTACTCCATGCACACTATCCACTACACCACTGAGGACTAGCTGCCGAAAATTGTAATTTTTAAGGGATATAAGATAATATGCTGCTAGCCCAGACCATATATAAGAACAAACCCTTTCGATACATTGAAAATACTGGAATCAGTGCTTAACCCTAAATACTAAAATCAGTGCTTCAACCCTAGATACTGTAATCCGATCCTAAATTACACTGAGATATCTCTAAATATATTACAATAAGGGATACATGAAGTACCATACATTATGATCAGGGATACACCAAGTACCTAGGGCTCGACTTGTGCCCTTGCTGGAGATCGAATAAGTGACGTCAATTTGGCGCGAAATTTTCAGAGTGCGAAGCTGTGTTAAACTATCAACATTACTTTTCGCGCGTTTTGTAATGGCTTTTGGAGGCAAATGCAGCTCGACGTTTGAATGGAGGAGGTAAATACTCCTACAGAAACTTTTTTTCGTGTTTTGATTACTGAAAATATTAATAAAAGTCGTTCGCGTGCGCTGGGGTCTACTCCCAGACCGGAACCGGAAGCGAGAAGCTTGTATTTCGCTGTTTTCGAATTTATATCGATTGCGAAACAATCACGCGTCACAAACTCTAAGCAGAAATAAGCAATTTACTCCGTATTCAGGCTAGTTTAAATAGAAAATGAAAATTATTCACTTCTTTTTACGTACCAAAGCATCTTGAGCATTAATGTCTGTGTGAATTATCGTATCTGCAAGATTGTGCAAAAAAGGCATGTGATGTTTTTTAAAACACCATCTTCGTGACACATGTCGCACTTCGTGCCGTTCAAAACGCAGACTTTCCAGTTTAGTTAATGCGTCGAAATCCGCTATATTGTTCGCAATATAGGTAAAAGCTTCGACTTGCCGTAAAAAGACCAAAATATTTCTTATTTTGTGCAGAATAAGAAAATATTAATTTTGTCGTGCAAATGAAACAAGTTTGTCAGCACTTCACTCCAGGACATCGTTGTGAGATAATTGCGCGACTAAACCCGACATCGTTCAGGACAAAAATAAAGCTGAGCTTGTCAAAACAGTTATGCAGTGAGGCCTTAAAGCCTTATGTTTAGTGCCTTATAAATTGTTTGAAGCGGAGCACTTGACGGGCCGAAGGCCTGGCTGCGCAGCACCATACTCATAGAACCTGTGTCTGTCATTTTTCATGGTCATGGCTAGCGGAATGTTTCGCGGGCGCGCCTCCGTGACATGTGTCAGTCAGCAGTCAAGTCGGTCGCGCGAGGCAAATTCGCGGGCGCGTATGACGTCGCAAAACATGCGCGTATGACGCCACACGCGCGGCTACACAGTCGTCAGCTCTGTAAACACTTGTTAAAGTCTTTCGCAGTGTTTAGCGGAGCAGTAAAGTCGTTACTTCCCTGCATTTTTTCGCGGTTTGCTACTCAAGACAGGGATACTAATTAAGGGATACTCAGAAGCCGCTTTAGTGGAAAAAGAAGAGCTTTCGGGGATAAAATCTTGCTTCGAGGAACCCTCATACGTTTTTATCAATGCAGGAGCAATGCGGGGGATGCCTTGTTTTTATTACGGATTTCAGATCCGAAGAAGCGGAGTTTTAATGAATTTCCAAGCAGTCCAGTGACTTAAAGGTAAAATAAATCACATTTTTCGATGGGAATTTATGTTGATATTAATTTTTCATTGACTTTCCCTTTGTGTTTTGGAGACATGTTTATGAAACGTGGTCAAATTAAGTCGTGCTGTTATCTTGAATTTCATCGAGGACAGCTTTGCCTGATGCGCTGTAAATCGTACGTGTTTTACTTTTATACATAAGCTTAAACTAATGAAGATTTGAATAAAATTTTTCGAAAGAAGATTGTGTTGTCCATTTTTATGTGTTTGTTCATTCATAAGATAGATTGAAAAGCGATTTTATAAACAAAACAAGACTTTGATTTTATAGTACAGTCCTATCTTCACTCGCATCGCCTTATGCAAATATGTTTGTGTATTTTTGCAATTTTGATTTCCAAATCAGTTTCTCGGGCAATGTTTGGCAAACAAAAACTGTATTTTATTCGGAAAGTAGTCGTACCTGTAATTCTAGACGGAGAAAAGTTGTTTTTGTGAACTTTTCTACGGTCTAAATGTACTGTGCAGACGGTCGGGTAATACTGTTTTTGAGAATTGCTAAAATTAAAAAATAGCCCGGTCGTCAATCTTAATTCTTGTGCTTCCGACCTTTCACCTTAGTTAAGCTTGTTCATAGTGCTTCGCTGTTAGGCTCTGCCTATCTATATATATTAAGATAATTGCACCACTAAAGTCCTATTTATATGCCCGGCGTATCACATTGAACGAAATCGAACAAACTTCCCATCGAACTCCATCGAACGAAAGAGTTAGATGTAGTTCGGCCATCGAACGAAATCACGTGACCAAGAAAAATTTACATCCCAATAATAACCCGACCAACTGTTCGATTGCTAATTTGCATATCTCTTCTCGCATACAATGACTCGTTCAACACTTGCGTATCCACGAGTTAAAAATAAAAGCTAGATTAAAATAAAAAACGATATACGGAGGCAATAATTTCAATCAAATACAGATACGGGGATGAACTCGCCGTGACCCGGTGTTATGCCAGGTTATCTGGACACATACCTTGTGTATCATCCGGCACCCACCCAGAAACTGCAACAGCAATGTGTAAGTGTTCACCTTTTCCAAGTGGTTCAAATTCAAACTCTTCAATCTCTCCTATCCTTCTGCTCAATCGGTACCCTAAACATTACATTATATCAGGAGATTATAATTGGACAGGTCCAATTATTTTCTCTTGATTACACACGAGAATTTAGTTTTATCGACTGAATCGATAAGGTAAATTGACCACCGTAAAAAGAGTCAAATAGCTGACGTTTCGAGCGCTTGTCCTTCGTCGGAGCGAATCAAGGAATTGTGGGTAGTGTGTGGTTTTATATAGTGAGCGGCGGAGTTACGCTATTGGTGCAAATTTGGTGACGTGAAAAACAAATGTAAATTAGTTGAATAAAAAGCGTTCGATGATTCCGTAGGGTTTGAGAGTGCCGATTTGAAAGATTTTTAAGCTTACCAGTTAATCCAGCACCAGCAGCTCCAAATAAGGAAGCAATAACTGCCAGGCCTGCTGTGGTACTGAGAACAGCTGCACTGCTGGCCCCCAGTACTGCACCAGCACCTGCCGCTATCAAGGGTGCGGCAAGGCCCCCTGTTACACCTACAACAATAATAATAGTTTATTCCAACCTCATGGCAGCCAAGGGATGACTAACAAGGGGGTCATTAAATACATATAACAGGATTAACATTCTTGTCCCCAAAGCTCCATGTTTTTTTTATAACCGCTGGCCAAACGAAACAAGGACTCTGGGGACGAGAAAGATATATTGGTCAAATTACTGTTAAAGTACTAGACAAGTCTACCCAACATTTCTCCTGTCAAGGTGCACATTGCTTTTACACACAGCATACAACTTGAGGCCAAATTTGCTAAGATTATGTTGAAATAAGAGTTGTTTTTTTTGCAAAGCTCTTTCCACACTAAAGAGCAAAACAGTGACTTCTTGTGTTTATAAAGATGTTAATTTTAATATAAATTATATCCCAGACTCTTCACAATGCCTTGCTTTATAACGGTCCTCAATGCTTGTAGTGTTGATTTCAGGACTTTTGAACAACAACAACAACAAAACAAAACGTGTAGAAAACGATGTTGCAAAAGGGACTTTTTTGCTAGGTAACAAGCCCATCAGAGTAAAATATTAAATAATTTATATGTATTCTGGACTAATATGGAATACTCTTGAACGCGTATGGTGGAATCAGGACTTTGGGATATGGAATGTGGAATGTGAATGTGGACTGAAATATGAATTATGGATTGTGGTTAGTAACTTTAGGATTGTTGACTGAACTTATGGCTGGGAATTGTGGATGCTAACTTTAATTCATCGTTTTCAAAACAAAATCCAATGAGTACAAAACTCATCCACTAAATATAAAAACTGGGACCAAATGACCTTCTGGGCTACTTGTCTTATAATAAATCTGCAAGCTCTGCAGTGTGATGGTGTGAAGGTTAGAGGTTTAAGTCCTGATCTCTGCTGCAACATAGTTTCTTTACCATGTGTGGCTGAGTATCAGCCATCAGGTATAATGGTTACCCTGTGGTGGACTAGCATCCCATCCAGGGGGGAGTAGTGATGTCTTAATGTACACTGCATTGCATGGGCTGCCTGCTGCTAGCTACATACATTATCAAATTTAGTTAATGTTGATTAGCCTTTCACTCTCAGAGTCACTTATGGAGACACACAGTGCAGTTCTAATGTTTGAGTCTGTCAATGAAACTCTGGTGTGACCATTTATAAATACCTTTTTACATTGTGCTTATTTTTTATACAGTCACTGAATTGGAGAAACGTTGGGAAAAAACACAAAAACAAGGCAAATTAATGAGGCTTGTTAATTTTCCATATATTGATATTTGAGAAAAGAAAGTCAGAGGTGGATTCTGGGCATCCATCTTTTTGTTACAATAATGTGCAAATTATCTTAGAACACAAGAATTTTTTTTCCTCTTCCCAGAAAATCATTCAGTTCTATCATTTATGGTTTATACTTTTTTCCGGACAATGTTTCTTCATGGTCACGTCATTTTCATGGTTAATTTTCATCTCCTAGCTCATTCATTTTCTTATCCAGAAATCCTGAAAATTGTATGATTCATTTTAAGACAAGCACAAAATTGTCAGTATGGCATGATTACACAGTATACTGTGCATAAGAAGTTGATTTAACAGATACTGGCATGGTCGCAATAATTGGTGTTACACTGGCGACCAACTCCACTGCATGATTGCTCATATCCAGCAGTGATCATGACTTGGTAACATACAGACCTACCAATCAAAGCCCCTCCACCTAATGCTCCCAGTGCAATCACCAGAGCTTTCTTTCTCCGCCTTTTAAGTTCCTTTCGCTTCTGGACCTCAACGTCTTCACTGAAAAAAGAAAACAGCCACTCTGATGAGCAATGTTTTGAAACCTTGCAAATACTGTAGCATAGAAAATCCAGTAAAACATGATGAAACACAGAACATGTAATGTAACCAACTGATATACCATAATAATTTATGACTTCAAGTCCTCAAGTGCAGGGTTGTAAACTTAATTTTAACTGCACTCGAACTTAGAGTGAGTGTCTTTCAGAAATGTACCTCCCAAATGTTCAATTTGTACTCACCCAAGAACTGAAGACACTCACCTGGGCAAGTGTTAATACCCATCCCTGATATTCATGACAGATTATTTCACAGGTAAACTAAATTAATATGTAAATAATGTACATGTGTACTGAATTATGTAAGATACATGTTACATGTATTGTACAGCACTGAATGCTGGTTCACTGTTGTGTCTTACTTGTAACCAACTGATGCTAAAGTGGGATAAAATGAAAAATATTACATAACTATTAAGCATTCAAGTCGTCAAATTTATTTCACACTGTAAACTGAATTATTTGAAACAAGATGTAAGTCCAGAATCCTCAAAAGCTGAGTTTGAAATCAGTCTCCTACCTTGGCTCGCAATTTTTGAGTTGTTTTAATTTTTCAACAAGTATGTTTTCGTAATATTCCATCACTGGACCCTGTACAGCAAGCTGCTCTCCCAAACTGAATATCAAAACTCTTAACCTGGCATCATAACCACCTATGAAAACACATCACACTGAATTATTACAAAAGGTAAAGTCTGTGAGGTGAATTAGTGATGGAGCTTAACAGCTCTGACCAGTTGCTGCAGCATTTAAGAACTAAAAGTAATACAACTCAACTCCACCCTGCTGAGTGATCGTGAGTCCACTGGCTGTTATCCCCAAGTGTAATGTTAATACAGCTAGTAACTATCACGTAAATATATGAATTCAGTTGTTTTATAGTACTGTTGTGGCCAGGAGAGAACAGAGTTGATTGTGTTTTACTGCATAGCCCATAAAATTAATCTGGAAGATTACTAATATTGTTGCATACCTAGTATTAATTTTACCACAATGTATATTCAGCAAACTGTGTCTAGCACATTATTGGTATTTAATTAAAGCAAACAGTCTATCTTTTCTTGTTGGTATGTGTTGCAGTTATACCAAGGTAATTTTTCTTTAAATTAACTAGGTATTTTTTTCTAACTAGGTAATTTTTTTCTGTCAACTGTCTGAAAAGGGATTTTCTTTATGGAGTGTGGTTAAAAAATAGGGGCATGGTTTTTTTTGGAGGTACTAAAAACAAGAAGAAAAAATGGAATTTCTTCTTCTGCTCTCAATTTCTCTACTCCTCTATCTACCAGCCACCCTCTCCTCCCTAAGTCTCATCTTACCCTCACTTGATGCCATACTTAGCTACTACCTTGAGAATTACCTGGAGCTGAACACTGAAGTCCACTCTCTTCACCACTACACCACATGGGTCACATAGCAAAGTGGCTTATACTTCTTTGTAATTGCTTATTATTGGTCCCAGACTCACCTTGGCCAAAATTTAACCCTTAGCCTAACCCTAACTAGAACTAATTAGAAAAAAATTACCTAGTGAAAAAAATTAATCTAGCGAAAAATTAAATTTACATGAAAAAAAAACATTACCTGCACCATATATCTCGCCCACCCACATCCATAAGAGTATGCACTTATTGACTGAGAGGGAGGGCCGGATGGGAAAATATATGGCTCAAGGTCATGGCGTACGGACCGAGCGCAGTGACCTAACTCAGTCAATAAGTATTTTATAATATGACTAGAAAGTACAAGAATAGCCATGCAGTGTGATGTCACTTGAACTCGAGCGAGCCAGACAGCTTTTTCCGGACCGGCTCATGTCAACCCGTCCGGCCCCGCTCACATCACCTTGCGATTCTATTTTCTGTAGGATTGCATCAGTGGGGCTGTACAGTCATATTATAATACATATTATTTTATACTTTTATGGTCTTATTTGTAAATCAAAATATTATCAAGTTGAATTTATTGCATCCCACAATTAGACTTTGTGCACCTCAGCATTATTTATTCTAGTTATTAACCTCTCAGTTCCTAATGACTAATACTAACAGTGCACAGAAAGTATAGATTTCCAGTTCCTTAGATGGTGTAGAGAGACAAAAACCATGTGCATAATTAAATAAAAGTGCAAGCCACACAGCAATAGCATTAAATATTACAGTCGAAGCTCCCATAAGCAGACACCCTCGAGAAGCAGAAAAGGGTCCGAAACTTTAGCTGGCCACTTACAATAAATGAGTCTCATAAGAGGAGCTGTAAGAAGAGCTGTCCGCTTATGAGAGAGTTTGCTCAGACAGCTTGGACTGTATTGTTGAAATAAAATTTTCCTGTCTATTTTAAAATCATAAAGGCTGAAATAATCTTGATACAATGTCAATATACATGTAACTTGCTTCAAAGAAAACTGCAAGATTTTCAAGAATTATCAACTACATTATTTATAATTTTCATATTTGCTGGCATTAGGAAGTGCTTTCTACAATGATGAAGTGATTACTGTCCATAGTTAATTAAGAGCTGCTTTATATTTTTACTTAGACATTTGTAACTCAGGACAGGAGATCTTGAATGAGTTCCTTTCACTAAAAAAAGACCATAAAAACCTTTTTTATAAGTTCCAAAATGTCTACTAAATATTATTTTCTTTTCCCCTGATTATACTATCTGGTGTCTATATTTACTAATATATATAGATAGGCTGAGTCTAACAGCGTAGCTCTCTGAACAGAAAGCCGATGATAAGCTTAACTACATGTAAGGTGAAAGGTCGAAAGCAAAAGAATTAAGATTGACGACTGGGCTATTTTTCAAATTTTATTTTAGCAATTCTGAAAAACAGTATTATGCGACGGTCTGCACAGTACATTTAGACCATACAAAAGTTCACAAAAAACAAAACAAAAAATGTGAATAAAATACACCTGCTGTATATCAAAAATTGCCCGAGAAACTGATTTGGAAATCAAAATTGCAAAAAAAAACACAAACATATTTGCATAAGGCGACACAAGTGAAGTTAGAACTATAAAATCCAAGTCTTGTTTTTACATAAAATCACTTTTCAACCTCTGTAATGAATGAACAAACACATAAAAATGGACAACACAATCTTTCAAAAAATTTTATTCAAATCTCCATGTTTCTCTTATGTTTAAAAGCAAAACGCGTACCATTTATAGCGCATCGAGGCCGAGCTATCTTTGATGAAAGAAATCAATACAACACGTTTTAGAAACAATTCTCCAAAACTTACGAGAACACAAAGAAAAAGTCAATCACAGATTGATATCAACATAAATTCCCATCAAAAAAATTATGTAATTTGTTTTACCTTTAAGTCCCTCGACTGCTTGGAAATTCTTTAAATCTCCGCTTCTTCGGGTTCTGAAATCGGAAGTGAGAAACATCTCCCTGCATTGCTCCCGCATTGATATCCCTGAAAACTCTCCTTTTTTCACATTTAAGCGGCTTCTGAGTATCCCTTAATTAGTATCCCTGTCTTGAGTAGCAAATCGCGAAAAAATGCAGGGTAATAACGACTTTCATTTGAAAGGGTTTTCTCCACTAAACACAGCAAAACATCAAAAGTGTTTGTCAAGCTGACGTGACATCGGCCATTTAGCCACACGAAAAATGAAGTGTCGCTTTGGTTGCTAATTATAAGCTATCAGATGTTACGCGACATCATATGCGCATGTTTTGCAATGTTATACACACCCGCGATAATATGACCCTAATGTTATGGAATAAATGTATTTTATACATTGAAAAAAGTAAGGCCAACATAATTAATTCTCAAAAATTATCATGTATTACAAGTTAAAAATCTGTTATGTATGTATATTTCTTAAATTTGATTGTTAGTAATATTTATTGACAAAGACAAACAGCTTACCTAATTCCTGAATAAGAGTCAGCAAATCCTACAATGCATTGGAAATAAGTTCACAGATGTGCCAAACTACATTTACTAACAAGTGCAAGTGTGATGACTGAAACAATAATGTAATTGAATCAAAGGCAAAAGGATACTGCCACGGCCTAAAGCACTAACAGACATTGGGTATTGCCCCACTCTGGAGCCATGGAGCTATAGCTAAGTTAAGATAATGCCCTTTCCACTCACTGATTTCTAAAAATACTTATATCTGCTATAATGCTTGACATTATTTTAGTATTAGCTCTGTTACATTTTCGCTGTCATTTAACTTTGTTATGTATTAAAATACATTGTACATAATGAAACTGTAGCAGCAATTGTATTACTACTGCCCATGCAGGATCAGATGCTACAAACAACACAATCTATAGGCCATTTGCTCGATGACATCATTTGACTACTACTACCATAATTCATTTTTGTTTTTCCTTTCTTATTTAAATTTTGTAATCCCAGTGGGGTTTAAATAGCAATAGCCCTAATTTGCACTACAAAACAAAAAACTGAAGGATTCTGGTAGTAGTAGTCAAATGACGTCATCGTGCAAATGGCCTATTAAGGTGTTAAACATGACATTTTAAAATTTGTTTGTTTGATAGGGCCAGTTAAAGTTCACTTGTGTAATTCAAGTGCTATTGTAATTCTATAATAGCCCAATTTCGATATATTAAAATTCAACTTGAAACAAACGATATCACTACAAGGCTTACAGGAATGATAGTAAGGATATATATAGTTCATTCCCCTAAGCCTCATAGTGATGTCTTTTATTTCAAGTTGAATTTTAATATATCGAAATCGGGCTATTCCAACTGACATAAAAAACTTTCAGTTAACATGTGCTCTAACATGGGGATACACAATATGCGAGCCAGCGAGTCATGCGAGCCATGGCTGCGAGCCAGCGAGTCATGCGAGGCATTCGTGAGAGGCACGCGAAAACACAAATACTCGTTCCCAGTCCTGTTGTTCCCCACTTGTTCACTGTTCGCACGAGAAAGCGTGCTTTCAGTATATTGCAACTTGAAAACTCTTGCCAGTTTTTTTCAAGTTCTCATATGCCGGTTGATTATGGTTTGTTGTCCCTTCAAGGAATCACATTATGTTTTCTTGTGGGTGTTCCAAGAGCATTTCATAAATGAGGAAATGCTCAATTTCGAACACAAGCAGCAAAGTCGCCGTGACATGGCTCCTTTTAGATTTAATCTCGCGCTGTAGTAAAAACGAGCTCAGTGACCCCCATTTTTTAATTATTGAATTGTACTCGGCATGTTGAGATAAAAAGTTTTTGCAAAGTGACAAAAAATAGGGTGCCACCTGAAATTCTAAAAAATTTAAAGTGGCATGAAGCTAAAATTAAGGGGATCCACGTAGCTCTTAGAATGAGTTGTTTTATTGGCTCATCAAACAATGGATGAATGACCTAAACAATGCCCCTATCTCTAAGAGCTATCCCCTATCTCTAAGAGCTTTAAGAGCTGCGTGCTATCAGAATAGTTAGGCCGTTTTAACAGGAGAATGATTGAATGCTGATGTGAATATAAAATCTGGTGACACCGACGTTTTCTTGTGAGCACGTGCAATTTTACTTATGTCCACGTGGTCAGCGCGAGTGCGGCTACAAACTAGAATGTGCCGTTACAAAAGCTCGGATCTATCAGGGAAAGTAAATGAATTTCACGCTAGCAGCAACAAGAAAACCTTACCGTTCGTTTTACTCTGTCATCGACTGTCAAGTCAAAAAATTGAAGCAGGGTCTCGTCTGCGGGAAATCATGAAACTATTAATTCACTAATTTCACAATTTTTCCAAAGCAACAGTTTTTCAAGCTTTTCTGTGTACGTGTATTGTGTATTGCGTGCCGCGTTGCTTTTGTTTTGTTTTTCGCAACCTCCAAGGCGTTATTTAATGTGGCTTGCATAGCTCGCAACCATGGCTCGTCTGACTCACTGGCTCGCAGCCATGGCTCGCTGGCTCGCAGCATGACTCGCTGGCTCGCTGGCTCGCATATTGGTGATACTCCTCTAACATGCCCGTGCAAGCATCATATTATTATAAATACATAATTCAAATTTTCTAAGCTTAGAATAGTTCTGGTACATACATACCATTTTAAAATTTATATACAGCTGTAGAAATTTATTGTAACATGCTTCTGGTTTATAAGTCATTGATTCTGGAGTTCAGTTAATTAGTTACAAATAAACACATCTTGTTTTTTATTTAATTACTAGTAAACTTTTCAAATTTATCTGACTTTTTCTACAAAAATATTTCCACCATGCAAAAATTAGAAGCTGTTTACCCCATATCAGCAGGAAAGGTACATGTAAGTTGTAGCGTGAAAACTAAGACCCTCGAAAACAAAGACCTACATAAGACCTTACAAGACCAAAAACTATCATGACCCTTATTATTTCTCATTTTTTCCAGGTCTTACTCCTATTTTTTTGTTCTCTTTTCCTTGAAGACCCTGTATTTTCTTTGATGCATATCATGCTACTCCCCACTACCCACTTCCCCCCCTGGCATGTCTCACTCTCTGTATATTGCAAACTTGCTCCAGGTCTTTTCGGCTCCCAACTGTCCCCATTTTTTTAAGACCTGATGGAGAGTGAGACATTCCCATGCAGGTAGTGGGGATTGGGGAATGGGGAGTGGGGAGCAGCTCAAATCAAAGGAAATATAGGGTCTTAAGGCAAAAGAGAAAAAAATAGGGGGTGTTAGTTTTCACAAAAATGAAAACTAAGACCTGGTAAAAAAAGAAATAATAGGGGGTCTTAGCTTTTGGTTTAAGGTCTTTAGCTAGTCATGTAGGTCTTCATTTTCAGGGGTCTTAGTTTTTGCTACAACTGGAAAAAGTAATAGTATTTATACAGTGTGTGTAGATGTTCATTGTTATGTAATCTGGATTTAGTTGTCGAACATCTACTCATTCTACTGTAACACATGTACATTGGGCATTAAAGAAGCGACATACTAAAACGACAGCATTTTGGTCACCAAGCTAAAAAAATCTATTATCAGGGTGGTCATAAAGTTTCGTAGTAGCCGACTGTATTGTTGGAGTAGGTGGCCGAGGTAACAAAGGTGGTGAGTTTCGCCGGCAGCCGGCTACTTTTGACAACCCTGTGATTAGTCATGTGTAGCCAGAGAGGTAATAGTAGCATCAGCCATAGAAATAAGCTGAAGTTTACAAAAGCACATGCTGCCATGTGACCCTGTAGCCTTGGTACTTCACATACCAGTCAAATGTGTTTTTAGTGAAATATTTAATACTGACCTTTGGGAATCGTACGAGGTTGTTATGTAACTGTGATTCACTCTTCAGAGCTGCTACAAGAGGTACAATCTGCATGTCAATTCTCTCCACATCATCCACACCATTTCCAGTTTGAACCAAATGCATGAGTGTAGAGAGCACTGAAAATAATTATAATCAAAGGGCTTTGAGAGCCAACTTGTGAATGCGAGACAACGTTTGGACCCTCACCTCTGCTACACGTTTTGCTGTACGGACTTCCTAGGTATTTGGAACAGGCAAAATATATGCACAAGCCTTATGCAGTGATCAGCCAATGAACAGGAAAATAAAAGGGAATTTGTCAATGTTTCTATAGCTATTGATTAAAATAGTCTTCGAAGAAAGAACTCAGTAATACATGAATTGTAGATACACTGTAATGTTGGTGTAAAATCTAACAATGACAAGCAGGTTAACTCCCAGTTTAAAGAATTGACTGCATGAAACAGTGACTACTGAAGTCATCTTTCTATAATGTTAGTGTTACCTAAAGTAATATGTTGTTATAATTAGCTGCCAACACTCTTGGACATATGATGCCTGTTATGGGCACCGTTTGAAAATGGTTCCCATTTTGCACCAGGTATACTCTTGGATTATATGGGAGTTTCCGAGATATGGAGTAAACATTGTGGTCTTCCAGATAGCATACTTCTTGATGTTTTCTAAATGACCGCTAACCAAACCGTCTAGAGATGTAACAGAAAAATATTCACTAGTTGTAGACTACACCTACAATCTCATGTTTCAGTCATTAGAAAATGGCTAAGAGAATTGAGGGAGGATTCATACAAATACAAAATACAAAATAAAATAAATGTTGTTTATAGTGGACGAGCACTTAGCTATCAAGCTATTTCACAGCCTAAGCATCCCTTATTGTGAAAGTAGTAGAAACCCGCTAACTTGAACTCTGAAGGTAAATGAAAATCAGTTCAAGTTAGCAGGGGTTTGAGTTATCAGGGTCAGTGAAAAATTTGTTTATTTTTGTTAATTATCAATAATAGTGACGATATATAGCGTGAACATAGTTTTATTATCTACTTCTGTGATAAATTTCATGCAGTGTGGTAATAAAAGCGGACAAGGCCGTTAACTCAGGGGATGGTGAAGGATTGCAAGTCCAATGTAGGCTGAGGCTTTCTGGACAAGAGAACGTAATTGTTAACATCTTACAGAAACAATATTGAAATGCCTTGAGCTGTAAGCAAGTAACATCGATTTTTACATACTCAGCCACTGAAGTAGTGTAAATTGAACTCCCCAAAAGAGTAGTGAATGAGATCAGAGATGAATAAATACAGTTACATCCTTGGATTTTAGGCTTTGTGTCAATACAATAGACACTGTGTCTGGTAGTGACTGATAGGATAGTGAAATGAATGTTAAATATGGGATCGGTCCAAAATTACAATAAGAGACCCATGCCTTAATTTACATGAGCTATTTACCTTGTTGTGGAAGTTCTAAATGCTTTACAAGTTCTTTTATCACTTCCTCACTCCATTTTCTAAAATTGAATCAATAAAGACCTTGATATTATTGTGGCCGCAGTAAAAAAAAGTCTGAATGCCCAGTTAAAAGCAAAACAAAAATACAGAAGTTGGGTGCGAATGTAGTCAACTTGTAGCACAATAAAACTAATTTTATAATAATAATAATAATAACAAGAACTCTACATGTACCAGTAGTGAAACCGGGCTTCTGGATTTTCATCTGGTGTCTTACTGTTAGCCCCGGCGTATCCAATCGAACAAAATCGAACCAAAAATCAATCGAACCCAATCGAACACCAATCGTTCGATTGGGTTCGGTAATCGAACAAAATCGAACATCTATTTTGCTGTGAGTTCGATTTTCGAACCAATCGAACACAATCGAACACAATCAAACTCAATCGGATTCGATTTTGTTCGGAATCCATGTCTTGATAAGTAAATCACGCAGGACTAATCATAATCAACTTTTATTATATACATACTGAGATTTACACACCAGAAAACTGTGAGATAAAAATCGTCCCTTCACGTATGACAAGCCATCCTATTGGTCATACGATTTTCCTCACTAGTGAAGAATATCGTATGACCAATCAGAATCGCGATACGACATTTTTCACCAGTGACAAAAATCGTACGCGGGAATTCCCGCCATTCAGTGTGCCTTCGCCCTCCTTGAAGGCCTCGAAGAAATTCATTCATGGCGACAAAAGGGTTTAAAGTTCCATCACTTCAATGAAAAATGCGGATTTCTGCGGACCTAAAGAAAAGAACTTTAACAGATTTTGCTGAAAGGGAAAATATACGTTTAACAGGAGAAAGAATAAGGCTAAAAGAAGCTAAAAAAAGCAATTAAATCGCCAAACGTGCAAGCAAGTTTGAACTCTCGCCATTTGTTGTTGTTATCAAAGCGGCAAAAACTTCAAAAAAACAGGTACGCAAACTGCTTTGTTTTTGTCGTAAAGTGTCTTATTATGTATAGTCTTGTTATAGTTTTGGAAAAAATTATTGCCGCGGTTATTTTTGTTAGATGTGTGAATTCGGTGAATTTTTCCACTTGAAAGTTGAGTCTGACAATAAACCAAGAACCCTTCTACTGAAGTGTTGATAATTTAATCGTTTCGTCTTGTTTTTCTGCTGTGTAAATCTCAGTATGCATATAATAAACAAATTACTTCCCGGTTCGTTCGCTTGTACGATTTTTATTCACTCGTTGGGAAGAATCACAAACTCACTCGCTCGCAAAGCCTCGCTCGTTCGTTTGTGATTCTTCCCAACTCGTGAATAAAAATCGTACGTGCTCACCAACTGTGAAGTAACCTCTATTTATTGAATGGAATAAATAGAAAAACATCCAAATATCGAACTGAATGTCAATGTTTAGTAATACATATTTTGTAGCAGAGAACAAAACAACGGTAAAATAATGAAATGCACTTTCGTTTATATTTCTATATTAGAAGGAAGGATATGGTTTCTGCCCTGTTTGTCACCGTTACACTCAAACAGAAGTTGCACTATTTCATTCACTGCAACACAGGCAGTGGTGTTCAATATGTGAAGAATCATTATTAGTAGCCAAAACGCTGCCGCCATCAGTCTGTCCAAGTCCTCAAGGGCGGCTAAAAGCGACGTTGACAGAAGAGCAATTTCCAGCATGACAACAATTACATTGGAGGAAGTGCTTACTATTAACATGGATGACAAAAATAGCAAGTGATAATAATCGAACGTGCGATTGAGTTAGATGGTTGGTTGTTTGGTAATCGAACGTTCGATTGGGTTCGATTGTTCACTGTTCGGTAATCGAACGTTCGATTTTGTTCGATTGACCAAATTTTATTGTGAGTTCGATTTCGTTCGATTACCGAACCCAATCGAACGATTGGTGTTCGATTGGGTTCGATTACCGAACGTACGATTGGATACGCCGGGTGTTAGCTAGCTAACTAAGATAAAAAATTGAGCCTTGATATTTTTTAATGCTATTTATGGAATAACACAAATGTTATTAGCGGTAGATGTTATCAGAGTGATTCTCCAAACACATTGTGTTTAGTTCATTTGTCAAAAATTGAAGTTTTTCCAGTTTTCTAATTCCTTTAAAACCTCCTTGCCCAGAGGGTGGGGTATTTGACACTCTGTGAAGATCCTAACCGGTGGAACATTTGATCGTGTAAACTGCCAACATAGTGATGCATTTGTGGGGGTGTTTGCCCGGGGGTCAGGGATGGGCGCCCTTGGATTTGACTGATAAATAACCAGAGATGTCAACCTCTAGGGATTTTTTTTTCTGGGGGTGAAATTCCACCAACACCCCCCCCCCCCCCCCCCCCAGCCCCCTCCCCCTCTCCCGGAGATTCATTCCGTATCTGGGAGACTCCCGGATAATCCGGGAGAGTTGGCATGTATGAATTACCCCCTGGGCTGCCATTTACTCGCATGATTATGCAAGCAATATAAATAAACAATACAACAAAAGAAACATTTAAGCTTAGTACTTAAAATGTAAAGCTCGAGCTTAAATTTTAAACGCGCATGCATTTAAGCTTAACTATTAAAGCTTCAAGCTTACGAAAACAGTATTAAAGGGAAAACTAGCTGATATTTGCACTCGGGGTTTTGAGGTCTGTGAAGCCAAAAGGCTAGCGTCAGTAGATGAATATACCTGTCAGCTGATGTTTCAAACAAGTTTGAGAGTATAATGCTACAAAGACTTGCATAAGAGTACTTTCCCACATCCGAAAGACTTCTAAGTGTGCTGTCCGCCGTTTCGTCGCTGTCTGCTGCCATTTTGTGTCCTTCGCTAGATCCCAGAACTCCGCGGATATTTCGCCGCCGCTCACTTCGCTTGCACATGACGTCATAAAAACTTTACATCCCGCAAAGCTGTTTCTAACGTGGCATGTAGATACCAGTGTTACAATCCTTCACAAAAAGTTTCAGGTTTTAGTGATGTTTTGCTTCCGATTTGTAGGTAGTTTCTTGGTGTTGCGGATGGTGTGATCACCAAATGACGTAAAACAAAAGATTCAAAAGACACTGAACAATACCCACACCACAACACAAAACTCCAACAATAGCTTCCGCAACACCAAGAAACACCCGATTTGTAAAGGTTTTACATGTGTCACGCAATTCGTCACGCTTTTTCAGATAAGCCGTGAAAATAAACAAAACCGGAGAAGTTGGAAGTAATTTTTGCATTATAGATGTTTATAAGCCGATTTAATGTAACTTATAGTGAATCCTGTTTTTTTAATGCTTCTGAATTTTGATGTGACATGATGTAACGTAAATGCACAGGCAGCCCACATAATCTGTTTGTGTAACATAACCGTTTGTAATTTCATAGGTAATGTATGGGATTTACCTAAATTTCATATTTTAGCAAAATACTATAAGAAGCAAGGGCTGACAACTGCGTAGAAAAAGTAACGCAACAATGGCATGACTGAGACCAAACCGAAAGTTTAAATGCAACTGTGGATAGCTATTTCGCCGTTATTGCGGCTCATTAGTACAGTGTAGCAACATGTTCCAGTGACTAACCTGACTGAGTAAGCACTGTACTAATGTGCGCTTGGTAAAAACTCCGGATATGACCTCCATTCTCGTCCCCAGAGCCGCTTGGCCCTCTTAACCGCCGGAACCTGAGTAGTGGCTCTCGTACTCAGGTTCCGGCGGTTAAGAGGGCCAAGCGGCTCTGGGGACGAGAATGATATGACCTCAAGATCATATGTCTGTCCACGTGCACAGCTTATGCCAATCAAATGTCATTGTGAAGCAAAAAACGGCAAACTGATCCTTACGGCAGGAAAACAGAAGCAGAAGCAGAAGCAAATAAAATAAAATAAAAGTGGAATATAATAGTGCCCAATATTTCGCTTTGCAAAACAAATCTTCTTCAGGGGCTAGCACTATAAATGATTACAACTGTAAAACCGTTATACAAGTGGTTTTGGATCAGTTTGCCGTTTTTTGCTTCACTTCAAGTATTAATACTGATCTAGGTCTGGAAACCAGATCCGGCCATTCTCATCGGTTTGTTGCAGTGATCGTGCATTCTATGTTTCTTTTTAAATGTCATTGTGTATGGCATAAGCTGTGACGCACACCGCCTGGAACGAAGCAATGATACAATGGGATGTATTGTTATTCAATGTGATAGAAATACCCGATGATTTCCATCTCATTAAAATAGTTTTCTGCAATCCCGCACCTTGGTGGCGTCTAAGAGAAGGACAGAAGCACCGAGTCAACAGCGAACTCAGAATCCTTCGAAATCGCTCAAAAAATCACTGTTACGGCAAAAGGACAACACACAAGAAATAAGGTAATTTAACGTTTATCTAGCGTTAATCAGTACATGCATTTGGCAATACGTCGTTAAAATATGAAATTTAGGTAAATCCCATACATTTCATATAAAATTACAAACGGTGGTACTGAAACGGTGAAACAGATGGTGTGGGCTCCCTGTGGTAAATGAAAGCCATGGCGGCCGCTTCTTCGCGTTTTTGAAGTGTCTGTGAAGAGTATTTGTTGTTAAGTTTTGAACGTCTAGTAGATTTATACTAAAACAATTAGATTATTCACTCTCGATTTCTATCCGTGATAGTTGATGAGGGCGAACTACCCTGTCAACTATCACGCGCGCGATAGAAATCTCGAGCTCATAATCTAATTGTTAAATATACAGTCATGTCACTAATTAGGTTTCTCTTGGGTATTCAGCATACATTGCATGTCGGCTCATTAGCATTTTGCTAGATATATCAGTGTTAATTTTGTTTTTCTTTAGTTTGTCAGTTTTATTTTTTTTTATTTTTTGAGTTCGCCTTGTGCAGTACACCCAAGGGGGGAAGGGGTACTCCCCTATATGACCTATACTGGGACATGCCGCTGGACAGGGTATGGTTTTTGGCATTTTTGTCCTGCGGCTGAATTCGTTTTGCAGTGCGACACTTTTTCGGTTGGCATTGGAGCCGCACTGCTACAACCTGGACCTGACGATACATTGGAACCTGCTGCTTATGCATCCAGAGTACTGAACAGTGCAGAAAAGAATTACTCCCAAATTGAACGTGAGTCCAGAGCAATCGTTTTTGGTGTTACCAAATTCCGTCAGTACTTGCTAGGGAGACATTTCAAACTTCTTACAGATCACAAACCTTTGAACACATTACTTGGAGAACATAAACGGGTTCCACAGTTGGCGTCAGCCAGAATCAAGAGGTGGTCATTGCTACTAGCTGGTTATGGCTACATTACTGATTTTATCTCTGGTAAGGACAATGTGCACGCAGACTTCTTATCCAGAAAACCCAACAATTCTGAGACTTCAACTGCAGAACAAGAACTGTAAACATAATGTTTATTGAACTGGAGATCAGATTGTGAATGCTTCAATGGTGGCTATGGAAACCCAAAAGGATCAAATGCTTAGCAAAGTGAACACAGCACGGTTGGTCTGAACCCGGGGGTCTTAAAAGCTTGAACCAGCATTTAAACCCTATTACAGCAAAAGACTGGATCTGACCATGAAGAGGGCACTCTGCTATGGAACTCTTTAGAGTTGTTATACCAGACTGAGAATCGCTGCGTAGCCTTGATTCTACTCAGAGACGTTTACATGCCGAACACCTGGATATGATCAAAATGAAACAGCTAGCACGAAAGTATTTATGGTGGCCTAGAATTTGTTTACTCGTCAGTTCTTTGACTGGCCTGTGAAACAACAAAAAGCGTATACCAAAAATAGAAAACCCACGCGCTTATCTATAAACTGAACCATGATCGAGACATGTTTATTCTGAGCATGATTGAAACAACCTCACGAGGTAATTTCGATCTAAGCGAGACGAAACACGTTAGCACAAATGTCGTCTCCTTGTTAAGCATTGCATCATTCAATCTTCGTCCCCAAAGAGTTTGACAAATGAGATTAAACCACAAATTCATACAACAGCAGGTTCGAGCACTATTTGGTTCGGTTCATGCGTAAATGTAAATATTTCATGCGAGCTTATGCCTGCTTCAGAAAACAGTATAATTTATAGAACCAGGCGTGAAACGTGTTTTGAAATTTTAATTTCAACTAATATGAACGATGAAATTGCAAACATGTTTACGTCGTATTAACCAAATCTATTGTGTTATCCGCTGGATAGTGATTTATCCGGTGGATAGCGCTATCCACCTTTTGAACAACCGAGGCCAGGGTTACAAGGATGAGTGACAGGCGGTCATGCTGAATCAAATTCTCATTCCGTTGGAATTTTGAGTGTTTTAGTCGTTATTTTGTCTTTTTATTTCATATTTCTTTGTGTTCATCACTTTCTGGTGATTTTTTCTTTTAATTTCAAGACAATAAAGAAAGCTGCCATAATCTTTCGGCCGGGACAATGTGGCTCCATATAGTGTTTTGGCGCGCGAGGAATGGGCACGAAAATGACGCGAGTGCGCGTGAACAGTGCGCGTTTGTTTATTTTGATGACGTCACGAAATAAAGCGGTTTTTTTACGGTATCTAAAACGTTTATTGCGCACGTTTCACACGGTGATTTTTTATAAAAATTCGCAAATTGGTAGGATTTTCTTGGTTCGTGACCACAAAAAAAAGACAACAGTTTTTGTATTGTCATATACAAACCCAGTGAACGTAAAAAACGAAAGGTGAGTGATTGCCGAAAATTATGTATAGATTTTTTTATGGCTAAGTCAGATGAGACTTACTGAATGTTTGTTCTGTTTCACCAAACATCGTGAATATTTACCGTATAAAAAAACGAGAAAAGCCGTTGAGAGGTTTGCTAGCCTCCAACAACAAACCAAACAACTCAATCATTGGTAGCCATGGTAACGAGACAAGACTGCCAAATTAGACTTTTCCGTAAAGGAGAAAGTCGAAGCTGCGTGTTTGTGTATAATATAATAATAATAATATATAATAATAATAATAATAATAATATATAATAATATAATATAATATAATAATATCGCGAAACAAAACTCTATAATATATAATAATATATAATAATAATAATATATAATAATAATAATAATATATAATAATAATAATAATATATAATAATATAATATAATAATATCGCGAAACAAAACTCTGGAAAGACAGCAATAAGATTATGGATATATTATTTGGAAGACTGACCAATAACTAGTTGGAGCCACCTTAACCTGCGATCAGGTGCCCTTTTTTCGGCGCGAAAGTCGCCGAAAAGAAGACGCCAGATCGCGGTTAATGTCAGTCTTATCAGCTCATACCGAAAGGTTTTTTAATCAAAACAACAAAGCTAGTGAATTCAGGTTTGTATCCGTAAAGAATTTCAGCAGGACTAGGATTTATGTTGTCAGAACGCTTGGTATTCCACAAATTCAAAACATCCTTCCAAAATCATTTAACAACCGGGCATTCAGGGTATTCATATGGCTTTCTGGAGTCACTACGCTCAGGATCGCTTTAGTGTCATAGAGTTGAGTTAATTTTCTTTTGGAGAGCGCTCGAGAGACCAAGTAAAAAAAATTGAGAGTAAGGGCGAGGACGGAAACCGACAAATGAATTACCAAGCCACCCACGCATGCAGCCAATGACTCCGCACATCAGGCATATGAACTGACGGAGAATTGATCAAATAAATAACGTGAAATAAATAATATTAGTCTGTCACATGACAGACAAATAAATGTTGTAGTGAAAATTAACTTCAGTAATATAATAACAAGGAAAATGAAGCATGTAAATTTCTTGCCGCAATGTTTTTAATTGCGAATTTGCTCTCAGAAAAGCCGGGAGCATTCACCATTAGGTCACCTTGCGTGCTATTTTGTTTAATATTCCTATTTTTGATTTGATTTCTCTAGTACATTGAAATGATAAATACTTTACTTTTGACGCTGCAGACCATACTCTGATGTTTTTCACTAAATTTGCCTGAAGGATATTAAGCGAGTATTTTGATTGTCAAACGTGATGCTGTATGATTCGTCACTAAGAGGTTCTTTTGTTCCGCATTTATATTATTTGCAAACATTGCTTTGTAAGACTTGTAACTATGATGGCTCTTTATTCGATTTCTTTATATTGGCTTTCCCCGCATGGATGTTCATTAATATTCATATTTGTTTCAGTTAATCCATGGTTTTGAAGCAAGTAATTAACTTTTCAGCTAGAATCTCTGCCAGGGAGTCTTGTTTCGGCCCACAGCAAGTCAATTTGCATAGTGTCCATATATTGGGATTTCAGTTCCGCTATGCGTACTCTGTGACTCATTCAGCCATAAAGAAGCTTAACAACAGAAACAACAAGATCAACATCAGCCTTGCCATACCAAATCCCATATATTCACTACAGTATTTACACTCAGGTTAGTGCTAAATGAAATGTCGATAATATATTAATGTATATTAGTCAAAACTAAGCAAACTTCACAAGACTCAAACCCGAAGGACTAAGTTGAATATAATATAACCAAATATATATGCAGTTTCTTCATCCGGTGAAGAGTGTAAATTGAGCTTTACAAACTGCCTGTGTAAATCACAGTAAAATGTTCCATTTGTAAGGTTGTACGAATACAGGGCCGGATTTTTTAAATACATATTCTTCTAGTTACTTCTCGATCGTTTTGCGACAACACAGAATGTTTCGATTTTTTGTGAGGTTTATCCAGTTATTGCCAGGATGTTCCACTTCTATTAGATCACCAATTTATTTTTACTTTTAACTATATTGGTATATTTAACTATACTGGTATAGAGAGAGCGGAAGATCAGCTAGTGCGTGATAGCTTTGCTGCGTGAAGCAGAACTTCAAAACCTAAAACCGTTCATGCTTGTCGTCGCACACGCAATCTTAGCCAACGGACTGTGAAAAACCTTGTGATTCGAGTTTTTGTTTTTGTTTTTAGCGTTCTTTTCTCTAACGAAAGATTTGTTTGCTTTCAGAGATCCAGTGTATTTAAGGTTGGACTCCGAGCGACATGGCCTCCTCAAATGGTACCATTTATCAGCTTTGGTCAACGGATGGTAGTGAATTTATTGCAGCAGTAGTTTTGCTGGGTAAGTCATGTCGGCTAAAGTAAGGCGAATAAGTAAGGCAAGTCGGCAAAGAAAGGCAAGTAAGAAAGGCGAAAGAAAAGTTTTAAGCGGTAGATTCAATATACTCGTTGTTAAGTGCTTTCATAAGAAGTCGGTAAGCGACGGATTTTGACGTTTATTTTAACCCAAATAATCACCTAGTATGAAAAATTACCTAGCGGGCCGCCTTCTTTGGTTAGCTCTGTCACTTATTTTACTGAAAAGTTGTTGAAACTTGGTGTTGACTGCCAACAAAGACATAATGTAAAGAAACAGGAAAATGATTATCTCAAATGTGGTTCATGTTGTGCAAACTAAAAACATCAAGCTGATAAAGTAAGAGACTCGAACTTTAGTTTAATTGCGCACCGAAATGAAAAGCCTATCGCCGTAGGAGTTTCATGGTTTCATTGACTATTTTATAGAAATCTTTGGGATCAGTTTTGCACCCAGCTAAGTTATACCAATAATGACTAAACTCTATAATACTTTGTTTAGATTTCATTTGCTCTTTTTATCAAGTTTCGATTTGAAAACTACGGATCTTTTCATAAATTTAATTAGTAGCGAAGTATCCTGCAGCTATATTGTTGATTGTCATTGTCAACGAGCGCCAAATTGCGTAAATTTAAGGCGAGTTCGGACAAAAAGAAAATATACAGGGAATTTATACAACTGTTCTTATAAAGAATATTTAAACTGAGTCTCCCAAAACAATGTTTTTGTATCAGGAATTATTGAATAAAGTGTTGAATTTGCTTAGTCAGTAACACCACATGCCAAGCTTAGTAATTTCAGCCCGTGTATATAACATCAATACACTGTGAAACATTACCTTCAAAGTGCATGTTGAGATCATCGAAAACGATACATGTATTTCATTTAGGACGCCATTTCTAATAATAAAGGTTTATACAGTTTTCCTTTGGAAATGTTAACGCGTATGTTTTTTTCCATGATTAGTTTTAATTATTGTCCATATTTTATGTCACAGGAGATCACTTCACAGTACCCGATCGACTAAGACGACCCGAGTTTTTAGCTCAGTTTAGCTTTTAATGTAATAGAAAAAAAAACATCTGAAAGCAATGCACGACATATCTTCGCGGATGGCCAATACCTTACGCATGCGCACAGCCATATCATCCCGGTTGTGGCAGCCATGGACAGCTGTTTCGTCTTTGTTAGGACTCATCAACATGGCATAGCCGTCGAACCCCTGTAAAATAAGTTTGAATCTATTACACGTCTAGAAATTGGGAGAGGGAAATGGGATTTTCCACTTCCCTAGCGCTAGTGCGCGCCCTTATCCCTCCTACCTTGCGCTATTTTAACCTGTTTTAAGCCTTTGCGACTTCTTTTTTTATCTTTTATATCTTATCTTGCAGGACTTGTAGCTCTTGTTGGTTTAATTGGTAATGCCTTTGTTATTTCAATCATCGCATCAAGTCGTCGCCGCGGTCAGCGGTCTGCTGTACAGCTGTTCCTTCTCCATTTGGCGATTTCTGATCTGCTCGTGTGCGTAGTGTGTATACCGCTGACCTTATGGGTCAATTTCTATTATCCCGAAGAAGACAAGTCAGGAGCCAGTGGTGTATGTAAGCTAACACGATTTGTCCAGGTTAGCAGTCAAGAACGTTATATATTCACATTCATATCAGCTGATAATCTATGACTTGTGCGTATTGAGATATCTCTATACCTTATGGTAAATGTTTAGGTAAAAACGGCAAACTGATCTTACGACAAGGAGAAGAGATTGAGACAGAAGTGAAATATAAACAAACAGTTGAGTATATTCTGTCTCAATCTCTTCTCCTTGCCGTAAGGATCAGTTTGCCGTTTTTACCTATACTATTTCAAGATTTTTACTGATCCAGGTCTACGATAGATCCGGCACTCTTCATTGGTTTGTCGATGTGTTTTCGCCGTTATTACATAGTTTTTAGAAAATGTTTCCTCCCCTGGAGTGAAATTGTGAAGATAGCCGTGGGATAGCCGAAGGATAGCCGTGGGATAGCCGAAGGATAGCCGAGGGATAGCTGAGGGATAGCCGAGGGATAGCCGAGGGATAGCCGAAGGATAGCCGAGGGATAGCCGAGGTCGTTGAAGGAGAGGAGGGTGAAGAAAAGAAAAAAAAACCGATGCTCAAATGAGCCGGTGTCGAACTTACAAAAGACAAAATCACTATACACAACAACTAAAAAAAAAGATGGAAAAAGTCACGTAGAAAATCAGTGATAGGGCGTGAAGCACGCGCAGTGAGTTGTAGCAGTGAAAACGAATAACTGAAATCCCGCCTATACGCATGCGTATCCGCTTTTGTTTGGAAACGATGAGGTCGCGAGGTCGAAAAAGTCGCGTTTTCACTGACCATTTTCATCGAATACGTGTGGATGGGAGCCAAAAATGAAAAAAAAATTGTTGCGTTTTCAAACGAATGAATGGGGCCTCAGTCATTTTCGTACCCTTTTATATGAATGAAAATAGTCGGCACTCATTAAACACTCATTGGGCGTGGTTTACCTGTGGCATAATTAGTGAAACCTCGGCTGGTATCCTTCGTCGTGTTATAGTCAATTCAATATAATCATTGATTTATGTTGTTTACTGACAATTATTAAAGCTACATTTTAATTTCCTCACGTGGTTTTGCCATCAAGTAAACGATTACTTAAGCTAACGTTTGTGTTTTCAGTTTCTGGCGCCTTCAAGCTCCATCTGTTTACTGACTATTATCAGTATTGATCGTTATTACTCTCTGGTTCGCCCTTTGCAAGCAATGAAGGCATGGCTTCGCCCAAAGGTTCTTATCACCACTGCATGGATTTACGGAGGCGCTATTTTCCTTCCTACATTTTACTTTGCTGAAACTGAAAATGTTTCCTCCGGAAATCAAAGCTTTTGGTATTGTCGTACGATCCCTAACAACACTCTGCCTGGATTTGCCTACCTGCTGTTCCTGTTTATCTTTGGATTCGGAATTCAGTTGATCCTCATAATTGTGTTGTACAGCCGCGTTGGAAAGGCAGTCTGGAGCAGAGAAAGGAAAATTTCTCGCACAGGAACAGTGTCGCGTGCTAATGCAGCATCACTTGACAAAACAAAAAGACGGGTTACAGGAATGTTGCTGACCGTTGTCATATGTTTTCTCCTGTGTTGGGCTCCGTTTGTATTGTACACCGGCTTTATTGAGCGCTGGGTGGCGCCGTTCCCTAATCCCGCTGATGCAGTTCGTGTCATCACTTATGCGTTCGGACTCTTCAATTCAGTTTGCAACCCGTTCATTTATTTTTTCAACAGTCCTAGTTTTCGAAGGGATTCATTGCGGAGAGTTTGTTTGGAGGCCACTGCTCCGAGTGGACAAATGGATGATAAGCGTCAGTACTCTAGCGGTACCACAAAGAGCTTCGTGGTAAGTCAAGCAGACACCAAGGTGGGACATCACAACGGCGGCTTAGACAGCAAAGACACTGACACATATGACACCAAACTATAAAGCGGTTTTTTATTGAGTGTCGTAAAACCAAAATGAACTTAAGCACTCTGGCCAATCACAACAGACTTACGCAAGCCAATAAACCAATCAAAACTCAAAGGAATGGCCCTTATAGTAGATGAGTACGCCACGCCAACATATCAGCAGTTTCTCGCTTTCTTGACCCTATAGTCTCGTTTTGATGTTTACGAGAACCTCTGACGACGATGGGTGTAAACATCAAGACGAGACTATAGGGTCAAGAAAGCGGTATGTACTTGGTGTATCCCTTATTATTTTGTATTTAAACACTTAGTTTTTATTTCAGTAGAAAAAGAAGATAAAAACAGCACAATAGGGAATCGAACCCGGGCCGTATGATCGACTCCATGCACACTATCCACTGTACCACCGAGGACTAGCTGCCGGAAATTGTAATTTTTAAGGGATATAAGATAATATGCTGCTAGCCCAGACTATATATAAGAACTAACCCTTTCGATACACTGGAAATACTAAAATCAGTGCTTCAACCCTAGATACTGTAATCCGACCCTAAATTACACTGCAATATATCTAAATACATTACAATAAGGGATACATGAAGTACCATACATTATGATCAGGGATCAGGGATACACCAAGTACCTAGGAAGAAAGCGAGAAACCGCTGATATGTTGGCGTGACGTACTCATCTACGATAAGGGCCATAACATGTACCCGGCGTAGGCAAGTCACGATTGGTTTTGGTTTTTAGTCTTCTGATTGGATTAGAAAGTGACGCCAGCTTTCTTAGTCAATCAAAATTGCGAAATTACTTTCGACACTCAATTAAAAACGTCAAGATTAAGATTCGAACATCAAAATAACTGCTGCCACATAAACACTTATCTATATTTATTCAATGTACTCAAATATTACCTGCAATTAACAGAGTCGTCTCGTATTATTATATTATTATCTGATTATCGTATTATCTAATTATCTGATTTATAAAATTTTTATCCCCAACGCGCTTTTTGATTGGTTGCTATTTTAGATGAAAGTACAACTTGATATAACCTTTAGGTAGGTTATATTTTATGAAAGAAATAGGAAATGGCTGCTTAATTTGTGCTCAATATTAACCTGATTATAAGCACATGAGAGTTAGATGACTTGTAACATCATTCATATATACCCCGTTTTTGCATCAGGTCGTCAGGCTTTGCAGTCACGCACGCCATTTTCTATTCCTCAAACTGATACAGTTATTTTCATGACTATAGTAGTGTTGTCAATGTGAACCAGATTCTTGTATAAAGCAGTCAAGAGACATAAAAGGTAGCCTGCGAGCAAGCTCTCTTGGGGGAGGGGGGGGGGGGGGAAGTTGGGAAAGAAGGATAGAGAGCTAGCAGCGATGTCTCGGGAACCCTTCTGCTCCCCTTCAAAAGAGCTTGCCTGCAGACTCAATAAAGGGTAGTAGAAAATTAGTTAACTATGTAAATAAGTACGTTATAACATCAGTTAAACTGTTATATTATTACAAGCCTTGAAAAGCTGGTTGAAGTTGGAGACTTCATATTCATAGATGATGGCCGTGTTTTCACGAGCGATTTTTCAAGTCGCTGAGCGAGTGACAGTCGGAAATCTCGTGAAAACAGTTGCTTGTCCAACTCGCTTAAAGTTAAGCGAGTCGGCGAATTTCAATAGAATTCTCGTTAAATTTAAGCCACCAATCCAGGTAGCTTAAGCGAGTCGGCAATTAATTTCGGCCAATCACATTTCGCCAGCGTTCAAACAACCGAGAAGGGCACGTCAGAGGTGATATAATTTGCATTTGCCGCGAATATTTGAATTGGCCAGAAACGCAATGGTACGCTATCCATTTCCTCATGCGATAGCACTGACACCAATAAACATAAGCGTCTCTGTTTCCCGCCATCTTTCTTGTTATTCCGCGAATAACAAGGGACAGACATCAAGAAAAGTGAATAAAGCTCTGTCCGTGAAAACGCATAAATTATTTAAGCTGCTTAACGCTGTCAGTAAACAAATCACCTCAAGGAATGTTAAGCGAGAAAAACCGCCTCGTGAAAACACAGCCGATAAGAGATGCTTGAAGAGGTAACATGCAAAATATATTTCAATGGATTTTGATGGCAACAAATGCGTTGATATTATAGAAGCAAAATTTGAAATATTTATTTAAAAAAATATTAGCACAGCATAGTTATCATTCGATACATTTTTTCTTTCTTTTCATTGGCCGAGAGCTCACCACGTACGTGACCTGAGAATAACTGCTACGAATAATTCTGCTCATGCGCACAACGGTGAAAAGGTGTTTTGCTGCGAATAATTGTACTACTCCTGTCCTCCACAATGACAGCCCGATTTGTGCCCTGTTTTAGCAGTATTGAATAAATATTAAATTGAAAAACAAACGCGGTGATCGAATGATAAAACAGTTATTGAACTCTGCTATCGCAAAATATCGTGATTTGTCAGTTGCAAGTAGATCAATTATTTGTCGACAAAACGCTGACCCCGCTCTGCTGACCCCCTACTGACCCCACAACTGACCTCTACCACGGACAAGTCACGATATTTTGCTCAACCTCGTCCAGTAAGTGAATAATATTATGTATATGCATGGTATGAATTTGTCGGCTATTGAAATTAGCCCGGGAACCCATCCTGGAATTAGATAGTTGCTTTAAAAGCTTAAAATTTTAAAATGAGAACAAAATAAAAATCTCGTGTGATCTTTTTGTGGCATTTTCCCCTCTCAGCAATACACCAGCCTATCCGATAACTGATCCAAATGCGACAGATGCCGGACGAGTCATTTCGTAACCGCGGGCGGCTTCAACCTATTATCACCCTCTTACTACTATTTTCCTTTCTCCAAACACCATTATTTCGCATTTTCTTTCCACAGAGTACTATTTATCATAACATTTCCCGTACTTCAAATCGAAGTTAGGTCCGTGTTTCTCGGAAATCGCTCCATAACTTTTTGCCGGACTTTCTCTAGCTTGCAGTGCAGGCGTTTTGTTTTTTGGTGGGCGAGTGATAAATTTAGTGAGAAGTTAAAGATTTCAGTCGTACCCCAATATATAAAAATGAAGATGAATCATTATTTTCAAATTATAGACCTGTAGCTGTACTGCCATCTTTCGCAAAAATATAAGAAAAATTAATGTATAAAAAGTTAATTAAATTGATTGAAAAACATCATATCCTATATGATAAACAATACGGATTTCGGAAAAATCATTCAACAGAAATGGCGATAGTCCAGTTAACGACCAAATTAATAGATGCAATTGATGATAATAAATTTACGGCTGGGATATTCTTAGACTTGTCAAAAGCATTTGATACTGATGACCACCCTATCCTTATCACTAAATTAGTACACTATGGCATACGAGGCATAGCACTTGATTGGTTAAAAAACTAGGCTATCTTAAGTTAGCAATAGAAGCCAAATGGTAAAATTTAAAAATTAGTACTTGTCAACTTACAATAGTTCAAAATTGTTATCATTTATTATTTTTGCAGACGACACTAACATCTTTTACTCAGATAAAGATATTAAAACGCTAAATGAAACATTAAATAATGAATCGAAAAAGGTTTACTTGTGGTTACAGGCTAATAAACGTTCTTTAAACATAAAGAAAACTCAGGTATTTCTCTTCAAAGGAAAAAAGAAAAAAACTGAAAGAAGAAATTAACATTAAAATAAATGATCGAGAAATAAAACAAGTCGAATCCACAAAATTTTTAGGCATTCATATCGACTCAACCTTGACGTGGAAACAACACATTATGTCAAGTCATCATGTCAGAGATAATATCAAAAACGTGTGGAATACTTTGTAAAGCAAGACACTTTATATCCTCAAAGATTCTGAGAACTCTTTGTTACACACTAGTTTATCCATTACTCATTAATTTATAGGAATATTATTTGGGGCAATACATGTCCAACAAGGTTAGAATCCATATTGCAAAAGAAGATAATACGAATCATTACATTTTCAGATTATAGAGAACATACAAGCCCACTGTTTCAACAATTATCTATTCTACCACTCGATAAAATAAATGATGAAGCGATAGCCTTATTTACATTGAATTATTTTAAAAGGATGCTTCCTGTGACATTTAAGGATTTTTGTAAACTCAATCAGTGGTCAATATGGAACTGCATAGTCATAATACAAGATCCTCATCAAAAATCCATAAAAAACTATGCTCGTACAAATTATCGAAACATTCTATTAAACATAAAGGATGTCAGATTTGGAACAACCTCCCAGCAGAAATTATAAACTCTAGATCACTGACTATGTGTATTCAAGAAAACCATCAAAAAATACCTTCACACTCAATTAACTGATTAGTTAAAATTCATATGAACATTGTACATGTTTGATTATTTATAGCCATATATATTCTTTCTTTAAATGTAGTATCACCTTTGTAACAGGGGCTCTTCCCGTAAAGCCCAGAAGGGTTTGTTGAGGGCTCCTGCTCCTTTAAAACACTGTAAGGCCCAGTTCAAACGTCGAACTTCACATGTGCCGAACCTAATGCAAATTAGCAAGAACAATAGATTTTGCTCATTTGCATTAGGTTCGGCACATGTGAAGTTCGACGTTTGAACTGGGCCTAACATATCATCTTATTAGGCAAATAAAGATTGATTGATTGATTGATTGAGTGTTTGGTTGCCATTTGGGTTTTGCACAGCGTCGAGGGCTGACTCCCACACCCTTGGTCGCATGTTTTGACTCGCCTCGATCAGTCTGCGGTTTTTATAACGCAGCTCTCATTCCACATCAAATCCAACATATATACAACAGCATGCACTAATTTTTGTTTGCATTGAAAGGATATTAGTCGCGTGAAAACCCCGAGAATAACTACCCATTCACCTGTATCAGTTTTATGTCGAGCTCAAAAGTATCCAGTTCGTTTGTTCCACTATAAACAACGCCGTCCAAGTCAATTTGAATTTAACATATCGCTACTGTTTGTCACGCTGTTTCTGTCCACATTCCACGCGCATTATGACACCCAGTTTAAAATTTGTAGGTGCTAAAATTTACATTTTCTTAAAATTACACGCTTGAATTTTGCAAATATAAAACTTGTGATATATTTTCAAGTGTTGGTTCTTTCCGGTTGTCCGCTTCTTTCTCGATATCCATATATTCCGAACATGTTTTAAAGATGGGAAGTAGTTCTTGCTTTCTGTAATTATTTCTTCCTCATAGAGAAGCTGTATGTGGCATCATGTTATGTAAGGGATAATGCCCGAGCTCCGAGGCCTTCTTAAAAATGAAGGCCGAGGAGCGAGGGTATTATCCGTTTTAATGCACCTTTTCATTGTTTTAGAACAAGCAAACCAACGAGTTGCAGTGAAATTTTGCTCATTAGTGGCAGTAGTGATTGCCTAAATCCCGTAAGGATTCAATACTTTTGTTCCGATTTCGACTGGGACATGTTGGACCAAAATACTGTATTAGAAATTTCGCAGCCAACACTGAGCTAGAAGCAGCAAGCGAGGCTATTGTTCGTGGCGCAGTGCATTCTGGCCCAAAATGTATTCGTGGCGTAGTGAATTCTGGTAAAAGGCGATCAAATCGAGATTTTTCCTAGCTTATATTTTTTTCTCATATATTTCTCTTAAATCCTGATTATGTTGCTGCTCACTCGCTACGCTCGTTCCGCAGCAATTACATTAAAAAATCATATAACCATCGGCTTACAAAGACACGATATTTGATTATAGAAAAGGAACGTAACATAAATTATTATTTGACATAGCATTCTGTAGTACAAATACGCATCAAAACGAGTGCAAATATGACACGTTATTACACTCTTCTGACCTCGCGGTAGGAAAAAGAGCTTCGAAAAGTTTTAGGGGAAGAATTACTGCCGTATAATAAACAACTTATTCAGCGAAAAACCGCGCGGCACGGCCGGGCATTCCCGCCGCTAGCAATTATTTCCTCTCGCCTAAAGGCTCGAAGAAACAAAAATCCACTCGCACAAATACCCGGCCGCACCACACAACTTCACGCTTAATAGACTTAATAACCTCTATTTATGACGCCTAATTAACAAAAATATACGTATTAGATGTCAATCTTCTTTGATGATTAAAATCGTTTCCTCAAACGTTTTCTATTATTCCTTTAACAAATAAATCTTATCCGATTTAAACACGAAGTTCCAGTATAAAAGGCTTAGCTCCTCCCCCATTTCACAACTTTTGGGTGTGAAAAGCAAGTTAAGGCGTCTTTCAGTCACAAAACGTGGTTAACTTCTATTAGCCAAAATTCCTTTGAAATGACTCAATGAAGGTTTAATGTCTTTGCATCGTTCGACAGGTCCACATATACGATTGGCATTTAACTGCAATAAAATTAAATAGATCGATTTCCTTCTTTAAAACCCCTATATGACAAAGCAATGTATCACAATGGGCGACGAGAGAGAGAGAGGCTTCTATAGTGAACGCACCAGGAGAAATTTCAACGGTATCGTATATTTCACGAAATCACCCTAACTTAACCATTAGTCAAACCACGTCCATATTTCAATATGCTAGTGGTTTCCAGAACATAACGCACGAGTTTGCTGTTCCAATATGCAAGAAAAGAAAAGGAAAGAAACGCGATATTGTGAACCTGACATTGAAGACTCTGGCTTACAACATACAATATGCAATGGGCGAACGACGAAGAAATGTGCGAACTGAACGATTTACGTGTGCCACGCGTGTGATAATTTAGAATGCCATTCGCAGGATCGCGCGGGGCCAAGTGCTAACAACGACCGCAGGTACATTCGGAATGTAACTGCTACCTCAGTGTATTGACTGTCAAGTTTACTTCATTCCAAAAGGAGTTTGAAAAGGAGCAACAAACCAAATATGGTTATCCCATTTTGTGAAAATTTTAAATCAGTGACTGAAAAAGCGGCAACTGTGGAATAGATTGCCTTAGACTTATCCATGCTAGGAAAATCTGACCTTGTCAGTCTCGCATCTCTGACCACATCACTGTTTGACATGTGATAAACCAAGTCACTTGCGTAGTTAAAGTCCTTATCCACGAAATGTCTACAAAAAGCACTTTTGCTGTCGATCCTGTTTAATTTCCTTCGTTGTACCGAAGAATATATAGAGCGTTTTCACTGACGTCATATCAAAATTCAGAAGCAGCTTTCGATTCCAAAATGTTTATGGAATTGTGGAGAGTTTAAAACTGCACATCTGGGCCAAATTTCGAAGCGCAAGAGCATTTCATTCAAGAGGTATAGGCGAATGAGTATAGACATTTTTAGTAAGAAATGTATGGAGCGGTCATCTTGGTGTTCCACTAAGGAACACCAACATGGCGGCCAAAAATTTAAAGACTTTAAAGTCTTAATAACACCAAAAATCTCATCACAAAATATTGTATTCACTATCAGAGGCATGAAATCGGCTTTTAAGCATCTATAATTCATTAATAACTTTCAACTAGTTAAATTTTGTTTCTTTTTACGGCTTATCTGAAATAGCGTGACGAATTGCGTGACATATTTACAACCTTTATAAATCGAAAATGAAACATCGTTAAAACCTGAAACTTTTTGTGAAAGATTATAACACTGGTATCCACATACCATGTTAGAAACAGCTTTGTAGGATGTATGCTTTAGATTTTTTAATTTTTATGACGTCATGTGACAACACTCTATTCGTATAGATTGTCGGAATCCTCAATTTCTCTGAAGTTTGGCCACCATACTACTAGTTGGTTATGCGCTTTAACCAGCTTAACGTTAGAGCTTTATCGTGGTTTCGCAATCTATCACTAAAGACCACCATGGCCCCATGAATGCGCTTGTCTAGTTCCACAAAAATCGCATTAAGACCAAGGTAATGAATTCTTCCAAAACTTTGGGAAGGGTACCTAACACCAAGCTAGGATATATCATTTCCGCAAGCAAAATTTCTTTTATAATGTTTATTGTCCCATGAATGGACAATCTTCTTGCATTCTTGTTTTGTTTTTTTGTTTTTTCAATCCCTGCTTGACGTTTTTTTCTGAACTAATGGCTGTACGTGATATGTAACAAAGACTTCTAAAACATTTAGCACACTTGCTGCTTTAAACTCCGAGTGGTTCACATCACAGTTCTAAAGAGGCCCGATCCACCAAACTCCCCGTTTCATAGCACTGATGTTTTAGATCAGAGGCAATTTAAAACGTTTAAGTTGTAGAAATGAAACTCTTGCGGAATCCAAAACCGATAAAGCCGCTGTAGGGTGGCCAACAAACTGGAGCAGTTTAATTTCCAGACCGTTCATTTTATTCCTTTGACATTTTCTTGCATCCTAATGGCAATGGACAGTATTTTAACTGAACTACAAAAATAATAGAGGGGAAGGGGAACATCCCGTATAACTCCACGCATGTTAAAGGAGAGAGAGCATAGTCCGTTGTTAAAAAAGCGGTTTTTCCTATCGTCCCTTTTGCAAATGACTTATTAAAACATTCAACTAGAGGTTCCCCTAAAAAACCCCAAACGTCGTATGTCAGGCTCTGTAGGTAAACCATCATTTCCAGGAACCTTACCCGATGGAAAGGAGTTAAAACCTTGGTGCATTCATCGAGGGTTATTAAGCTTACGAGCCGCTCCAGAAAAGAGATGAACATCGGGAGACTGAAGGGCAAAACACTAACGCCCACTGAGCCAGATGACAAAAAAGGGGCGAAATGAGTCAGGAAGAGAGGGACTCGGTTCTCCCCTGGACTTCAAGCAAATGCCTCAATGGAAAAAACTGTTTCCTGGCCGGGACTCCCGCCGAACTTAACCCGTCGGAGCTGTCGCTCTCTTGCTCTCGTTAAGCATCTAGAGGGCAAAACTGAGTAATCATTTCCATACTGGAACGCTGGGTTGGAAACGCTTTCGAGGAATAAAATAGCAAATAAACCAACGGGATTGACAAAGGATAAATATTAGAACAAAAAGAGTAACTGACAACCCAGGGTTAAGAAGGGAGTCCCAGCCAGGAAACAGCGCTCCAACACGCCCGCGAACGGACAATACACGTGACACCCGATGAAACGGAATGTCCGTGCGGATTGCTGTTCCCAGCCGAAAATGATTGTGATCGAAAAAAGGATAACAGGGAAAAACAGGAAACTTCAAAAAAGGACTACAGTTAATCATCGCTAACGCCCTTGCGAACGAAAACACTTTATTGGTCTTTGGGCTGAAATACCCCGCTAAGCAAAAAACAAGGCAGCCTATCAGACCAAGACAAAACTTAAAACGACCCGCCCTGTTTAAGGGCGCCGTTCATCCCATGGAGGACGCTTCACAGCAGGTGGGTTCTCCAGGTCTCTCTGCATCCTGAAACACCAATTCTGCGTGTGCACTAGGCAGTTGCAATAGAAGCAAACGCCTCTGTTTTATAGGGTGCTGCCTTGGCGTTTGAAGTTTTGCGCAATTTTGACATCTCCAAGAGTCTTTCTCGTGTTTGGGGCCGTACACTTGGCCGTTGAGATGAGATCGATCTTAGATCGATCCAGTACCACCTCCCGAGGCGTTCGGAGAGCGAGCCCCCGGCCAAGCAGCATGGATAACAACCCAAGACGGACTCAAGGAGTACATAATCCTTTAAAATCGAAGGCAGAAGCCGCCCAAACGACAAAAATAATTATCCAAAAGCCGATGAAAAAAGCTCCACCACTTCCTCAAAAGAGTGGGGCCCGCAGCCGTTCAGAGACTCGAAGAGCTCTCAATAAGCGGTCCTAAAGCCCACACAGAGCACAAAACTTCTTTGAAAAAAGGGCCTGAGGGCAATCAGAGACTCGAAACAAGCTCTCTAGAAAACGGACCTAAAGTCCGCAGAGCTACACAAAACTTCTCTAAAAAGGGCCCGAAGCCAATCACATACTCGAACAAGCTCTCTATAAACGGACCTAAAGTCCACAGAGCTACACAAAAACTACTCTGACAAGGGCCCGAAGCCAATCCGAGACTTTAAACAAGCTCTTCTATAAACGGACCTAAAGTTCACAAAACTACACAAAAACTACTCTGACAAGGGCCCGAAGCCAATCAGAGACTTTAAACAAGCTCTCTATAAATGGACCTAAAGTTCACAGAGCTACACAAAAACTTCTCTGACAAGGGCCCGAAGCCAATCAGTGACTCGAACAAGCTCTCTATAAACGGACCTAAAGTCCACAGGGCTACACAAAAACTTCTCTGTAAAAAGGGCCCGAAGCCAATCAGAGACTCGAAACAAGCTCTCTATAAACGGACCTAAAGTCCACAGAGCTACACAAAAACCTCTCTGACAAGGGCCCGAAGCCAACCAGAGACTCGAAACAAGCTCTCTATCAACGGACCTAAAGTCCACAGAGCTACACAAAAACTACTCTGATAAGGGCCCGAAGCCAATCAGAGACTTGAAAAAAGCTCTCTATAAACGGACCTAAAGTCCACAGAGCTACACGAAACCTCTCTGAAAAGGGCCCGAAGACAATTAGAGACTCGAACATACTCTATATAAACGGACCTAAAGTCCACGAGCCACATTTCCAAACCTGAATAAACGCCCGACAGTCGCTAGGAGACTTGACGGAAAAAAATCTGTATATACAATGTGTCAAAAAAATTCCACAGAATGAAAAAACCGACCACCAAAACGAGACACCGTGAAGTGAAACAGAAACATGAACACGATTATTCTGAATTCCTTTGACGATCTGAACACACGTGCGCGAGACAAAGAGGCAAAGCATGTAAAACTAATAAAATCTTTGGGAACCGTGTGCTAGACTGAACCTAAACCGAGGACAAACCACGAGTCGACCAAGAGAAAACTAAAATAGCAATACAAGCAAAAGCTTTGAGGAGAAAACTTGCTTCTAGACGCGAAGGGCGACGGACGAAATCCCAACAAATGTGCTCGAAGAATTGAAATACGCTAAATAACACCAGGAAGAAAACAACAAACCTAATAACCAACCTCAACAGCGCCTTGCTGGGCCGGAGCCGGTGCGTTGTTCTCTTGGATGGCCTGAGCAAATTGCGTGGCAGCGGAACCGCGATGTCTTGGTCGACCGTGATCTGTGTTCGGAGTTGATGCAAACAACAAAAGCGAGCTTTCCACTGCGTGGTTTTCCGCCAAAAGATGCCAAATTAAGCAGGGAGCGGTTAATATATACCCGTTACACCAATGAGAGCGCCCCGAGGGGATTCCATATCCATTTGCACGAGACTACTGGCTTGCATGCATAATAAAGTATATTCAAATGACTTTGAATAAGGGAGTCTTTGTTGGGCAGTGACGACGAAATAGTATTATAACATAGCTAGGAAATTCACCCAATGTAATTCAACAGCGCCAGCGTGCATCCATAACTCAACATACGCACGCCCGTGCGTATACAAAAATTTTTATAATCATAACGCGTGTAAATGTTTACACGCTACTGAGCACAATTTTTTTCGCTCACTCAATTTTTAACGCTTTTTAAATCGAGAACAGCATTGAAAATTTCCGGGTGGAAGCAAAAGTCTATACAATCTAACCTCGATTTTTATTGTTGACTGAATGAAAATGCCAAAAACCTCAGCTTATTAATGGCAGTTTTTTATCTTTGCGGCGATAAGTTTAGTCGTGAACAACGCTACGCTAAAATTTCACAATCCAAAGTTTTTTACGGAAATTCTACCCATTATAAAACGACACGCAGACTACATGAAATACAGTAGTATAAAATGGTAGAGAATCGTGTCTGTAAAGACAATTCAGAATTGAAAAACAAACTGAACAAGCATCCGACTGAACAGAACGAAAAGCTATCCAATTTGAAAGAACTACAGTCAAGGCAGTCTTACAAAAAATAATACATTTGGACACAAATTAACGCTAAGAAAACGTTACCTGCACTCGATGTGGCTTTTTAGTCCCTTCCTTTAGCACCCAGCTTTCAAAAAAAAAAAAAAAAGTTTACAAGTTTAAAAGAGTTGAATTGTCCTTGTTGTTGTTTTGACATGGACCATTCGCTAAAGAACCCGCATCTTTACACCACACATTTCAAGTCCGAAGTTAATCCATACTGAAAGCAAAAGCTGTTCTCTCCTCAATTAACAACGGCTTTTGAGCTGCACAGCAAGTCTCCGTTTCAGTCTATTAAAGAAATAAAAAACGCGCCGAGAGCATAATAGCAAAGCGCACAAATGACGTCAGTACTCATGTTTGTCTGAGTTTATAATTTATTCTTGTTTATTCTTGCATTTCTGACAATAGAAATTCCTTATTAGGAATCCCCCGAGAGTCACTTTTGGTTTGTTTGTCTGAGTTTTAGTTCTATAAATAGTAATTGTGCGCTACGCTATTGAGGTATATAAGCACGCGGGAGTTTTTAAGAACACGAGAGAAGTGCAGAGAAGCACGGGCCAAAGGCGAGTGCTTCTCGCACTTCTCGAGTGTTCTTAAAAATTCCCAAGTGCTTATATAACTCAACAATGCACGAGGAACAAGTTTTTTTTATTTCTTTTATAAAATAAAAACGTTTAAAATTTATCGAGTTATAATGAACTCGGTTTAACCAATCATAGCGCGCACATTTCCTTGAGCATTTTATAAAAACTATTTCTCCACTGAGTTCGACAAAACATGCACACAACAGCTCGTGATGCGAAAAAATACAAACTTGCTCGTTTTACTACAGCCGTGATGGTGAGATTTTTCGGTTCCAGTCCACTTCAAGCAATGTTTAGGAACATTTTCAAGGAAGTATAAAGCATATGCCACATTTCAAAGCCAATTACACCTTTTGCCCTTCACTGTTAACGGAAAAAATAGAAATTATTTTACGGGAAATCAATAACATCTTAGGAATAACATTTTCACGACGAAATGTTCATTTCAATCATCCGTTGGTTCATTTGCGCAATTACTATGCTAATGCATCTTCAATAACATCATTGGAATGTCATTTTCTGTTAGTGGCTGCGGCCGCACTTGGCAAGTTAACTGGGTTATTTTTTTAGTAACCCGGTTAAAATAACCCGGTTAAAATAACTCGGTAAAAAGGTGTTTGTAATGAAATAACCGAGTTTATTTTTCTGAGCGGCCGCACTTCAGAGGGTTAAACTTTGAACGTGCGTGACGTCATGACATAAACAATACCATGGCGGACTTACGAGATCATGTTATCATTTGTTCTATTCTTCTTCTTCTTTTCTCTTTATTTACAATGCGTTCTCGACTCAGACAATCCCTCATATTTTTGATGAGGTCTACGCAGATTTCGAATGCTGTTCTGTCCAATATGTTGTTGATATTACGAAGACGTGAGAGAGCTCTTCATCGCCGTCGAAATCGTCCGCAAATTTGGGTTTACCCAAGAAACCAGCGCTGGTTTGAGGAAATAAGCCGGAACCCAGCGATGCACCCCTTCTGGAAAGAGCACTTTCGAATGGACCTCAACTCCTTCCGAGAGCTCTGTAGAATTCTATCACCGTTTTTGGTAAAAAGAAACACTCACTTTCGAGAAGCGATACCGTTAGAGAAGCGCGTGGCAATTGGATTGTGGCGTCTAGGAACTGGTGAATGCTATCGCTCTACATCTGTTACCTTTGGTGTTGGGAAGTGCACAGCCCTTAACATTGTTCACGAATTGGTTCAGGCTTTGTTTCAAATCAGAGAAGATTACATATTTTTCCCACCAAACGGACGGGAATTAGTAAAGGTTATGCAGAAATTTGAGTTAAAACATGGCCTTCCTCAAGTTGCAGGGGTAATTGATGGGAGTCACATCAAAATTAAAGCCCCAAAGGAAGAACATGAGGCATACTACAACCGTAAGCAATGTTATTCCATTGTACTACAAGGCGTAACTGACTCAGAGTGCAAGTTTTTAGATGTAAGCACGGGCTACCCTGGGAGCGTTCATGATGCAAGAGTTTTCCGCAGAAGCGAACTTCATAGGCGAATCATTGCGGGTGATGTCATGGGCGGGACAAGGGTTATTAACCATGTTAACGTTCGGCCTTATTTGGTCGGTGACACTGCCTACCCCTTGAGCCCTTTCGTTATGACGGCCTATCATAGCGGTCGCTTGACACCGGCGCAAGAAAGATTCAACAGAGTCCTAACGAAACTACGAGTTGTTGTGGAACGAGCGTGCGGAACGTTAAAGACACGTTGGCGGTGCATTCGAAAGGAGTTAGAGGACGATACACAAAGAGTTGCAGATATTGCGCTGGCTTGTTGTGTGTTACACAACTTTTGTATCGTCATGGGAGACGATCTAAATTCCGATGACGATGATGAAAACAGCGATCACGACGACAGTGAAGATGGAGGAGAGGATGATGTTGAAGGACAAGAAATAAGACTAACCCTCACTCAATTTCTGTAAAAAGGATGATAGGATTTTAGAGTGGAGTTTGTAAGAGGGGTAAGAGGTGTAGCGATAAATGAAGGCATATGCCCAACTGGTTTTACGATTTGCACACATTGCGCCCCTTTCAAAAATATTTTACTGTGGTTTCATACAAAACATACATGTATACACGCAATAGGCCATTTGCACGATGACGTCATTTGACTACTACTACCAGAATTCATTTCGTGTTTCCTTTCTTATTTAAATTTTGTAATCCCAGCGCGGTTTAAATAACAATAGCCCTAATTTGCACTACAAAACAAAAAACTGAAGGATTCTGGTAGTAGTAGTCAAATGACGTCATCGTGCAAATGGCCTATTGTCCATATAAACAGAAAGTCGATTTTACACTTAAAACATGAATATATCTCTTAATCGACTGAATATTTTCTTGTTACAAGCTGTATACCTGTGAATTGTAAGATTGTTAAGTTTATTTTCATTTGATTTGAACAAGGAACGAAATTGGCATGCGCCGGGCTGCAACTACGACGGCGACAGCAGTGAGAAGGGCCAAAAAACAATAGGTTTAATTAGAGAAAACAATCCCTCTGCACGTGCGTTTCACATTTTGGTACATTTCTTTGTCGTTTCTTGCAAAACAAAAAGATGAAATGTTCAAATTATAGGTTTTGTGGAAAATATGAACACACGGTAGTTAATTTTCCTTTCTCTATTTGTAATTCAAAGCCTTCGCAACGAAGTTCAGCTCCCGAACATTACAGTCACATTAAACTAATTAAACAAATTGCATCAATTGCAAAGTAGTTTAAAAGAGCGCGATTTTTTCGTTTCTTTATTTTTTTTTTTCAAGTTATGCAGTTTCCTTGATGTTGCCGTCGTGGTTGCTAAAGCTTCCTATTTTCTTAGTAGCGTGATAACAGGCAAAAAAAAAGTACTTGATGCTTTCACAATCCTGAAATAAATCTAAACATAACTTTAAACGGTAACCTGGGGCAGAATATTTGAACCTACCTTGATGTTATTACATAATAAACAACAACATCAAAATTATTGTAATAATTGTTCAGTTTTCCTCGTCAGAACTTTCATCTTGAGCTTTCCTTTTCTTTTCCTTTTTGCCACCAAGAACTGTGCCTAGTTCTCTAATTGCAGTTATCAGTAAATCACGCCCTCTGGCTTCTGACTCTGTCAAAAATTTAAAATATTGTTCCTGGCTCCTCTGACTTGCTTCCAGAGCTTTGGTTTGCTTGTCAAAAAAGTCATACCAGCGATCGTCTCCATCATCTTTTAAATTACTCTCGCCTTTCTTAGGTGATTTTCCTTTCGTGACCTTGCCTTTCTTTTTGGGAACTTCTGTAGGCCCACCAGTCACTTCCTCGTGTCCTCCAGAGTGCAGTGAGAAGCTTGCGGCGCTATCGTCGTTCTCTACACTCGTCGATGGAACTGCAAGGCTACTGGAACTACTTGAATTTTTCACGAATGGCATTGCAATTTCATGCTTGTCACCCATAAAGCTATCCATTTGGTCGAATCGCTTGAAGGCTTGCATAGTTTTGGTATCTCCCCCGCTTTTAGACGATGAATCTTTAGCTTTCTTGTAAGCACTGAGCAAGTTGTTCCATTTATCTTTGCACTGCGTTCCCGTCTTAAATGAAGAGCACGAGTTTACTTCCTCCGCCAACCTGTTTAGTTCGCGTGCTATTTCTTGCCATTTTTGGGAGCTACCGTTTCCTTTTAGCGTCTCCCTGCTTTCCTTGCACAGGTCAATTAAGATTTTTTCCTCTGCTTCCCACCATGGTGTTCTTTTCCTTTTAGTAGCAGTACCAGTTGAGGAACTCTCGCTTGACTCAGAATTTGCTGGCGAGCTAGGGCGCGAAGAATTTGCGGAATAAAGCGACGAATCTGGTTCAAACCTAAAGAAAGCTTGCGAAGAACTTGACTGAAGTGGAGAAAAAGCATACTGCGATAAATACGAGTACCTCCAAAAATCGTCGCCACCCGCGGCCATTTTTGCGCGCAACAGCTATCGTGCACGAGGCAACAAAAAATTACCGCGCAAGCGAAGATGATTGACAGGTCGGGGAAGTTAACCTGCACTAAACTAGCTAGCGAGGTGGTTTAAGTAAACCTAACCCGGTTAAAAAAATCCATTGTTGTTTAATAAATTTTCATGGGAACCGCTAACACAGTTAAAATTCGGTGAGAGCCAAAAATACGCGGCCGCATATGAAAGTTTGTTAAACCATTTAATTCTAATCAACTAATTGGAAATAACCCGGTTTACTACTCTAGTGCGGCCGCAGCCGGCTTAAATAAACCTAACCCGGTTAAAAAAATCTATTGTTCTTTAATTAATTTCCATGGGAACCGCTTACACGGTTAAAATTCAGTGAACGCCAAAAATACGCGGCCGCATCAGGAATTTTGTTAAACCAGTTAATTTTAATTAATTAATTGCATGTAACCGGATTAAATACTCTAGTGCGGCCGCAGCCAGTGTAAAGTCTATTATGCCTTTGGAAACACACTTCATCAATAAGACAGTCGTTTACATTTTTTGAAAGTCATTACTAGCAAGTACATTACCGTCCATAATAAACAAAGTTCATTTTTAACCTTCAATGTGTTCGTGGTTAAGACAACGCAGTACATATGTCTGCAAGAATCTGTACCACCCTGCGCACTTTGCAGCCGTAATGGTATTCAGATTCCTTTGAGAGGCTTCTAAGAGAATTCTTTGACGATACTCTCCAAGTGGAATGCCTTGTCGTCGAGCTTCGTCTCGGTCATCTATTGTTGCTTGAATGTCAGGGCGTGAAATGTCAGTAGGTGGTAAAAGAGAGTTCTGAGACAGCCTCAAATTCCCCTGAATTTCACACAAATATTTCAGACCCAACAAATCTCAAAAATTCAACAATTTCTGTCAGTTTTCACACAACTCACAAATTTGTCAAATCTGCTCAAACTCATCAGAATTGCGTGGTATCTGTTGAATTGAACTGATGAAAAATAATTTGTTATTTGTTGAAATCTGCAGGAAATATTTGTGTGAAATTCAGGGGAATTTGAGGGTGTCTCAGAACTCTCTTTTACCACCTACTGACTGCTAAAATGACCACAAAACAAAATCTTGAAATTGGCCAATTTCAAGATTTCTCCGCTGAATTTTCACAGAGGAAAATTCCATCCAAATCTCAAAAAAATCTCTCTCCGGCAAAGAAAATGTCTGATTCCGAAGAAGACGAAATCGATTTCACTCCTGAAATTATTCAAGAAATCCGCACAACATGCCATTCTCCCAAAAATCCCAGGCTGGAACATTTCAAAAATATCATCCGCAAAAATCAGGGGAAAAATCAAATTCCACTCAAAGATCTTGAATTTTATCAAGAACAAATTCTCTCCCAAATTCCCCGTGACGAAATCACAAGAAAAAAAGTCAGGGATTTCGTCAAAGCTTCCAAGTGGAAAAAAGTCCATGGCAACGATCATGCAATTTTTAATCACATAACAGGTCACGACGGAAATGATTATGAACACCTGGAAAAATTTCTCATCGACGACTTTAAATATTTTTCACTTGCATATAATGACCTTCATCTCAGCAGAGACAAGTTTCTCAATTGCAATCAAGTTCTTTTCGCCCTGTTGAAGAAGAACGGTTTCAGCCCCAATGAAGATGATTTCAAACTGCTCAAAACTCCATCCAGCCGGGCGAAACAAGAAAAAATAATCCAAACAATCTTCAAAAAATGTCATTGGAAAGAAAATGGATCTTGAAAAAGCATTTTCCAGTGAAGCCGAGCGAAGCGAAGCGAGTGACCATGAAGATTGTTCCACATGCTCAGAGGAAGAAATAAGAAGCGACGATGAAACTCCCACCACTTCAGACGAGGAATTCATTGTGTCTGATTCGGAGATGGAGGAAGCTGAGCGAAGCGACGAAATCGAAGACTCATATGAACTCCTTTTTGAGTCATTTGTGAATCTCCAGGAGGAACATAAAATTCTCAGAAATGAACTCCAAAAGCAAAGTTGCCTCCTGTTGTAATACGATATTACATATTCAACAAGCGTGCCGACGATTGTTATTCCCAATACGGAACATTCTTTGTTCGTATTATAATTAGCTGTAGTTCGCGCTGGAATTAGTATTCATATGGCAGTGTAACTTTGGAGTTGAAACCGTTAGGACGCGGAATAAACTTCGCTCGTTAAAAGTTGTCTTGTCAGGATATTTCTTCATGCCTTCTGGCGTGATGGTTTGTCCGAAGAACTCGCACTCAGTTGTTTTAAACTGCAGCTTCTTTGGATTGAACTTAATTCCGTTCATTCGTGCGGTTTCGAGCAGCTGGAGTAGGTTCACATCATGATCCTTGGAATCTACCCCTCTCGTGAGGATGTCGTCAATGCATCCCGTGATTCCTTTCACTTCTTTAAGGACTGCATTCAGCCTCTCTTGAAATACATCTGCGCTGACTTTAAGACCAAAGGGAAGTCGGAGCCACTTGTACTTCCCCCATGGAGTGTTGAAGGTAGTTAGAAGTGAGCTTTCATTGTCTAATTCTACCATCCAATACCCTGACCTGGCATCAACAAGCGTGAAGTATTTCCCACCGTGGAGTTCAGCGCTAGCTTCATCGATGGTCTTTGTGTAATACTGGTTTCTTTTGATGCTCTTGTTGAGGTCTTTTGGATCTAGACATAGTCGAATTGATCCATCAGGCTTAGAGACAGGAACGACGCTATTGATCCAGTCTGTATGTCCCTGAACCGGTTCAATGATTCCTGAACTGCATAATCTTTCAAGTTCGTCTTTATAGGCTGCTTTCTTCTTTTCAGGTACTGCTCGAGGTGGGTGTTGTACAGGTTGTGCGTCTGGCTTGAGCTGAATGTGGTACTTGCTCCCTGGTAGCTTTCCTATACCTTCAAATATATCTTTGAATTCGGATAACACGTACTCCTTTGTGATGGGCAGACAGTGTCTCTTTCCATTCAGGATGACAGCATCGTCCAACACTTCACACGTAGGCTTGTTGACCTTAATGGCATTTGGTCGTAGGGCGTTAACACTCGTATGGATTTGCGGTGTACCGGTTAAAGATGGCGGAGTCACCTCTGGAAAGGCAATGTATCCGACTTGCTGGGCTGTTTCTCTGCCTAGGATGAGATATCCTCGAGTATCAGTCACTTGGCAAGTCGCCATCTGAGGCTGTTGTCTATCACCAGTATGAATCGCAATCGTGCACGCTCCGAGGTTTGCTACTGGAGATTCTCCATATCCGAAGATTTGAACAGAAGTGGGCATAAGCTCCTTATCGCCAAATAGTGACTCGTGCAAATATAAAGGCATCACATTACAACCTGCACCTGAGTCGATCTCACACTCGATCTGATGTACGGTTCCTCCATTCGCTACACTCAACCAAAGCGGCTTGATGTGCTTGTTAGAGGTGTCATTAATGCTCTTTGTGTGGAAAGACTGAATATGGTGAAACATTGCTGGGTAATTTGACTGTGGTTCTAGACTTGGCCCTGGCACTGTGTAGTACGCTGGCAATGGGATGTGAGCTGGCAACTGGCTAACACTGGTCTCTGCTTGGGTCAGCAGGCCATGTACTTGAGCTTGCTTGTGCTCCTCAGATCCGCCTTGTTTAGAAGCTTTGCTCTTACAACATTTTCCATAGTGGCCCTTCTTTCCACATCTATAGCACATAGCATCCTTGGCTGGGCATTCGGACCTGGGATGAGCAGGCTTAGCACCGCAACAGTAACAGGTTTGTCTCTTGGTTCCCTCCGGTCCTTTGCTTTTTGGAGTTTTGCCTTTGTTTAGCCCCTCTGCCGATCTTCCACCTTTTTGATGCTTCATTTGTACTTTGTGTACTTCTGTTGGTCCTTGTTGGATGGCTGTGGCTGCAGCCGTTGCAGTACTAAGAGTCTGCATAATTGATCTTTGACAATCGCTATTGTATATGAGAGTTGCAACTTCGATCACTCGTTCGGCGATAAGCGAGTCCTGGTCTTCGTCCAAGCACTTTTGATAAACTTTTGGATTCTTTAGACCTAGGAGAATAGCGTTCCTGAGAGCCATGTCCTTCGCGTCTTCTGGCCATCCACATGCATCAGTGATTTGCCTGCATTTTTCAATGTACTCTGGTAACTCCATGTCCCCTTGTACGAGCATCTTGTACTGAGTAGCCGCGACGAGTTTGCTCCCTCTGGGTTTGCAATATTCCTCCACCTTTTCGAGATGCTTTTCCCACTTCTTGCGATCATCTTCTGACAATGTAGCCTTGTCAAGAATGTTCTGTCCACGCTGACCTGACCACTGGTAAATGCACAAACACATGAACTCGGGATCTGTCTTGGTCATCTTCAAACCTCTACATAAAATGGACACCTTCTTTTTCCATTCAAGGAAACGTTCGTGAAGTTTTCCGTCGTTTGTCCACTCGAGAATTGGTGAACTTGTGGCCTGTGAACACAAAATTATTCGCACGAACGCTGCGATCGTCGATTAACGATGAACGTATTCGGATTCCAGTTCGTAGATTAGACTTTTACTCCTGACACCATGTTTCCTCATGTGTTGTCCGCTTTCGGCATGAAGAAATATCCTGACAAGACAACTTTTAACGAGCGAAGTTTATTCCGCGTCCTAACGGTTTCAACTCCAAAGTTACACTGCCATATGAATACTAATTCCAGCGCGAACTACAGCTAATTATAATACGAACAAAGAATGTTCCGTATTGGGAATAACAATCGTCGGCACGCTTGTTGAATATGTAATATCGTATTACAACACCTCCTGTGGGAAATCCACCGGGAATTGAAAGAAAAAAAAGCGAAGCAAAACGGACCAAGCGAAACGAGCGAAGCGAGTCCCGGCGCGAAACGAAAGCGATGCTAAGCGGTGTTTTGAAATAACAGACTTTGTGAATATTAATGTGAAACATTCATATTCTGACACGCCAACGCAATCTGTCATTTTGAAATCGCCAGGTGGCATTCTCGGAAAGCTGAATAAATTTTCTCAGAATAACTCGCCACTTCACGTGCCCACACACGCCTGCAGGTCCATTGTCTTTTTTGGCTTCTTTTGTCCGGCGCGTGCTACTTATCTGCCTATAATAAATTTTCACGTGAAAGGCAATAGATTTCATTCCACACTTCCCTATCAACCCGAGTCGCTGAAGCTCAACACAAAAATTATTTTTGGCTCAGCCTGTTGATAGGGAAGTGTGGAATGTTTTGACGTCATATGTCTGGGAAGTGAATCATCACAAGAAACGATGGTTAAGATCACTTATTTTTTTGAGATAAGTTTTGAAATGCATCGCATCTTCACATGTTTCTTTATATTTTTTGATTGTGAGAAGATTCTCGCATGTTCTTTTGATTTCTTCCAAATAAGATGCCACTGGTTGCCTTTGGAGAATTGAGTTGAAATAATTCATCGTTGCTGTTTCAATCTCTTTCGTTTTTTCATAATTCTCAGAAAGTTGGTCTTCATCCCAGCGATGCAACTCATAAGGCTTGCTAAGGCCGATATTCATTAGAAAATAGCATTCATCCACATTAAATCGGTGTTCGACATTCATTATTTTAGAAGAAAACATTAAATAATTACCATTTCAATGATTGACTTTTTTAGCCCAGCTTTTCCACATCGCTCAATGGAACCCAAGAATTAAATTTGTCAGGGTAACTTTTCCATTTTACAAGCGCGAGTTTTCGCTTATTATCGCGGCGCAGAACCTTTTCAATTCGAAACACATCTTGCGTTGTCTTTTGAAGTTCCGCCTCGTAAAATGATCCGGTGATTGATTCTCCCAACAGATCAACTAATTTATACGTTACAGGGTTTGTGTTCTTTATTTCGTCAATCACAAATATCTCCTCTGTCCAATTCGACGTGTAACCTTTGTCAAATATCTTTCGTTTAAACTTTGAAATTCTCACCCTGTCGCCAACCCTGAATTTTGCCGGGTTGTGTTTAGCATAAATTAAATCTCCGTATAAATTAGCGAAAACCTTTTTTCTCATTTTCCTGTTTGCTCGCCTCTGCGGGAGTCATCCGAATGCTCGAATGAAAACGATGATTATATTCATCCAGTAATTTGCCAAGTTTGTCCCAGTATATTGTATTGTTGTTTTCAGAAAACATCCGGAAGAGTTTCTCCTTAAAAGACCTGTTCCAGCGCTCAACAACAGATGCCTTTTCTTCGTTTTGTGTTGTGTACAATTTTACCCCATTCTCGCCAAGCAGATTTTTCATTGTTGCGTTGAAAAATTCAGACCCTTTGTCACTCCAAAGCATCTTCGGTTTTCGCCCCTTGAATATATCTCGGAAAGCATCAGCCACTGTTTGTCCTCGCTTGTCTTTCAGGGGGCGAATCCAACCGAATTTTGAGAAAACATCGATCACCATCAGCAGGTATCTGATCCCTTTATTCCATCTCGAAAATTTCCCCATCTCGACCAGATCAGCCGCCCAGATGTTGTCAACCCCATACGCAATGACTCGCCTCTTTGGAAAGCGCCGCCTGATTGGCCGGTGTAATTCGTTTGCCAGATTTTGAGTCCACTGGCCTTCACTCAAAATCTTTTCCCGTTTTTTGGAGCGCCGAGGCCAAGTTTCTGTTTTGCTTGAATTGTGTTTCTCGCCAAAGCATGACCCCATTGCCTTTCTTTCCAGGGAATGGCATCCAAAGCGGCAACCATTTTCCTGTCTGCTTCGTTCTTGCATTTGCGCGGATCCGCTTTCTTTGCGCAGACTGAATAATCAACATCGTGCTGCATAGCAACTGCGTCTGTTTTTCCTGTGGGCTGCTGCCAGATTTCGAGAATCTTTCCCTTTTCATCGAATCGGACTTGTTTTTCGAGTGGGTTCCAGGGGCCGGTATAATTATGTCCAGGCAAAGTGAAACCTTTCTTTGGTCTTGGTAGCTTCCCAATCAGGGAATGAATATCTAAAGCACCGCCATCCAAATCAGCTCGATCTGTCTTATATTTTCTGTTTGGTCGGATCGCCGTGGACAACTCATTCATCATATCCGCAGAGGTTTTGGCGAGAAATGGTTTCATCTTGTCCAACGCAAAATCCAATGCTTTCTTTTGAGCGTTTTTGTTTCGCAATAATTCACTGGCTCCATAACGACCCATTTCAACTGTCTTTTTTCCCAACCAAGGCAGCGCATGAGCCACGCCAGTCAGCGCAAGTTCACCGATGCCCCCGCCACGCGGGGGCCGACTCAGTTTCCCGATTTCGCTCCGCGGCTCGCTCCGCTCGCTTTCACAAATCTTTTCTTTTTGATTCCGCAGGAAGCGCAATGGCAAAACCACATCTTTCTGCCATTTTTTGCAGTCTGGAATCCAGTTGGTTTCACGCATTCAGTTTGTTTTTTTTCCTTCACGCAATATGATTTCATTTTCAATCGAAATATTCTTTTATGAATTTTTCATTCTCCCCCGAGTCAGTCAGACTGAGAGGTTTGAGAATATCATAGAAATCTTTCCCCTGCGACCATTGATGGAGGAAGAAGAGGCAATAATACCCGCAAAGAACGCTGTCTATGTTTTGATACTGACTGCTGTTCCAAATCACCGGTTTGGAACTTTTGAATTCCTGGGGAAATCCCATCCCAAAAGAGTCGAAATACCACGTGAATTTCTGTCCGGGGGCGCAGCACACCCAGTGAGTTCCGGCATTTTCAAGCGAATCAAGATTGATAATGCAGGGGCTGTGTTCTCGGGGCATGGCTTCATCCCTGGCGAAAATCCCTTTGAAATTGGGAATTTTCAGAAAATCAATCCACTGGAGAAGATCAAGGTTGGTCAGTGGTTTGTTCACGAATTTGGGTTTCGTTTCGCTCACAATATTGCCCCGAGAACTGGGATGTTGTTGAATGGACTTTTCGTTCCCAGCAGAAGTCCCGTTCCTTTTTTGGATTTTTTTCCCATCCCTTTTTTCCAGCTTCCGATAAATGGGGGAGGTGGATTCAACGCGTGATATAGGGAAGGAGCTCCCAATCTTGGAGCGCCTTTTCCTTTGGGGCGACCAACTCTTGGAGCTCCTTTTCCTTTGGGGCGACCAACTCTAGGCGCTCCTTTCCCAAACAAATTTTTCACCATGTCCAGCGCCAGTGGAATTCCGATGGAAGCCAGCACAGTTCCCAACAATCCACCAGATTGTTTTGCTGATGGTTTTATCGTCAGTTGTCCTCCTGATTTCAGGGCAGCCAAAATATCCTGTTTCTGCTTATTTGTCAACAAATGTTTATTGTCAATCAGTTTTTGAATTTTATCTTGGGGAATGAGAAACCCCCCGTTTGCCCGCCTCCCTTCCCGCTTATCTTTTTCACGACTTGACTCGCTCCTTCACTCGCCAAACCAGCCAATGCTGACAGTCCAAGTGTCTTTGCCAGGGTGGGTGCCAGGGAACGAGCCAGGGGAACAATAGCAGAGAAAAGACTTCCACCTTGCTTCATCACTTTTCGGATTTGCGTTTTTGATATCTTGATTTCAACTCCCTTTCCCTGAGATGCGGCTTTGCCGATTCGTCTTATTTGATTTGCCGTGAGCATCAGTTCATCACTTCCGCTTGTTTGTTTGCCACCCAATCTCAGGGTGATAGGGATTTTTGTTCGGAATGCTCTTCCAAGCTTGCTTTTTTGCCCTTTCGACAGATTTACTTTATATGGGTGATATGTTGTCATTTTAAATGACAAGATATGTTTTTCACAGATCACACGTCACACGATAACCAGTTCATTTCCAATTTTATCAATTTTCACCAGTTCTTCATAGAGAACTATCGCATGTACATTGAAGTTGGCAGCTGCATCTGCGTTTAATCGATACCTGAATATCAGCTGCTTGGGATCTCTTGTCGGTTTTTCAGTTTGATAAGTCAGATCGAAATAGATCAATGGGAAAAGAGAATTGAAATTGGCCAGATTCAGCTGCGTTCCAGTGTTGTAGTCATTTTTCCGCATTGCATAAGCCATAACATCCTGGAAAATTCTCACTTTGCTTTCACTGTCATACTCTGTTTCCGGGTAGAAAACTCCGTTTCCATATTCCAATCGACAGTTCAACAAGGATGAATCATTATCCGCTGCATTCAGCTTGAAAGTGTCCATCAGATATGGGTTATCTTCTGCAGGGGCGCCAGCGGTTCTTTTCAGCCAGACAAAAATATGCCTCACATTGTCAATACTTGCGGATATCTGGAAAAATCCTGATGTTTGTGTGGGAGCTGATTGCTGATACATTTCCCTCAGATATTTCCATTGCGTTTCTTTCAGGAATGAGCTGACAAATTTGTCATACAGAGAATCTTTGGGAGTCAATCTTGGCACCCAAAGCAAAAATCGATTCAGCACAACTCTTCCAGCATGAACGCCGTTTGCCATATGAATGAGTTCCCCATCATCATTAAGTGTTATCTCGAATTGGAGCTGCATAGGCACAAGCATCTTATCTTCCAACTCTTCGAAAAAGGCAAAACGATTCAGGGGAATGATCGTATTAGTGTTTTGAAGATCTCGAGTAATCACTCGCCGAGCTTCAAATCCAAGATTCGTATTAGCGGTTGTTGCATCAGTATCCAAATACCAGAAACTGTTCTTGGCGACTGATCTGCTGAAGTCATCGGAGTATTCCAGCAAATTCTTTGTGAAACAGACTTTATGCAGATTATCAGTATCATAAATAATCTTTCCTGCAGATTTAATCGTCAGGTGTTTAATCAGGGAATGAGCTCCATTGATTACGGTTATTCTTTCAGCGTCATATGCCGCTCCATCTGCTAATTTCTGGAGCTGAAACTGCACCTCGAAATACGCATTATACCAATCATAGAATGCGGATCGGTCATTAATCGTGAATTTATAACCATTTTTTTGTTGATGTTGATCATTAGCTGGAGCTCGGATTGTGTCATCCAGCTGGAAGCGCACTAATTCATTTCTTTGAAGATATTCATTCGATCGAAAAGCCATTTTATATTATTTTTTTCTTTTTCGGACTCCCTGCCCAGAGATCAACCTGTTCAATATGGCATCAGAACTTTCTCCGGAGGTTGACGCAGGGGCTGATTGTGGTCGAGCTGAGCGAAGCGAAGCGAGCGAAGCGAGAGCTGGCGGTTTTTTGCTCCCCTTTCTCATATTTCCCAGCTTTTTCATGATCAAATCACCAGATTTTTCAACTACTTTTTTGCCGAGTTTATCCCCAGCGTGAGAAATTCCTGATTCCAAGGCTTTTTTCGCAATGGGTTTCGCGAATTTATTGAAGACGACTGATGCGACCTTCCTCATTGGTTTGAAAATATTGTCCACAATGACACCTGTTCCTTTATGCCGGAAGACAAACCGCCCCAGCTGGGGGTGGAAAAAACGAGAGAATTCATAACTTTTCATTTTATTTGTTTTTTCAAGATAAGCGAGAACGCTGTATCGGCTCCATTCAAATCAACAATCCGCCTTTTCCCATCGGTGATATAAATCCGAATGGAGCTTATTCTGTTTTTATTCACAGGGCTGAACATCACTCTCATGGGTTCAAGAGTGAAACTATAGGAGGCCTGCAGAACAGATGTTGAAAAGGAGAAGATGATATCGCTCTCTTCCCCATCCACAAGCGAATCACTTGTGAGATCGCAATGAACGTTCAACATATCAGTATCTTGACTGAGGTTTGGAACTCTGGGGCCAATGTTGACTTTGTCTTTCAGAATCTTTTTCTCAAAACCAATGAGATCGCCAAAGTTGGATTTCTCGAGATCAAGTTGCCAGTTTTCTTCCAGCGTGATTGTTACTCTGAAAGTTGTGGGAGAGAAAGCAAGATTGATTGGGAATTTTTCATTCTTTCCTGGGGTGGATCCTGCGAGGGGGCCTGTTGCGTTTCGAATTGCCGCATTCAAAGTGGAATAATCCCAAACCCCAGCGGGAAAGGCGATATCGGAAAATGTTTTCCCACCGTCAGAGCTGAATCTGATCAGCTGATTTTTCAATGCCGCATTGATGTTATACCACGTAAAACTCATATTGATAATTCTGTTCAACCCAACAACATATTGGGAATTTGGATCCAAAACAATGGGCCGATTGAATTTTGTTGTGAAATTTTCTGGTTTGTTTCCCCCAGTCTTGACGGAAAAGGAGGACAGGACAATTTCTCTTTCGATTTCCATTTTAGAGTTTGAAATACTTTCTGAAGAGCTTCTCATGCTGGGAACGATTGATGGCGTTTTCTTTCAGGAGAAGATCGAGAATGCCAACTCCAGTGTTTCTGATCCCCTGATTCGTATTCCCCGCGAGAATGGAGCCAACGATGACCTCAAGTTTCTGGAGCAGATCTGCGGGGTTGGAGAAAAAACGGATGGATCCACCTTTTTTTCTTTTTTTCAACCCCGAACCCGTCTTCTTCTTTTCCTCCATCATCTTTCCCCCTTTTTCTTTATAATGATCTATGTATTCAGTCAGAACTCGGGCTGCGCGATCTATCCTTTGATGTTGCAACTTCTTTTGCTCTTCCGTTATTTCCCCTCTTTGGAATTTTTTGGACCAGGATGATTTGTAACCTTTCAACTGATTTCTGCGGAATCTTGCTATGTTCACAAGATCACCGAGATACTGGATTTTCCTCGCTGTTGTAACATTTTCCCTGAGAGTTTTCTCCACAGTATTGTAATCCGTGAGGTCCAGGTCTCTCAATATCTGATTGGTTTTATCTCCTTCCTCATCCTCTTCATCTCCCGGTGCAAGAGCATAATCGGGAGAGTCGTCTTCTTCATATTCAGGTGGATCTTCCCCCATCTCTTCCACAACTTCTTCATATGTTGGAGGAGCTGCTGAAATTTGCTTCTTGGGTTGGGATGGAACGGCCTCATCAAACAGGCCTTCGACATCCATATCTTCAAATGGGTCGACTTCGGGGAGATAATCAATCTCCGCTGGTTTGGCTTTTTTCTTTTTCCGGGGAAGTGGCTGAAGCGGCCCCAAATTCGACTCAACCACCTCATCCAATTTCGCTGTGATGGGTTTGAATGTTTTTTCAAGTCCGATTTGACTTGTTTCTTCACCCAACTTTTTCTGGGTGATAGCATTGTGAACAAAGTTGATTTTTTTGCCCAAAGCAGATTTGCTTTTAGCCATTTCTTGCCATTTCAATAAACTCATTTTATATCCCAGAAACACAAATTTGGGATGTAGAACAAGATAAAGAACGCCATGTTCATATAAAATGAAGATTCCAAATTATGATTGTCAGGATCCAATCACGAATTTCAAACAACTTCACCCTTTCATGCCGGATCGAACTTTCAGAATGTTGATCTGTGGCCCTTCAGGATCGGGGAAAACAAATGTTCTCCTGGATATGATTTTTCGCCTGCTCTTCTACGATAAAATTTATCTCTATGCGAAAAATCTTGACCAAACCAAATATCAACATCTGCTGAAAACATTTCGCCCAATCAGCAAAGAAGCTGGGTATGACGTCGTGGAAGCATCCCCGGATGAAATCATCCCAGTTTCTGAATTGACAGGGGAGAATCAAAAACTGGTTGTTTTCGATGATTTTGTTTCCGAAAAAAACCAAAAGCCATTGATTGATTATTTCATTCAGGGCAGGCACAAGAAATGTTCTGTGATTTATCTTTCGCAAAGTTATTTCGGAACACCAAAAGATATCCGTCTGAATTGTTCGCATTTTTGCATCTTCGAATTCCCAAGCAACAAAGAAATTACGGCGATCTGCAGGGAGAACAATGTCAGCAAAGAAGATTATCGGAAAGCAACGCATGATCCGTTCTCTTTCCTGTATGTGGATAAGCCGAGGAAATTCATTGCCAAAAACTTTGATGAACGCATTTAAAATGAGTTATTCAAATGGATTGCTGTCTGAAACAAGCACCTCCCAGGGAGGAAAAGATGGAAAAGATGGATTGCCAGGAGTTGGTTTCAAGCTGACGCCAGCAGGGGACTTCGACCTGCAAAGGAAACGCCTGACAAATGTCGCTGAAGGAACGGGGAATTCGGATGCAATTACCAAACACCAAGTTGACACGCTTGCAACGCAATTGCGGGCAGATTCTCTCCAGGTGGATGGGTCTTCCCATATGACTGGGGATCTTGATCTCAGGGGACAAAAACTCATCAACCCCGGGGAAATAGAAATGAATCGCAAATTGATCGTCAATCTGGACACTGATGAAAACCAGGATTTGTCAGCGGTGAATATGGTCACTCTGAAAAAATTCCACCCTGCTGCTCCGGCTCACACTCATGAAGTCACGAAGGATATTGATTTAAAAGAACTTTTCAACGTGAAAAACTCAAAACAACAAACATGGCATGATTTGGGAGCCGCATACAACAACCTGGTTTCTTATAATGACGCCAAAAATATCTTTCTCAGCCGCAAAGAGACGTTTCCAATGGAGACGGCTTTGGATATGGGAAATCACACCATTTTTAACGTGAAAGATCCTGAAGTTGCCGATCAGGGCGCAAATATGCGATATGTGGATGCCCAATCCGCGAAAAAGCTTTCGTTGGAAGGCGGGACAATGACTGGAAACCTGGATATGAACTCGCAACAAATCAACAATATTGCAACGCCAACTCTGAAGCGACAACCCACGCCAAAATCTTATGTGGATAACCAGATAGGAGGTGTGGTAGCCCACACGATGGAATTAGAAGAGAAGATCAAAAAATACGTAAATGAATCGCATATCACGTCAACCTCTCACCCAAAGGACGCATTCCGCTATCTGATGGAAGATGTGGATGAATCCAGCTCTGAACATCATATGACAGTGACTGGGATAAGTGATTTTCCAGATTCGCCGCATCATTTCAACAAGAAGGCCTATGACTTGGAAATCACAAAAGATCTTTTTAATGAATACTCTGGGAGACTTGGATTCAATATGTTCAAACTCCCAGAGGGAGAATACACCGTGTGCGTGGAATTCTTCCCCGCGTCAATGGATGGCGTGAGCGTCAACGTTGTGAGCGCCAGTCTGAATATTAATCAGCAATCAACTAAGACGTTTTCGGGGTATTCCAGATCCATCATCCACATGCACAAATGGAGGATTTCCCCACCTGAATTTATTTTCCTGGATTTGAAATGGCGAGGCACTGCCAAGTCAGCCGAAAAAGGAAATGCAAATCTGATCATATATGGCATTGCTGGTTCCCAACCTGATGTTGAAAGCAGCGTTTATGATTCCCCTTTCGTTTTCCAAGCGGGGAAGATGGTCATGGAGACTGACTTGGATTTGAATTCGCACTCCTTGTTGAATTTGCCGCTTCGCCCGTCAAAACACTTCATTTTTGCAAGATTTGTGAAAGGAAAACACGGTGATTGTTTGATCTTCCCAAATGAAGAGGAAGATGAAACAAATTATTGGCAACAATTTGGATCTGACTTCCGGATTTTGAATGTCACGGTTTTCATTCTTCAACGCGGATCCAACCCAGTGAGTGGAGCAACCATCATCATGACAAGTGTTGTTAAAGGAGATCACATCACTCGGAACGCAGTCAGACCTTCCACCAATTCATTTGGTTCACTGCAGTTCACCTTCAATCTCCATGTTGGGCAGGAAGAAGCTTTCTATCTGGCTCTCTCGGATGGAAATGCCATTCAAAGAGCAAAAGCGACAATTCTGATTGAAAAATGATTTTCTCCCTGAAAAATGAAGCGAGCGCGAAAACAAAGCATCTTTGCTTTCAATCACATCAACCCCGCAATTCGGGAAGAAGAACTGGAAGAGATCAAAAAACTTTTTCGATTTTATCACAAAAGATTTTGGTGTCTCAAACGAGCGCATGGCCGATTCAAGAAAATGAATCTGCTCATGAATTTGACCTCTTCCGGTCTGGTTGCAATCGGGACGATTGCTGGAGCCGCGACTTTGAATCCAATCGTTTTGGGAGTGATTTCAGGATTGGGTTTGGTCGTCAAAACCGCGAATGAAATGAAGAACCTGAAAAGCAAAATTGAGATGGCGAAGTTCGCTTTCACCACCTATGAAAAAACATTGAGTGATTTGCGCTTCGCTTTGCGGGGAGGAAATTTTGATCGAGCTGAATTTTTGTTTTCAATGGAAGCGATTGATAGGATTGTGATTGATTTGGGGTTGGATTTGGAGCGGTTTGAGAAGGAATGGGACGGAAGATTTGAGTGATTTTTTCATTTCTGGGAAATGAAAAATCTGAAACTTGCGCGGATCACGGCTCACTGCCCCCAGATGAAAATCAAACGAACCCATTCTTCCTCTTCATACCCACTCGTGGTTGCTTCAAACTTCCATGTCCCGTTCATGATTGTTTGGTCAAACGCAGCTTGGTCGGGGAAATAAAGATAGTTTCGGAAAAATACTTGGCAATGTCAGCATAATCTTTCACCTGAATATCAACGCCTGAGTCAGGGTGGAATAACAGCATCATGGTTTCTTCAAATTCCACGTCGACATCTTTGTCCAAAAACCATCCCGGATACTTGCACCTCATGTTTGTCCAATTATCACCACGACGGCGAGATTTTTCTATCTTCTCCCGCGCGAGGTCATTATACATCTGGATGCGAGCTCGTTCGAGTTGGTCCGGTTCCTCCGGTTCCTCCTGTCGCTTCGTCCGCGGAGCCGGAACAGGCGGCACTTTCTCCTTCTTCCGCGGAGCCGGAACAGGTGGGGTTTTTCCTCCTGTCGCTTCGTCCGCGGAGCCGGAACAGGCGGCACTTTTTCCTCCTTCTTCCGCGGAGCCGGAACAGGTGGGGTTTTCTCCACCCAAACTTCCATCCTGATTGGTTTCTCCTGGCCTTGCAAAACAAAACAAAACCAGGGCTCAAATTCAGTCTCGCTGATTCTCGCTGAAAACTTCCAAACCCCTTCTGCGAAATATTTCACAAAGTCTGTTTCATAGGGGTAATCCCAATACCGCTTGTCAAAATAATCTATAAAATCCTGCCAGACTTTCACGGGAAAATTACTGCCGGTGTTGGGGTTGAAAAGCACCCGCTTTGTTTGAAACTTTTCCATGTCGGGGGCCAAAGTCATTTCCCATCCCGGATAGCGATTTTTCATCCACTGAAACTTCATTCCCCAATTTCGCTGCACATCATCCAGCGCCTTCTGACCCACCACATCTGCGGGGCGGGGAAGAGATTTCTTCTGTGGTTGCAGCGATGCTTTTTCAACTTGGAATTTGACCCCATCTCTTCACCGGGTGAAGGAATTTCTCCCGCTTTTCAATGCATCATGAATTGTTCTCGCATCGATCCCCAACTCAGATGTTGCCGCCGAAACATTGGGATAAATCTTGGTTGAACTGGGGGAAGTGACTCTGACGGGAATCGCATGCGGTTTTTGGGTGATGGCCGGGATTTTTCTCGCTTCGCTCGCTTCGCTTCGCTCCGCTCCAGCCGCTTCGGGAAGAGAACCCACCGGTTCCTTGTCGGCAATTCGTTTCATGAAATAATCTTTTCCATTTTTCCTGATTTTCCAACTCTGGCACCAGCCAGTTCTTTTGAAAGCGCAAGAAACGGCTTGCCTTGTGACTCCGATCCATGCTGCCATTTCGGTTTCGGTTTCAAATTTCGCCAGCGGAGGATCACTGGGAGATTCATGAACTGAAAAACGAGTGACTTTTTGGTCGACAATTGTCACTTCCCTCCCGCGAAACTGAAATTTGTTTCTTCCTTCATTGATTGCTTTGTTCAAAGTTTTAGGAGAAAAATTCATGAATTCTGCCAACTTCGCCTGGGACGAAAATCGCTGGCTGAGCCTTTCTTTGGAAACTGCATCTATCAAAACCCACATTTGGATAGGTGGAAAAAAATAAATTAATTTCGGAATCTTCTGGGGAACTTTGTTTTGTGGATTCTCAGGAGAAATGCCAACGCCGGAAAAAATCAGGAATTTCTCGACGAATCTGAATTCTCCGGCGAATTCAGGGGAAAATCTTGACAAATTCAGGGGGACAAAATGCAAATTCAGGAGGACAAATTCTGGCGAATTCAGGGGGAAAATCTTGACAAATTCAGAGGGACAAATTCTGATGAATTCAGGGGAACAAAATGCAAATTCAGGGGGGAAAATTCACAATTGACAAAATTCAGGGGACAAAATAAAACTTTCCTGAATTTTTGAGTTCATTTTCGCAGGAACATGAACTCCAAAAAGTTGACTTCCCCCATCACGTGGGTGGGGAAGCTGAAAACTATTTTCTGGAAGAATTTTTTGATTTTATTTTGATTGAAATTTTATAAAATCGTTTGGAGAAATATTTCCCAGAGAAAACCTGGGAATGGATAAAATGCAACGAATTTACTGGAGAAAAAGAACATAAAAAAACACTCCCAACAATGTTTTTTTTTTGTCAAACATGTTCAACGATGGGGGTCAGAAATAGCGCGCCTTTTTTCTCCGGGAAAATAGAATTTCGCCAAACCCACAGACAGTTGTGGGGTTTTTGCCATTTTCTCCTGAGTTCAGCAGAAAAGCAGGGCACAGAGGGCAGTTTTTTCCCCACAAGGGCCCAAAATAGACCCCTGATTGCAAAAAATTCTCCCCCGGATTCATTTTTCCATTTGAGAATCGTTGATTTCCCCAGTGTTTTTTCCCCGGGAATCTATTCCAGAAAAATGGATTTTTCTGGAACAGATATCTGTTTCAGAAAAATGGATTTTTTCCAGAGCAAAAAAATACAGAGCAAAAATGGATTTTTTCCAGAGCAAAAAAATCCAAAGCAAAAATGGATTTTTCTGGAACAGATATCTATTCCAGAAAAATGGATTTTTTCCAGAGCAAAAATGGATTTTTCTGGAACAGATATCTATTCCAGAAAAATGGATTTTTTCCAGAGCAAAAATGGATTTTTCTGGAACAGATATCTGTTTCAGAAAAATAGATTTTTTCCAGAGCAAAAAAATACAGAGCAAAAATGGATTTTTCTGGAACAGATATCTGTTTCAGAAAAATGGATTTTTTCCAGAGCAAAAATGGATTTTTCTGGAACAGATATCTGTTTCAGAAAAATGGATTTTTTCCAGAGCAAAAATGGATTTTTCTGGAACAGATATCTATTCCAGAAAAATGGATTTTTTCCAGAGCAAAAAAATCCAAAGCAAAAATGGATTTTTCTGGAACAGATATCTATTCCAGAAAAATGGATTTTTTCCAGAGCAAAAATGGATTTTTCTGGAACAGATATCTATTCCAGAAAAATGGATTTTTTCCAGAGCAAAAAAAAATCCAAAGCAAAAATGGATTTTTCTGGAACAGATATCTGTTTCAGAAAAATGGATTTTTTCCAGAGCAAAAATGGATTTTTCTGGAACAGATATCTATTCCAGAAAAATCTATTTTTTCTAGAGCAAAAAAAAATCCAAAGCAAAAATGGATTTTTCTGGAACAGATATCTGTTTCAGAAAAATGGATTTTTTCCAGAGCAAAAAATCACAAAATTTTTCAGAATCAAATTCTGAAAAATTTGAAGTTTCCTCAAACTTCATCGTCCTCATTCTTGTCCTCAAACTCATCGAATTCTGAAGCAGCTTCCACCTTTTCCTCCACCAAAACTTCATCCACGATGCATGTGATGGCTTTCAGATTTCCGCAGAAAAGGTGTTTGATTGAAAACACAACTTGCCCCCGGAGAGGAACGCCAATGAGCTCTTTTTGCCTCAGGATTGGCTTTTTCTTCCCATCGTCGCACAATTCCCAAAATCGACAAGAGAAATCCGTGTGCTTGAGTTTGGAGGGATAAATCTTGGCATAAATCTTTTCCTGCTCGGATTTGTCGATTTTCACGAGAGTGAAATCTCCCTCCTGAAATCGAGCAAAAGACGGGGAAATCTCTTTGATTGCCTGCTTCTTTTTCATCGCAGCAGAGTTGAGATGTTTTTCCAAATCTTTGAAAAATTTGATGTTTTCTTCCGGAAGAGTGATTCCCAGAGAAAACGATTCACCTTGATGAGCGAAAATCTTGAATTTGGTTTGGAGTTTCACTTTGAGCCATTTGTCATTGTGAAGGCATGGGAGGAGACAGAAAGAGATTTTTCCGGAAGATTTTTTCACGGGGTTGTCGAGAGAGCATTCAGAAATTGTTATTTTCGCGGGATTCATTTTCTTGGGTGAGATAAAAATGTTTTTTTAAATCACGAAAAATCCACTCCGCAATAAATTCGCGATCCTCTTCCGATCGGACTGGGAGAAAACCAGTGGCCATATCCACAGCTTTTTGAAAGCTTTTTTCCATTTCACACGCTTTTTCCCAGATTAGATCTTGTTTTTCTTCGTCTTGGGAAGGTCTGGATTTGTTTTTTCCTGACATTTTTTTTCTCCGAAAAATAAAAAATTTAAAACGTGAATTTTTCATCCGCAGCCTTCACTCTCATGAGATTCAGGAATTTCTCCAGTCTGGGAGAAACCCAAGTGACTTCGTGCGATTTTTCCCCTGAATCCAGAAAATGAGTTTTTTTCTTGCAGAGTTGATTGAAAAAAACTGTGCGTGATAACCCAAATCGTTCCCGAATTTCCTCTGCGGTGAAAAAATCTTCCCCATCAATCTGGATGAATGGTGTGTCTTCTTCCTCCTGAATCCAGAACACTTTTTGGTCGGTTCTTCTGGTATATTTAGTGTTGCCCGATTTGAGAACTCGCAAAATCGTTTTGGAGGGAAGCCCCGTTTTTTCGCTGGCTTCTTTGAATGTGAAAAAAGTTTGCTTTTCTTGTCCTTCCCCTCCGGGGTTCGCTTCGCTCACTTCCTGAATTGAAAACTTCATTTTAAATGGGGAAAAAAGATTTTTTTTCTCCATTAAAAATGTCTTTAGCTGCATGGCAATCATTTGCGCGATCGACAAATTTGCGAGGTTGGTCGCGATTGAAGAAAAATGAACTGGTGAAGTTTTTAGCTGAAAATCTTTGGCAAGGAGGGGGAAAAAATCAGCCAAAAACTCGAAAAAGACGAGCCAACCTAGATGACGAAAATCCAGAAATTGATGTGCCTTTTTTGATTCCGGAAAGAAGAATTGTTCCCCCCAGAGTCATTCCCAGAGCGATTGAAGAAAATGTGGATACGGTTATCGATTGGACAAATTGGTTGGAAAGTGTGGATGACGCGGATGTTCGGAGAAGAGCCAATCCCGCAGTGGAAAGATTGAAAGAACAAGTCAGAAGATTGTGGGAACGGAGACTTGCCGTGGAAGAAGGGCAATCCGCTTTGCGAGGATTCGCGAGACAATTTTTTATTCAAGGAGATGATTCCATTTCTCCCCAAGATTTTTTCCGGAGAGCAAGATGGTTGGTTCTCAGGCTCCTGCGAGAAAATCCACAAACAAGAGTGAGATGCGTTTTGAATGTGGAAATGTCCCAAACCGATTTGGCTTCTGGGGAGGAAGTGATTGAAAATCCATTTTTCCATTCCCGGCAGAAAAGGAATTTGGGGAACAACCCAGAGATTCTGGATGAAATGGAAAGAGAAATGATTGAGAATCTGGAAAACTTCAATCGCAGAGGATCCAATTGGATGTTTGAAAGAGTTTTGCGTTTGGAAATTCATTTTGTGCGCTGGAACCCCCTGCAAGGATCTGGGTGGATTGAACTGCCTGCTGATTTGGCAAACAAGAAAGCCGTGATCAACATGCAAAATGAAGACGAGATGTGTTTTAAATGGTGCTTGGGCAGAGCCGCAAATATGGTCAAAGTTCATCTGGAAAGAATCACACCGACTTTGCGAGAACAAACGGAAGAGATGAATTGGGATGGTTGCGAATTTCCCATGGCCGTGGAAAAAATCAAGTTTTTTGAGGCCAGAAATCCTGACATTTCAGTGAACGTTTTTGGCTGGAATGGATTTGTTTTTCCCCTGAGAATCACCAAGGAAGAAAGGGGACTTCATGTGGATTTGATTCTGCTGACAGAAGAATTCAAAACGCATTATTGTCTGGTGAAAAATTTCTCCCGCTTGGCAAGCTCTCAAGTTTCGCGAAATGGGCATGAAAGATTTTTCTGCAAAAGATGCCTCAATTCATTTCCCAGAGTGGAAAGTCTGGAGAAACACAAAACCATTTGCGGAGATTTTGAAGCCGCGAGAATTGAACTTCCAGGAGGAACTTGTTCCTTCAAAAACTTCCCAAAAATGATGCATCTGCCTGTTGTTGGATATGCAGATTTTGAGTCAATTTTGAAACCGCTGGGGGGAACTCAAAAAACCCACGAGCATATTCCCTGCGGATTTGCGTTTCATCTCGTTTCCCCGTTTTTGCAAATGGAGCCTGTGTTGAAAAGAGCTGCAAATGAAAATGAAGAACTTCCCAAAGAGTTCATTCGGGAATTGATTTCCCGAGTGAGAGAAGCTCACTTGAATTTGCCGAAAAAGGAAATGATTCCCCTGACCAACCAAGAATGGAAATCATTTCGAGAAGCGGAAGTGTGCTGGCTGTGTCGAGAAGAATTTGGAGAAAAAAGTCTGTCCAAGGTGAGGGATCACTGTCACTTTTCAGGAAAATTCAGGGGAGCAGCGCATCAATCTTTCAACCTGAAGTTTCAAAGGCCAAAATTCACCCCTGTGTTTTTTCACAATCTGGCAAACTATGACGCTCATCTTTTTGTGCGAGCTTTGGGGACAATGGATGAAGTTTTGAGCGTGACATGCATCCCCAACAACGAGGAGAAATATATTTCCTTTTCCCTGAAATTCGAGTTGAAAAAAGAATGGAATGAGGAGAAAGGGAAAGAATTTTCAGTGAAACATGAAATTCGATTTTTGGATTCCTTCAAATTCACGCTGGAAGGATTGGAATCCCTGGCAAAAAATCTCCCCAAAGAAGAATTGAAAGAAATCACCAGATTTTTTGGTGAGAAAAGTGATTTGATGCGGCGAAAAGGAGTTTATCCCTATGAATTCATGGATGGGTTTGATAAGTTTGAGAAAAAACTGCCAAAGAAAGCCCCTTTTTTCTCCAGATTGAATCAGGAAAAAGTCTCAGATGAAGATTTTGCCCATGCCCAGCGAGTCTGGGAAGAATTTGAAGTCAAAAATATGGGCGAATTTCACGATCTTTATCTGAAAACGGATGTGCTGCTGCTTGCAGATGTCATGGAAAGTTTCAGAAAACTTTGCGAAGAAAACTATGAACTGGATCCCGCGCACTATTTTACCACCCCTGGGTTGGCTTGGGATGCAATGCTGAAAGTGACCGGAGTGAAGTTGGAACTTCTAGATGATGTGGAACAGTTGTTGATGTTTGAAAAAGGAATCAGGGGAGGAAACGCAAATGCATTCAAGCGATTTGCGAAAGCAAACAACCAATATATGAAAAATTTCAATCCAAAAGATCCATCTCGTTTCCTGGTTTATTTGGACGCCAACAATCTTTATGGATGGGCCATGTCGCAGCCTCTTCCAGTTGGGAAATTCCAATGGATGAGCGAAGAAGATTTGGAAAACTGGGAAAAGTTTGTGAAAGAAGAAGGTCAAGGTTGCATTCTGGAAGTTGATCTCATTTATCCCCCAGAATTGCATGACGAGCATAATGATTTTCCCCTGGCTCCGGAAAAACTGGCGCTGGGTGGGATTGAAAAACTCACGCAAAATCTGAGGGACAAAGAAGGCATGGTTTTGCACGGTCGCAATCTGGCGAGGAATCAAATTCGAAGAAGCACCTTTCATGAAATGTTATATTGACAAAAACACTGCCCTGAGATCCAAGGGAAAAACGAAATTTGAAAAAGATTTCTTCAAACTCAGGAATAACTCAGTCTTTGGGAAAACCATGGAAAACCTGAGAAACCGAGTCACGATTGAACTGGTGAAAGATGCGGAAAGGGCAGAAAAGCTGGTGAATAAATGCAACTTCGCCGATGTGAAAATTTTCGATGAGTTTCTGATTGCAGTCAAGATTAGGAAAACGCGAGTGGTCATGTCAAAACCCATCTTTGTTGGGATGTCAATCTTGGATTTGTCCAAACTTTTGATGTATGAATTTCACTATGAATATGTGAAGAAAAAGTGGGAAAATGTTTCTCTCCTGTATACCGACACAGATTCTTTGGTGCTGGACATTGAAACGGAAGATTTCTTTGCGGACATTGCGGGGGATGTGGCAGAATGGTTTGACACAAATGATTTTTCTCCAGAGCATCCAGCAGTGTTGAATGGAATGCCAATCGTGCCGGGGAACAAGAAAAAGATTGGGTTGATGAAAGATGAATGCGGGGGTGCCATTTTGACAGAATTTGTCGCCCTGAGACCGAAACTGTATTCTCTCCTGATGGAGAAGAATGCAGAAACCACGGAGGAACAAAAGGCAAAAACCACGGAGGAACAAAAGGCAAAAACCACGGAGGAACAAAAGGCAAAAACCACGGAGGAACAAAAGGCAAAAGGAGTGAAAAAATGCATGATCAGGAAGAGTTTGAGACATGCAAACTTCGTGAAATGTTTGAGGACAAAACAAAAGCAACTCAGGAGGCAAACTATTTTTCGCAGCAGAGGGCACCATTTATTCACGGAAAACATGACCAAAATTGCGTTGAGTGCGGAAGATGACAAAAGAGTGATTTTGGGAAATGGAATTGATACGCTGGCGTTGGGGCATTGGAGACTGGGGGAAATATTCCCCCAAAATGAGCATGAAATTTTGGAAAATGAAACTGATCTAGCGTTGGGGCATTGGAGAATGGAAGAAATATTCTCCCCAAATGAGCGTGAGATTTTGGAAAATGGTTAATTTTCCTCTGTGAAAATTCAGCGGAGAAATCTTGAAATTGGCCAATTTCAAGATTTTGTCTTGTGGTCATTTTAGCAGTCAGTAGGTGGTAAAAGAGAGTTCTGAGACAGCCTCAAATTCCCCTGAATTTCACACAAATATTTCAGACCCAACAAATCTCAAAAATTCAACAATTTCTGTCAGTTTTCACACAACTCACAAATTTGTCAAATCTGCTCAAACTCATCAGAATTGCGTGGTATCTGTTGAATTGAACTGATGAAAAATAATTTGTTATTTGTTGAAATCTGCAGGAAATATTTGTGTGAAATTCAGGGGAATTTGAGGGTGTCTCAGAACTCTCTTTTACCACCTACTAATGTCGGCTTTTATTGCAGCCTTTAAAGAGCTTATGGCTTACTCTACAATATTCAGGAACGGCGAATGGAAGGGGGGGGGGGGGGGGGGCAGCATCTTTATCTCGATTCTTCCGGTGGAACAATCTGCGTTTCGATGTGCAGGGGCGTTGTCAAACACCAAGAAGGTTTGATTGTCGGGATTAACTCGTCTTCCGACTTCTCCCAAAAAATCGTTGAAAAGTTGCCTGTTCATCCCACCAATACGAGCTGCGTGGTAGACAAGGCCATTTGTCGGCGATACAGCCAAACAAATTGTCACATTTTTGCCACGTTGACCTGAAACTTGACGAGAAGCACGTTCCCCAACTCTCGCCCTTCCATAACTTCTCGCTGTCCAGATGTTGTAGCCACATTCGTCAATGAAGATGCAGTCGTTGATGACCCCTTGCGTCATAAACCAGTTGGCATATTCATAGCATCGCTCTATCAAGTCGGGTCTGTTGCGATCAGCTGGTACTGCTCTGGCCATCTTTACGCTTATCAGCATTCCTTCCATAGTCTTTCCAATCGTTCTTTCGCACACTAAAGGTTTAGCTGGTAGTCGCCTTCGAAGTTCTTCATTTATCTGTTGCAATGTAAGGAGTCAGTTTTAGTTTAAAATTTCATTAATGCATTCTCTCATCTCATTATCAACTCTAACGATATTTCGTTCGCCATGAGGTCTTTCGTTCACTCTTCCTTCACGAAGGTACGATGCTTCTGGCCGTGCTCCTATTCACACCCAATGTGTCAGCGACTGATAGGTAGTCTTCTGTGGGACCCTCAAAGGCTCTGACAATCCCTCCACGGACTTCGTTTGGAATTATATTTCGTCTTGGGGGCATGCTGCATTCACTCTTAAAACGGCAAAACAGTTTGTGCGCGTTTACTGTGTACATGCACAGTATATATACATGCTAGATCTTTTATTCTACTGTACTGTTCAAATTGCATTGTCCATAACACTGTAAAGTGCTTAAACAATGCAGTACAAATATACATGTCGAGTACAGGAAAGCCGACATTTCACGCCTTGAATATACCATATACAGTACATGTCGTAAGACACAACCGATGACAGAGAGGAAGTTCAGCAACAGACCACTTCAGTTAGACCAGTTACAGAACATCATTTGCGTATTCTTTTACCAAATACGGCTGCAAAAAGAACGCAGAATTCCCCAAAAACATAGAAGGTTTAATCGAACTTCCCCATTTAATTAACTTATTTGTTCATTACTTGCCAGAAATGACTTTCAAAAAAGGTAAACGGCAGTGTTGTTGATGTTAATGTTTTTCCAAAGGCATAATAGACTTTTCAATACAGAAAATGACATTCCAATGATGTTATTGAAGATGCATTAGCATGGTAATTGCGCAAAAGAAACAACGGATGATTGAAATGAACATTTCGTCGTGAAAATGTTATTCCTAAGATGTCATTAGACCTTTTCCTTCTTAAGACCTTAGAGATGCAAATTAACACGTCGTGACCGTAGGCATGCAAATGAGAGGTCCTTGTTTCTATTTAATTGCAGCTCGCCCAACTGTATTGTCTGATGCAAAAAGAAATCGAATGACAGTCAAAATTTCGGCACCTTTTGTAGAAGCTTGTAATCAGGGCAAAAGAAAAGGAAACAACGACCTCTCATTTGCATGCCTACGGTCATGACGTGTTAATTTGCATCTCTAAGGTCTTAAGACGGAAACCTAAAGACGCCTTAATTTGCATTTCACACCCAAAAGATGCGAAATGGGGGAGGCGCTAAGCCTTTTATACCGGAACTTCGTGTTTAAGCCACTACAAAAAGTGGGAGAGATTCTTACCTTTACAATACAATTAATTAAATCTAACTTTTTTTCATTTTCTTCTTATTGTATGTATATGTGTTTTGTAACTACCTAGTTTGTATCTTGTGTTTCAAGTTGTATTTTTTGTAAAAACGCAAAAAGCAATAAAATACAAAAAAAAAATGTTCGCCAAACGCGATCCTGATGAAACGATTTGTGACAAGATCACAGACTGAATATTTTGCCAAACCAATGTTATGCTGCGCTAGCGATATTTTCGGCACCGAGACGTGGGCCGGGAGGCTGTGTCCCCCACATTGTCGTTTGGGGGAGGTAACAGACCCCCCCCCCCCTGCGCCCCCTGCTCCGCCGCCTGTGATATAATATTAGACCACAAAACCTTTTTTACTGTAAAATCACACATTTATTCACTTCATCGCAAATTTTTTATTTCGACAACGTAGACACAAACTGCGAGGAAAAGCTCTATATCGTGAGTTTTCCAACTTTTAGGTTTCTCGTGTGAAGGCGCCTTTCCTTTCTCTATTCATCGAGATTCCTCCATGTCCATGTCCATGTCCTGGTCCTTGTCCAAGTCGATGTCCAAGTCGATGTCCATGTCTTGGTCCAGGTCGATGTCCATGTCAAGGTCGATGTCCATGTCCTGGTGCATGTCCATGTCCATGTCCATGTCCATGTCCATGTCCATGTCCATGTCCATGTCCATGTCCATGTCCATGTCCATGTCCATGTCCATGTCCATGTCCATGTCCATGTCCATGTCCATGTCCATGTCCATGTCCATGTCCATGTCCATGTCCATGTCCATGTCCATGTCCATGTCCATGTCCATGTCCATGTCCATGTCCATGTCCATGTCCATGTCCATGTCCATGTCCATGTCCATGTCCATGTCCATGTCCATGTCCATGTCCATGTCCATGTCCATGTCCATGTCCATGTCCATGTCCATGTCCATGTCCATGTCCATGTCCATGTCCATGTCCATGTCCATGTCCATGTCCATGTCCATGTCCATGTCCATGTCCATGTCCATGTCCATGTCCATGTCCATGTCCATGTCCATGTCCATGTCCATGTCCATGTCCATGTCCATGTCCATGTCCATGTCCATGTCCATGTCCATGTCCATGTCCATGTCCATGTCCATGTCCATGTCCATGTCCATGTCCATGTCCATGTCCATGTCCATGTCCATGTCCATGTCCATGTCCATGTCCATGTCCATGTCCATGTCCATGTCCATGTCCATGTCCATGTCCATGTCCATGTCCATGTCCATGTCCATGTCCATGTCCATGTCCATGTCCATGTCCATGTCCATGTCCATGTCCATGTCCATGTCCATGTCCATGTCCATGTCCATGTCCATGTCCATGTCCATGTCCATGTCCATGTCCATGTCCATGTCCATGTCCATGTCCATGTCCATGTCCATGTCCATGTCCATGTCCATGTCCATGTCCATGTCCATGTCCATGTCCATGTCCATGTCCATGTCCATGTCCATGTCCATGTCCATGTCCATGTCCATGTCCATGTCCATGTCCATGTCCATGTCCATGTCCATGTCCATGTCCATGTCCATGTCCATGTCCATGTCCATGTCCATGTCCATGTCCATGTCCATGTCCATGTCCATGTCCATGTCCATGTCCATGTCCATGTCCATGTCCATGTCCATGTCCATGTCCATGTCCATGTCCATGTCCATGTCCATGTCCATGTCCATGTCCATGTCCATGTCCATGTCCATGTCCATGTCCATGTCCATGTCCATGTCCATGTCCATGTCCATGTCCATGTCCATGTCCATGTCCATGTCCATGTCCATGTCCATGTCCATGTCCATGTCCATGTCCATGTCCATGTCCATGTCCATGTCCATGTCCATGTCCATGTCCATGTCCATGTCCATGTCCATGTCCATGTCCATGTCCATGTCCATGTCCATGTCCATGTCCATGTCCATGTCCATGTCCATGTCCATGTCCATGTCCATGTCCATGTCCATGTCCATGTCCATGTCCATGTCCATGTCCATGTCCATGTCCATGTCCATGTCCATGTCCATGTCCATGTCCATGTCCATGTCCATGTCCATGTCCATGTCCATGTCCATGTCCATGTCCATGTCCATGTCCATGTCCATGTCCATGTCCATGTCCATGTCCATGTCCATGTCCATGTCCATGTCCATGTCCATGTCCATGTCCATGTCCATGTCCATGTCCATGTCCATGTCCATGTCCATGTCCATGTCCATGTCCATGTCCATGTCCATGTCCATGTCCATGTCCATGTCCATGTCCATGTCCATGTCCATGTCCATGTCCATGTCCATGTCCATGTCCATGTCCATGTCCATGTCCATGTCCATGTCCATGTCCATGTCCATGTCCATGTCCATGTCCATGTCCATGTCCATGTCCATGTCCATGTCCATGTCATGTCCATGTCCATGTCCATGTCCATGTCCATGTCCATGTCCATGTCCATGTCCATGTCCATGTCCATGTCCATGTCCATGTCCATGTCCATGTCCATGTCCATGTCCATGTCCATGTCCATGTCCATGTCCATGTCCATGTCCATGTCCATGTCCATGTCCATGTCCATGTCCATGTCCATGTCCATGTCCATGTCCATGTCCATGTCCATGTCCATGTCCATGTCCATGTCCATTTGTCCATGTCCATGTCCATGTCCTCGGGAATTCCTTCCTCGCAGTTGTTCCCATCTCCTTGATGGGTTTTGTCGACGCAGGTTCCGTCTTCTTCTTCTTCGCCGTCTTTTTTGCGGTGTTCGTCTTGCTTGACATCTTTCGTTTCCCATCGATGGTCCTCGTTGCGGTTTTCTTCGAGATCATCCTCGCAAATGTTACCATCTCCTTGATGTGCCTTGTCGACGGTATTGTCGCAGATTCCGTCTTCTTCGAGGTTTCCATCGCCGTCTTTTTTGCGGTGTTCGTCTTGCTTGACATCTTTCGTTTCCCAGCGATGGTCCTCGTTGCAGTTTTCCTCGAGATCATCCTCGCAATTGTTACCATCTCCTTGATGGGCCTTGTCGACGGTATTGTCGCATATTCCGTCTTCTTCGAGGTTTCCATCGCCGTCTTTTTTGCGGTGTTCGTCTTGCTTGACATCTTTCGTTTCCCAGCGATGGTCTGCGTTGCAGTTTTCCTCGAGATTGTCCTCGCAATTGTTACCATCTCCTTGATGGGCCTTGTCGACGGTATTGTCGCGGATTTCGTGTCCTTCGAGGTTTTTATCGCAGTGTTTTTTGCGGTGTTCGTCTTGCTTGACATCTTTGTCGGTGCTCGGCATCTTCCTCCACTTTTTCTTGTCCACTTCTTCTCTTCTTCCCTTCTTCCTTTTGTTAATATGTTTGAATTGTGAAGGTTCTACAATAGAACGCAGCTTATATTAAATAGTTCATCACACTTGAAGATTTTTTTTTCCTTTCGAAGTTTTTTGCTTGTTCGTGCTGCTCGAGCATCATGTCCCTCTGTGTTGCTGGTTCATGCTGCTCGATCATCATATCCCTCTGTGTCGCTGGTTCGTGCTGCTCGATCCACATGTCCTTCGGTGTTGCTCGATCCACATGTTCTTCGGTGTTGCTTGTTAGTCCTGTCCCTTAGTGTCGTTTGCTGGTGCTGCCTGTTCCTCCGTGTTGCTACAACGTTCGTGCTACTGTTTCTCTGCAGGCTTCACGCCCGCTTACTAGAGAATTTGACATGCCAGGTATATATAAGTCAATGTCTGAAAATTCTCGTCCATGTGGTAGGTGCGAGATGCAGTGCGCATGCGTATTTTTAATGTATAAATAAGTAAAAGATGAACAGCAGATGAAGGAATGGTACAATCATTTTTATTGAAGCGAAGTCATCGCGTTATTGCCGTCGTGCCGTGGTGTCCGGATGTCCGGATTTAATACACCCGAGAAACATTGGGAACTAGCCTTGGATGATCAGAAAAACACTAGGAACTACCGTTGCTTTGCTCCGCCATTTTGTTTTGAGTTGTGGAGAAATGGTTTGTTTGTTTTCTAATTTTACACCGCCGTGCTTTATTTATGGTGAATATATTTGCGCTCACTTGCAAACAAACAGACACGAAGACATACATCAGCAGTACATTCTCGCACTCGCGATAGGCAAAAGGTCTGGGAGTCTGGGCGCTGTTTCGGAACGGAGAAGACAGTTTTAGAAAGAACTGAAGGCCAGAAATAGCACCGAAATAGCATTGATTTACTGAACTTGACTTAGAACTGAGTATCCTATGAGAGCTGTTACCAGAAAACGAAGTGTGCGGTGGTTCATGATCAGTTATGTACAGAATATCGGAGCAACTTCATTGTATCGAAGGAATTAAGAGAAGGAAACAGTTTATCTAGGATTCAAGCTATTAATAAAGGTGAGCCATCATTACCAGCAGATTGTGTATACAGTTAAGGTATCTTTAATGCAATATAGAGCAGCTGTGGGGTTGTATAATGCTTATCTCAAAGCCAGAGAATGTTTAAATCGTGTCAAAGGAAAATTTGGTCTATGTTTCACACGTCAAATCTGCATGTATCGTTGTTCACTTTTGATTCGACTTGCTAACGATCAGGACGTTACAAATCGATTTTTTCGATACTCGATAAAAATCAATAGTAATCGATCGAAATCGATGCTAATTAATCGAGTAATATCGAAAATCGATCAAAATCGATCGGTTGACTTCTTGTGATTTATCTATTTTGATCGATTTTTGTAATTAAACAATCGATTTTATTGATTTTGATTGAAAAATATCGAAAACATAAAAATGGGCGAAGACTGGTTGAACAACTTTAGTAAAGCATTGTTGCATTTGGTCCATCCCCGTCTGAATGAATGACAACTCGCTCAAACAGATCAACAGCAACTCGTAAGCTTTTAGCAATAAAGGAACACTGAAGACGAACGAAAGAAGCTAAAGAAAGGAGTTTGTAATGTAAACAAGCGGCTAAAAAAAACATGTGTTCAAGAAATTTGCACGTGACACACACCACAGTAAACAAAATGGCGTCTGTTGAAAATTTGCTAAATACGATGTCTAAATGAAATATAATACAATCACAGTATTCGTTCTAACAAATTCCAAATAATAACAGCATTTAATCAAGTTTAATTTACGAGGAAAAATCAACTGTAAAATAGCTTTATTTTGTACAAACACTGAAACAAAAACGATATGTTTCCACGGCGGTACGCATGCCGCATGCGAACTCAAATTCTTATGATAGATACAATATTCTTAGCCTCAGAAGAACTGTTTGAGTCGAAAAATTTTGTCCCCATTTTCCAAATTACTCTTATTAGCAGGGAAGTTGCAAGAAGCTGCTGATGAAGTGTGCGTTAGTCACACGAAACATGTAGGATAAAATGAAACAGTTTTACTACTCAAGCAGTTCACAGTGACCATATGGAACCCACACTCCTATTTGTAAACTGCAAATGGCAATTAAATGAGATTTATAAACTTGCCTGTTGTTTTCTTGAATCTGCTGCAGAGCGAAGTGAAATGGACGTCGTTCTGCGATGCAAAAATGATGTTCGTGTCGGCGCTTTGACCGTCAATTATTAATTGTTTCACTGTTGGTTATTAATTTATTAACAATTTGAATTAACGGTAATGAATAGTGACAAGTGTGTCTTTTCTCTCTCTCTCTATTACCGTTAATTCAAATTGTTAATAAATTAATAACCAACAGTGAAACGCGAGACGATAATAACAGCCGCGTGACATCATTTAAAACCGCATAAAATAAAGCATTGTGAAATTAACAGTCAAAGTGCCGATACGAACATCATTTTCGCATCGCAGAATGACGTCCATTTCACTTCGCTCCGCACCAGATTCAAGAAACAACAGGCAAGTTGATAAATCTCATTTAATTTCCATTTCCAGTTTACAAATAGGAGTGTGGGTTCCCTATGCAGTTACGTGCTATTCATGATCACTACGAGTGATTTACAGCCAAATTTTGTGATTATCGATATTTATCGATTATTATAACTAATCAATCGACAAATATCGAGTAACTGATTAGGTTTTCGATGATCAATTTTGATTAATTTGTTACATCCTGTAACGATGTAGAAATGAATCCTGGTCCTTGCTATTTTGTAGATATACCTCAAAGATACAGCTGATTTTCATCAGGGCAATGTCTCGCTGTTTGGAAGTAATTCTGGTAAACAGTGTGTAGCTATGTGCTTGACAGCCGTTATTTACAATTTTAGAATGAATGCATCGACTTAGATTAGAAACAATTTAAATGAAATATTGTTGCTTGGTAATTTACTTTATTCCCATTTATGTAAGTTTGCAGGAAAAGACTATTTGTTGCTGTCCGAGATTCCTTCTGCTTTATCGATCAACAATGAAACATTTTTATTAGGTTCACTGATAGCAGAACTGGTGACTTACATATGTCTCATATAAGAGATTGTCATTTTTCATTACAACATGCTTTCGATATGTTGATGACACAGTATAGTGCTTTTCTGTTGATCATTGAAATAAACACAGTTGCTGTTATTGTTGACAACCATGGTCATTGCAAATTATTTAATTGCCATTCACGAGATAGTCATGAAAATGTTGCTAGAAATGGAACAAGTGTTCTGTTGGAATTTAACAGTATAGGGGAAGTGGTGCAATATCTTCAAAATTTCTTCCTTTAAGTGTTTTCCTCATGCAATTTTCATGAAGTACATAACCGAAACTTAAGAAAGGGTGAGAACATTATCTTGTACATATTGGGCTAAGGGATGGACCATTTTAATTTTGAGGGGGTGGGGATGGGGGGGGGGGGGGGGATTGGGCAATTTTTCTGTGCATGAATTTTTTTTTTGCCTTGAGGTTGTGCAAGAATTTTCTTCCTGTCTTTCCCAGTTATTACATGTGACTAGCCACATGTAATAGTTTTTTCAATACATAAAAATGAATTCTCTCAGCTCCCAAATTGAATCCTTCACCATCTATTGTATCTCTAAAGAGGAATTAAAATTCCTCTTTTAAGTCCCAATAAAGCCATTTTGGTTTTAAACTTTAGTATGACAAAACACTTTAAAAAAATGAACTGAATCTCGAGGTATTCATTTATTTTCTTTTTAAAGGTACTCAATCACCTCCAGTCAATGCATCTGCAAACATTTAGCACATCAACTAATGCTGGTAACAGTGACAAAAAGTCTCAAGTGCTGAAGAAACTGGTGACCTGCTGTTCATGCATTAATGAAACCACAAAATGTCAAACTACCAATAATCTCTGACAACATGTTTAGAACTGACAAAGTCTTTTCAATTTGTGAAGCACAAACATGGAAACAATTTCCAGTTGTTGTCATTTAGCAATTGTAACAGTTTTAATCATGTACATTGTACAGTTCAAATAGCGTTCCGCCCAGATGACGTCATATTTGGCAGCATTGCATTGTGGGATCGAAATGTGGACAAATATTTCAAAATGGCTGCCTCGGAAACACCAGTTTTTGCGATTTCTGTACATGTTGTGGATAATTGTCGAGTTGTACCCAAGAACAGTGCTTCGTAGCACCTGTTTTTTCGTAGCTACCTGCATAGTTCTTGAATGTTTATACGCATTTCAATCCCATGATGCTGTGCACCAATTCTTTTTTTTGAATCTGGTGCAACACTATTGTGCTTCCTGTATTAACACTTCATAGTAATGCTGTAAGGAATCAGAAAAACAGCTATCCTGACAACAAAGGACTGATTATCAGGGCCTATCAATTGTAACTTGCGAAATGTACAAATATTAAATTGCACACAAGTAAAACAAACTCAGATGTAATTTTAATCTCAAATAATTTGAAAATGAAAAATGTTACCCGTTCTTGACGGGTGCGTGACATATATTAAGCCTAATCAGCATAGAATTAAACCAAACAAGTATGACAAAATAAATTCCAATCCATATTTGTCACAAATATGAAGGAAAAACGATGAATTGTTTTGATTTTGCACACAAGTTTGTGCAACGTGGTTTAAATAAAATGTGTAATTACCAATGCAGCAACCACAATTGTGTAATAAATCTTCTCATGCATATCACGAGTATCGGTGTCAGCCAGGACCTTAAAGGCCCAGTAATGACCATTACGCTCCGCGCGCCTCTGTTATTGTTATTTATTTTACGGGATCGTGGCTTATTATCACGCAATGCATAATGGTCACTTCTGGGTCTTCAACAGGAAGTTCTGGTATAATATACATAGTTAGCCTTAGCCTTACAGCGGCGCCCTCTGAAGACCCTCTGAACAAGCTTAACTAAGATGAAACTTAACTTATTAGGTGAAAGGTCGGAATTAAGATTGACGACCGGGCTATTTTTCAATTTTAGCAATTCTGAAAAGCAGTATTACCCGACCGCCTGCACAGTACATTTAGACCGTACAAAAGTTCACAAAAAGAACTTTTTCACCGTCTAGAATAACTATTACGACTATTTTCCGAATAAAATAGAGTTGTTGCTTGTCAAAAAATGCCCGAGAAACTGATTTGCCAAAATACACAAACATATTTGCATAAGGCGACGCGAGTATAAAATCCAAGTCTTGTTTTGTTTACATAAAATCGCTTTTCAATCTATGTAATGAATGAACAAACACATAAAAATGGACAACACAATCTTCTTTCGAAAAATTTTATTGAAATCTCAATTACAAGACAATTAGTTTATGTTTAGAAGCAAAACGCGTACAATTTACAGCGCATCGAGGCCGAGCCGTGTCTTCGATGAAATTCAAGAAATTAAAATACAACTGAATTCAAGCTACACGTTTATAAACAATTCTCCAAAATTAACGAGAACACAAACAAAATGTCAATCACAGATTGATATCAAGATAAATTCCCATCGAGAAATGTAATTTGTTTTGCCTTTAAGTCCCTCCGGCGACTACTGTACTTGGAAATTCTTTAAACCTCCGCTTTTGGTGCTGAAATCCATAAAACGAACCCATCTCTTCGCATCGCTAAAAACGTATATACAATAGTTCCTCGAAGCAAGATTTTATCCCTGAAAGCTCTTCTTTTTCCACTAAAGCGGCTTCTGAGTATCCCTTAATTAGTATCCCTGTCTTGAGTAGCAAACCGCGAAAAACTGCAGGGAAATAACGACTTTAATTCTCCGCTAAACACAACAAATAATATAGCTAGTCCTCGGAGGTGTAGTGGATAGTGATGGAGCAGATCATACGGCCCGGGTTCGAATTCCTATTCTACTGTTGTTTTATCTTTTATTTCTACTGAAATAAAAACTAAGTGTTTAAATACAAAATAATAAGGGTACGCCAAGTACATACCTAGGTTCTATGAGTATGGTGCTCCGGCGGGCCTTCGGCCCGCGGGCTCCGCTAAAAAGGGCTGACCTGGCCATTCACACCTTCGGTTTTCAATCAAACACAAAAGAATCAACAACTGACAAACACGTTATTCCTACGACCATAAGTACGAAAATTGAACATGTTTGGAAAAAAAGTCATTTTACCAATGAAAGGTCTATCACAAGTCCTTGGCTACTTCTGGTATTATATTATTTGCTGGGCGATATTCTGGTTTAATGAGCATTTTTTTAAGCAAATTTCATTTATAGGACGCTCTGGTCAACAGCGTGCACTGACTGAAAGTCGCCGAAATTTGCATTTCACACCGATCCTTTTCTAGCGGAACTTCGCATTTAAATCGAGTGATTCACTGATTTTATCAGAGCACTCCAGACCTACTAATTTAACGCCAAGTTGAAACTCGTCGTCGCTTCTGTACGCATTGCGTACCTATTTTTCTTGTAGTTAAAATAAGGCCCGGTCCACACGTATCCGGATATTTTTTAATCCGCCACGTTTGCGGATTGGCCTTGCGTCCACACGTATCCGGCGAATTCGGCTCACGAATCCGCAACTTTTTGAATTCGCTCTCCAGAGTGGAAATTTTTGAATACGCAACGAGTTCGGCATCGTGTGGACGGTCGAATCCGGATATTTTTTAATACGCTGACGTAACAGTGTCAGATCCAGTCTTTAACCGCGCGAATATTCAACAAGGCCGAGCGAAATGTTCTTGTTAGCAGTTGAACTTTGATTTGAACTTGGCCTTTGCGTATGCTTTTTTGACAACATTTAAAGAGGAGCCCTGGCTGCTAGAGCGAATCCGGATACGTGTGGACGAGCAAATACGATTCGAATACGCTACGTGTGGACGCGAATATTTTCTAATCCGCAACAAAAAAGTTGCGGATTCAAAAATATCCGGATACGTGTGGATGGGGCCTTAATTTCGCGATTTTGCGAGAATTTTGCATTTTGACTCACTTCAATTTCGCGTTTTTGAGTGGGACACAATTTATTTCTTTGTCAATGTTATTTAACATGTCCCTGAATTTAATCATATGTACTTATTGACTAAGTGGGAGGGCCGGATGGGAAAATATTTAGCTCGAGGTCATGGCGTACGGACCGAGCGCAGCGAGGTCCGTACGCCATGACCGAGAGCCAAATATTTTCCCATCCGGCCCGACCTAACTTAGTCAATAAGCATTTTATCATATGACCAATTTGGAGACAAAATTACTTGAAATTTGAACGTGCGAGTCCGTCCGCTTTTGTAGTAGGGCCGTACGCCTTTTTCCGGCCCGCTCGCGCAAATGCGTACGGCCCTCATACGGGACTTTCATCAATGGTTTTGCAAAGAAAAGGTTCGCAGGGCCGTACGGGTCATATGATAAAACAACTTAATCAACAATGTCCAAATAAACAGAAACGCAACTGATTATGTAAACAGTAACAAGAAAGATGTTCTCACAGTGTATACAAGGCACGGTTTGTAGTTCATGCTTGAAGGACCAGAACATTACCACAGAATAGTTCAAAATGATTGTTATAAACGTGTGTAATGGTAATAAAGTAATTTTTTTAATTATTGACATAATGAACGTCACTTAATTTTTGCGTCATGTTATTTTCGTGACATTTAATTTTCGCGTCACTTAAATTTCGCGATTTTTTTTTAATTCGCGAAATTAACGTGTCGCGAAAATTTCATGTAATAAGGTAAATAGAAATGCCTTCGCAAACGATCTTCTGCTTCGGCTGCAAGCTTTGTGGAAGACCCCCGTGAGGAGGTAGAAGAGTCCACACATGTTGAGAAGAAATTTGTACATTTAAATTAAGTTTATGATGTTTCTCCCAGGGCTCCCTTTGATAGCAGTGGGGTTTTTTAACCCTCTGAAGGGACTACTCTGGGAGAACATAGAATTATATTTTTAAATAGTGTCTGTCTGTCTGTCTGTCTGTCTGTCTGTCTGTCTACTAGCATCCGTATATTGCAGCACAAACTAAGTATTTTAAAAAATTAGTATAATATAAACTAAGTATTTGCTTACTTAATTATAATTATTATTATTAAACTGGGTGACATTTTGGCCCCGTCCACACGTATCCGGATATTTTTGAATCGGCAACTTTTTTGTTGCGGATTGGCCTTCCGTCCACACGTATCCGGATACGCTACGAGTGCGACATCGTGTGGACGGTCGAATCCGGATATGTTTTAATACGCTGACGTAACAGTATCGGATCCAGTCTTTAACGGCACGAATATTCAACATGGCGACTGAAATGTCATGGTCACCGACTCACCGGAAATGCGCGTCGAAGTTGGACATAAACGGCCTGACAAACAGTAACGGCGATATGTAAAATTATTTGAATTGAGTTGGAACGGCACTGTTAGTAGAACAAAAGGTAAAGACGAAGGCTGTCAACTGCATACTTTGAGCTCAACATAAAACTGGTAAGGGTGAAGGGGTAGGTTTTCTCGGCAAATTTCACGCGACTATAATATCCTTTCAATGCAAACAAAAATTAATGCATGTTGTTGTATAAATGTTGGATTTTATGTGGAGACAGTCTGGCAAAAAGTTAGGGAACCATTTCCGAGAACACGGACCTAACTTCGATTTGAAGTACGAGAAATGTTATGATAAAAAGTACCTCAATTTGCTAAGACCTGCTAAGCTGTGGTTCCTCGCCGATATAAGAAAATGGTTTGAAATTTAGCACAATAACTAAGAACATACTAAAGATTTGTCTAGTAAAACGCAAGTTTGATATATTTCATATATCTTAATTTAGAGCTCTCTCCGTGAACGATACTGAGTCGAAGCTAAAATCAACAATAAATTTAGCATCATAATTCTAAAATGGCTAGATTTAATTTGTTGAAATTCACTCCGAGTGAAGTATCAAGGGTCAAGGCCTTGCTGTTGGCAACAGCAAGGCCTTGACCCAAAATACAAATTTCCGAGATTAAAACTAAAAAAAAAATCTATAGATTTTTCGAGAGCGGCTCCAAAAACTGTTTATCAGGATTTTCCCATAACACGAGCATACTAATGGCGATTACCAAGCCACACCCACTACTTGAAACTTCATTCATTTGGTCAACATGTGTATGAAAAGTCTAGCCTGTTCCAGCCGTTTAGATTGTGGGGAGCAGCGAAAAGCGGCGCGTGAGGGAAAACTGGGAGAGAGGCGAAGAAACGCCTGTGAAATTAATTTTAAAAAGCTCACGCCACCCACTTTCAACCGCCGACAGCGGCAAAGTAGTTGTGGATTTCATCTGTCAATCAAAATCGTTGTAGATTTCCTAGGAAATGAGATACCATCGGGCGTATTCCTTCAACTTCGCTTTCCATGTCGGTAAACACTGCGTCCTTTTTATCGAACGATTTGCAAGTCCACCCTTCTTCATTTTGTAGGTTTTGCCATAAAAATGTTCAGTGCACGGGAGCCAAAGTTCCGCGAGTTTTCTTATTTAGCCGGTTTCGAAAAACAAGGATTTGGTCGGTTTTCGGGTACCAAGAGTTTGGTCTTGGCCAATATAGCATGTTAAGTCACGAACTGCAGAAGCCACCCCCTCGTTATTTCTCTTGCGCCCGATTTTACTTTCGCGCGCCACAAACTTAAAGCCTGGAACAGGCTAGTGAAAGTCGTTTAACTGCAAAGAGGGAAAACTAGTTTTTGCGCGCTCCGAAGTGTGCCGGTTGGAGCCTGAAAAAACTCTATCCAGCCCCTTAAAAAACAAACTGAACAAATTATACGACTCAAGTTTAATAAAACAAACAATGGCTGAGTGACATACATTTTCTCTTTGTTGTGTAAATTGGTATTTGTACATAGCATAGCAAGGATTTTAAACTTGCACACAATGTACATACCTAAAATGCTAAAATGACTTGATAAAACAAGGTCTGCAAACTTCCAAAAATAAGCTGATGACTTGGCAAAACTGAGAACTTATGTGAATTAGTTTGAAGAGAACAGAAAGCCTGTGAATTTAATTGAAAACTATGTGATGGAGACTTGTTTTCACAAGTTTTGGCTTCTTTGGAAAGTTAGTAGACGTTATAGGTTTGTGCATGCTAAATTTCCTCAACAAAACAACTGCATTATTCTGCAAACATCTTGTACAGTTTAATTAGAGTAGAGTCGTCTTCCTGGACTGTCCCCTGGGCGTGGTGACAGGGAGCGGCCACGTGGTGCTATTGGTGAGCGAGAGTGGCGTCCTCTGTTAACGGGTGAGCGGGACCTCCTGGGTGAGCGTGATCTGGACCTGCTTTAGAAATATATAACCTTTGGTCAGACTCCTTCAACATCATATGTGTTATTACCGTAACCAAATTCGCAATTAGCCAATCAGAAGCCTAGTCTAATGTCCTGATATTCTATAATATCAAGTCACTGACCTGATATCGCACAGTTTTATGGTGCAAAGTTTGAAAATACAACCAATAACGCCAAAATTCCAAACGTTCCTCCAACTGAACGTTTGAACTGCTGAAGTGAGTATTTGACATGTGACATTTACACCATTTATGTGTTTGTTCCCACGAGATAAGACTTGTAAAATGATTCTCTTGCATACACTGTAATGTTCTCGTTTTCAAATGCCGACAATAGTTTTGCAGAGAAGAGTTTTACACATATTTTGCTACCACCATTTCTCACTTTGCTCGCTGTATAAAACTCAAAGTCAAATTATTTTTCATTTATCACTTTTTGCGCCGTTTGTTGACTCGTATTATTCTCTTCGCGGGCCACACGATAGGATGCATGACAGATTTTATTACCGTAACTGCTAAAAATATCACCGGATTTTGGGCTGAATTTGGGTACGGTTAATACTCGTTTGCTCTCCATGGGTATTTTGGCTCGACTGCGTCTCGCCAAAATACGAACCATGGCTCGACCAAACTCGCCTGATATGCCGTCGAAGCGTACCAAAAAGGTACGATTAGGTATAAACACAACATCATCAAATAGCTACCTTGCACGGCGTCGAGGTGATAATGAACGAGATGACCTTCGAGGTCGGCCTTTCTATAGGACAAACAGACAAAGTAGCAGAACAGTTAAACTCACTACAGTCCAACTTGCCATCACTTCGACTTGTAGGCAAGTCTAATAAAAGTACTACAACTGCTTTTGAATATTATTAATAATAATGAGTTGGGATAATATGTTGGGAGATCACAAAGCATCGGAAAAGGATATGATTGCCTGATCCACTAGGCTGGTAAAGAATAAGCAAATTTATTTGGTCATTTTGGTTTTGCCAACAGTTCCTCAATCATCTCCTTCGTGGCTCTTTAAGGGACATTGTCCCGGCTGAAATATCTTTTTTTTCATGATTATGGCCAGGAGCTTTATTATCTTAAAATGGGAAGAAAAGATAGCCAAAAGTGATGAACGCAAAGAAAATTAGTATGAACTAAAAAGACAAAATTACGACTAAAAAACTCAAAATTCCACTAGAAAGGCAACTTTGATTTCTTGACCGCCTGTTACAAAATCAAAATTGATGAACTGTAATCCACTTCCATCCTTGTAATCCTGCACTTTTTCCCCAAACTACTTGTTCTATTTTGCTTTATAGAATCTTTTTATCCAATATAGTTGTATATTTGGTGGCATTTCGCAATATAACATAGAAATTGAGTAAGCAAACTTCCGTACAAAAAATAAGGCCTGGTTACTAATACAAACATGTCAGACATTAAATGAGTTACATGCAGTGTTTATAGTTTTAAGAACCTTGGAAAATGAATGCCAAACAAATTGATACAGTTTGACAGCACAAAGCACTAATGCCTGACTATTGTAAATACAAAATAAATAAATGTAGTTTTGGGAATATCAGAATTGGAGGAAAGCTGGACCACACTTTGTTACTTATGCCAACAAACCTCTGTAAGCCTGATGCGCTTTCCCATCAACTCAGTGCCATCCAGACGTTTTATGGCTCTCTGCATGTCATTCAGTGTTGCAAATTCAACCACTCTGAGTACATTAAAAGAAAAATGAACACATGGAGACATCATTAGTACATGCTGTATTCAAATGAACACTATCGATAGCTTGAACACTATACTGTGAAGCCAAAATATAAAGTATAACCACTACACATTTGTATGTATGTAATACAGTGCAATTCTCATAACCCTTACTACTGTATGGTGGCCGAGGACTGCCACTGGGTTTCCTGGGCATTTTTTCTTTTTTTAAGCAAATAAAATGCAAATAAAATTAAAAACAAATGCAAATGAAATGAAATGTAAAACAAAAAGCAAACTGAAATCAAAGTCAAACTCGATTCAGATAATTATCAAATAAAATGCAAAACTAAAATGTAAATAAAATTAATATCAAATGCAAATACAATGAAATGTAAAACAAAAAGCAAAGTGCAAATCAAAGTCAAACTCAATTCAGATTAAAATTGAATGCATTTTTATATTTGCATATGCTTATTTAACCCCATTTTTAGTTCTAGTTTTCTCCGTAAGACGGTAGTTATATTGCGAGCCAAAGAGTTCCATAGATTCATCAACATCCCATCGTTCTATATCGCTAAACCTTTTGCGCTATACCTTTCGCATGAACCGTGAATAGGGCTATTTTTTATGGATACTCTGCGTTTCAGAAAATCTAGTTATTCGGATCTTTACAAGCTTTGCTGGACATATCGATTCAAAGATTCTTAAAACAAAATAGCCCTATTCATGGTTCACGCAAAAGGTATGTATAAGGGACCCTCATTACACTAGCCGGGGAACTGAAACATAAAAAATATAACCCGAGCCCACACGGTAATTCGATAGGTAAGCAAATTTGTGAAAAGTAAATAACAGTATCATTGAAGTACCTTATTACCGATAATTTCTTTCCAATGCTTTAGAAAGTCAGTTGAAATATGTATTGAAATACTGTTGTTTTTCTTTTTTTATTATTTACAACATTCAACCCCATCATAAGTTTAATATTTGAAATAAGGCGTACTAAGGGCCTCTTCATATGAGCCCGGTTTCCGAGATCTCGCCTTACCTTTAAATCCTTTGTAAAATTTTTGATGTGTTCATATGCGAGGGTGGGCTGGCTCGGTTACCGAGATTTTTTTTTTCGGTCACCGAGATCTCAGTTTTTCCAACTGGGATCTCGGTAAGCGGGCTGGAAAATTTTGCCATATGAACACTTCATCCCAATTACTGGGACAAATTCTTCGCAACAGCGCATGCGTTACATGGTCGTCGATGATGTAGCAGCACGATTGGTAAACATGGCGGGAAGTTAGGAATGTTCTTTTCTTTCAAATCCTAGGAAGTTCCGTTGGCAAACAGAGATGGTCAGCCAATTGATCAACTGTTTACTTAACTACAAGTCTAAAATGGCGTACAGAAGCCTTGATTTCGACGTGGACAAGCAAGTTCAATACCAGGAATTGCGAGTGGAGATGGCAAAGCTTCATCTCGGAAACAAGGCGAAATCCATCCTGGTACGTGGGCCAGCCCAGTCAACCGGGCTCATATGAAGAGGCCCTAAGAGTCCATAACATCAAAGTGTGACGTCGTGGCAAACTGTTGGGTAATTTTGTTGAAAATCAGGCTGAAATACATGCACAAATCGTTTCAGATTTTATAGGTCCCAAAGTTTTGTTTAGCGATACAGAACGACGGGATGTTGATGAATCTATGGAACTCTTTGGCTCGCAAAATAACCACTGTCTTATGAAGAAAACTAGAACTGTAAAATTGAGGTTAACTAAGCATATGCAAATATTGACTTTGTGTACCTGCATATTTAATTTTCGTATCTTGAACTGAACACGATTTTATCAAGGCTCTGATGGCTTAGAATAACAGTTTTGGGGGGTGGTCAGATCTCGGAAACTAAAAGCTTTTAAAAACTAAGCATGCTGCCTTTGAACATCACTGATCGAATGTTTTAAACTGGCAAATTATGGAAGGAATCGGCCAACCCCGACCCGTGACCTCTGCCTGGTTTTCTCAGACAGACGCTCTTAAGGGCACGTAGCATGATGGTAGTGGCAGTGCTCGGCCACGGCAAAATTCACTTTCACTTGCTTTTCGAATTTCGTTTGAAATTGATTTTTTTGTTTTACATTCTCTTTTAAAAATGCATTCAATTTTAATCTGAATTGAGTATGACTTTGATTTGCACTTTGCTTTTTGTTTTACATTTCTTTGCATTTGCATTTGATATTAATTTTATTTGCATTTTAGTTTTGCATTTTATTTGATTTTAATCTGAATCAAGTTTGACTTTGATTTCAGTTTGCTTTTTGTTTTACATTTCATCACATTTGCATTTGTTTTTAATTTCATTTGCATTTTATTTGCTTAAAAAAAGAAAAAATGCCCAGAAAACCCAGTGGCAGTCCTCGGCCACTATACTACTGTAACTCAAACTAAATTGTGTTATCCTTGATGCCATTTCCTGTTTCACCTTTTGCCCTTTATTTCCAGAAAATAAATTTTCATTAATGGCAATGCAACATGTGCGATCATTTTAGCTTTTAAAAAGAAAACAATCATTTTAATTTGTGTGTTCATTTAGGATTCATTAACGCATACCATTACATAACCGTTTTTATTATATAAACACCAATGAAATACCAGGTGAGCTTTCGCGCATAAACATCATCTTCACACGTTAGAATAACATGTTATCTTCACACGTGAAAAGATCACCGTTGCTATGTTGTTCTACTTTAGGACTACAAAAAAATATAAAAGTGAAATGGTTTGATTTCATTGGTGTTTATATAATAAACAGAACATTGCATGGCCGCTTGAAGATACGAAATTTGTCTTCTCGTGTTGAAAAACATTCTACTGTAACTCAAACTAAATTGTGTTATCCTTGATGCCATTTCCTGTTACACCTTTTGCCCTTTATTTCCAGAAAATAAATTTTCATTAATGGCAATGCAACATGTGTGATCATTTTAGCTTTTAAAAAGAAAACAATCATTTTAATTTGTGTGTTCATTTAGGATTCATTAACGCATACCATTACATAACCGTTTTTATTATATAAACACCAATGAAATACCAGGTGAGCTTTCGCGCATAAACATCATCTTCACACGTTAGAATAACATGTTATCTTCTCACGTGAAAAGATCACCGTTGCTACGTTGTTCTACTTTAGGACTACAAAAAAATATAAAAGTGAAATGGCTTGATTTCATTGGTGTTTATATAATAAACAGAACATTGCATGGCCGCTTGAAGATACGAAATTTGTCTTCTCGTGTTGAAAAATATTTCACTCGTTCGCTACGCTCACTCGTGAAATATTTTTCAATACTCGAAGAGAAATTTCATATCTTCGCGCGGCCATGTAATATCCTCTATTTATGAAAACAGAAATTCAATTGCCTGGTTTTATTGTTTTATTTGCACAAATAAATTTTCAATTAGAATAGAGTTTTAAGTTTTAATAAATTTCCCATGAGAGTTATCCGAATATTATGCTGCCATTCTCTTATTCACTCCTTGTTATTTAAATAATTTGCTTGAATCTGTTTAACATACAATGTAGTGGTTTACTCAACAGCACAACAACCTCAAGGTGGCTCACTATAGTTGTATAGCAGTGCTTATATGGGATCATATAAAAACTAGTTAATAAGATTTCCTGAAGCCAACAATAGGCTCACTGAATATGGTCATTTAACAGCCAACCTACCCTTCTCCTATTCTATCTCTGTGACACTGGGTGAAAGTCACTTCCCCTGCTTGGCGCATGTAATCTTTGAGATCCTGCCAGACAAAATATTCTGACAGTCTAAATCATTGTTTTCTACAGTGTACCTTCTGCCACATACAATACATGTGGCCAAAATATATATATTTATACTGTATATTATGTATATTTATGTTTAGCAGGAACTACAGTAGGGAATGCATGGTTAATAACAACATGGTTTAGCAAAATGTTTGGGCAAAAAATCATACATGTGCACCAAGCTTGACAATAATTATAATACATCGATTTTATTAGTTATGGTTAATGAAGAAGCTATAATTAGAAAAAGTTCAATTTGAAAATATTTTCAATGACAAACACTAAATTATAAAGTAGCACAGTACATGTTACATGTAACTTAAATTATAAAAACACCTGAAAAAAGTCTGTATTGTATGCAAACATAAACCTTACCTTTCCAAAACTATCTATTTAGACCAAGACCAAAGATGCTTTACCATAATTGGGGATTAAAACACAGTTGATAACCAAGGCGATCATGCCATGACACAGAATCTCAGCTTGCAAAACAGATATCGATGCAGCAGTAGCGGCAGCCGCAGAGTAAACATGGACACTCGCCAAGTTACCAAACCAGGAATCGAAAGATCTACACAATCTTAAGGGCGGCAGGCCAAGTGCCATATTTTTGCCACAGCCACTAATTTTCCCTTTTTAACGCACAGACCAGGTTACAGACCAGGAATTGATTTCTGCCTAAACCAAGCTCCCATAAAGTACCTTACCACTACTGTAGCTAAAGATGAGAGAAATGCAAGGAAAGGAGGTTACTAAAAATAACTCCACTGCTCCAATGATCATGCCAATAACAGGTGTCATAATTTGACATTAATTTTAGAACAAAGATCAAACATTAATATGGGCTTGGTTAATCCCATTGTGTAAAAAATTAAATGATGTGGCTATCGAAATACTGTTATTAAACACTTTGAAATGATTAGAAATGATGCTGATGGCAAAGCTACATATTTTTATAACAGTTTAGCATTAAGCAACAAAAATATTATGGCCATGCAACAAAATCACAGGAGCAGTAAAAGCTATGTGTTTTGGTTAAGACAGTATAGTTAAAGACTTGGTTAAAAAAGTACAATAACATTGTTGAAGGGAACTACAAGACCTAAATCAAAGCACATCTTTGAATGTCATAACAAGAGACATGAGTGTTCTCAGGTAACCCATAACACATCTGTGAGGGGTGTAACTAGTCTGGTACTTATGACTGTGCAATAACTGTTTCAATACAAAGTTTGGTGAGGCCTGATGGCTTTATGCCACCTTGTTACATCTGTGTACTATGTACAAAAATGGAACAGTTGATGAAAAAATGTATACAGCTCTACAACTGGAAACAAAATTAGACCATACATGTAGCTGAAAATAAAATTCCACAAGCTGATTGTCAGTCTTTGCCTGGAAACTTATGAATTGTACATGTATACTGTGAATTAAATTCTAAAAAAAAAAGATTAAAAAAATAAACAACCAAACTTTAAACAATTACAGATTTAGATGGTCACTCGACTTCCATAACATAAGGTTTCATTTAACTGAAAGTAAAGAGCATGCTAGTGTACCATACATTTAATGAAAGAAAAGAGAAGGTTTAATCAAACAACAAACAATAGTTGACATCTACTCCAGACATGCAAATTGCAGCAATTCGTTCTAAATGCAATTTTGTAATTAAACAGCTGTAACACTGGTTGCCCTAAATAATTCAGTAGTTGAACAAGCAGCCACTTTCACCCCAGGCTGCTATTCTTTTCCAAAGTGAGCTACTACATGTGTGACCTACTACTACCGTAAACACCGGTGTATAAGTCGCACTCTAGATAAGCCACACCCCAGAATTTTAAAGCTCAAATTTTTTGGGAAAAAATTTTTTTAGAATAAAAATGTTTGTCAGAGAATTAGCTCCACAAAACATGAGCTGGACTTTGCTTCTATCCATCAAATCATTGTGTATTGAAAAAAAAAAAACCACAGTTTCAGCACTTTTCAGCACAGCTATGTTCCTTTGCCCACCATTCGTTCAGGCCCAAACAAGCTTGGTAACAGTGCAAATTTCTTAAGCACATTTTATTTCACCTGGTTACTAAAGTTAACCAAGATGGCCGCTTGTTTACAGACTCTTTTCTTTGGCTTCTTTTGTTCGTCTTCGGTGTTCCTTCATTGCTAAAAGCTTCAACATTTCTAACAATGATAGCGAGCACTGTTTTAACACAGGTATTTAGACAATTTGAGGCTAAATTTTACAATTTATAAACACAACACTCGCGTTCGTGCATTACATGTTCGATGCGGATTGTTCAATTTGATTTTTGGTCTCGGATGTGCTCTGGCTGCACTGTTAGACAAACAAGACTCACTTTTTCTACATCATCTAAAGTTAAAAAATTTTTGTTCCACATTTATAAATAATTAATAGAAAAAATCAAAATAAATAAAATCTTAATTTCAAGGCTCAAAAAGTCTGGTGAACTTATATCACTGGAAAGTACAATAACATTTTGCAGATGTTCCCGTGAGCAAAAATTGGAGGCAAAAAAGTGCAGTTTATACACCGGTGTTTACGATACTCCAAAGTGACCTACTACGTACATGTGTATGAACAAACACATATATACATATATATACTACATATAATAAATTATGCATTCAAACGAATTTAATCTTAAATCAGCAGCAGTAAACTAAACTTGGTTCACTTCACAAGAATCCTGACAAGGCTGCTTAATTACTTTTGAGCAGAACTGTATTTATTGGTCTGGGTGGTAGTAAGGAATAAATTCTCGAAAAAAGAAGACAGAGTAAGAAGGCCCAAAGGGAGGTTAAAGGGAGACTGATCAAGGGATCCCTGACAGCTCGCTAACCTCAACCAAAACATACAATTCATTTTAGAGATTCTATAATTTATACAGTACCATTGTTAAAAACAAAGAAAGAAAAAATATTTAATACAATTGTTACAAGCAGAAGTGCACAAAAATGTGTATTGCATAAAGGAAACTGATTAGAATGGAGTCAGGGTATCCATTATCTTAGACTTCTCACCTGCCAACTTGCACGGGACGACAAATTCTCCACAATTAACTTGTACTCTGTGTTATATGGTGCGCCATATCTGCCAGTCATGCAAACACAACACAACAATTATGCCTCTTTCAATACAAAAGAATGGTTTTATAGAATGTTGGATTTTAGAGATTCATTTACAATATTTTTAGACTAACACACATTGGGCCATATCAAGCAGTGTTTTCAAAAGTTGTCGATGCCCAACACAAGGTGCCGGCTACTTTTCTTGTCTCTTGTTGGGTACTTTTTCATTTGAAAATATGAATTTATGTAGACAAAACGGCATTTCAGATACTTTAGTTCAAACAGTGAAACACTACTTTATATTATGGCTTAAACAAAAATAAAATGAAAACAAAGGTTGTTAAGTTAATCTTTTTTACTACTCTCCGACAAATAAAGTCTGCGATAAACATCGTGACTTTCACCTTATTTTCAAGATTTATACTGTAACGGAAACCCTTTGAAGAGAGCCATCCGATCTCGATATAGAAGCGTGACCTGCAATGTTTCGCAACATAGTATCAGATTTCAACAGCGTGAATACTGGAGGCAAAAAATACCGGAGAGATCTAGACACAGCACGTTTTGCATATTTTGCAGTCCATAAGAAGGTTGAAAAGGTTTGCACGTTATCGCTTCCTACGGAAAGTCCGTAAAAGATGAAAAGACAATGACAGAAGGGTTGCCTTTCTTTTATTTCCAAAACAAAGTCGGTAACCCCTGATCCTTTATGCATTTCTGACACGAGTAATTCATTACCTAGCTGAAGCAAAAGTTAAATAAAAAATCAATGTTAGAAGGTTTCCAGGCAAATGTTCTTAAGCCAAACATGGTGACAAAAATTGCTTTATATCCCACACAATTTTTCATGGAGCTCTACAAAAATGTATTTGCCAATTTCATTAACATTTATCGTTAATTGTTATTAAATTTGTTTTTGGGTGGCAACCAGCTGTCTTAGAAGAAAGCTGAATTTCCATTATCACCTTGGATATGTCAAAATGTTGCAGATGGGCATTCTTGCAACAACAGCTATTACATACCTGTAACTTTTATATAATGCAAGACTACTTTATAACCACACAGTGCAGCTGTATATGTAATGAAAATAGGTTTGGATGTGAACTGTAGCTAACTGCTATGCACTGAACAGACGATGCTTATTATCCTACATGTACCAACCTGTCCCGGAACCTAAATCCACCACCTCTTCTCATTCCACCCCCTCCTCCTCCCCCTCCTCCTCCGCCTCCACTTCCTCCTCCTCCTCCTCCACTACTTCTTGAAGTTGGACGGGCATGTTCCACTGTTATTCTGAGAGTGAAGTAGAGATAATGTTGTAGTTTAATTTTTATTTTGGTTTATAATTTTTCAAACCAGTTTAATTTTTGTTTTGGTTTATAATTTTTCAAATCAGTTTAATTTTTTTTCCTTTGTCTCAGAATATGGCAATCAATATGAAACAAAAGAAAATAAAAATTAAACTGGTTTGAAAATTTTTAACCAAAATAAAATTTTAACCACATACACACGAGCCTTTTTGCCTAAATGGCTGCCACTAGAAAAATATTTTAAATCTCAAAATTTCCTGACACTGATATGTTTGTCATTACCACTGGAATATATTGGCCACATAATTATCATGAAAATCTGTCAAATCTAAATTCCTTATAAATTTGTGCGAGATTTTTGCTCGTCAAACGTGCCTCCGCAGGAGATTACATGTATATCACCAGACACTATGAGCCAATTAATCAGCATCACCCCTTCGACCACAACTTAGCCTGTTCAAGGTTCTCGGCTAAAGGGAAGAATATTGTTTCAGTTTTGAAGTCAGTGTCTTGTTTAGTATTAGGTTACATCAACTCTCTCTAAGGTAGACAGCAAAAGTTGGTGCCAAGGGACCATGTTTTGCCACATGGAATGATAATTCTTCATAGCAATACACTTGGCTGTTCAAGCGTTTACAGTCATGTATATACCTTTCTCCCATGAACTCCTTGTGATTCATTTCATACACAGCATCATCAGCATCTTTATAGTCATCAAATTCCTAAGTACAAAAATGAAATTATGTTCAAAGCTATTTGATAGATAATTTCCCATTTTGTGAGTATGATGCTCTTGTACAGAAGCTCTTTGACTTATAAACTGCATGTTTAATGTAAGTGGAAATAGGTGATCATATGCATCAGGGATGTAGCTAAGAGACAGCTACCGGCTAATTTCACCACCTGAAAGAGAACTTATCACCGGCTGAAATTTTACTAGAAAACAAAGACTTTGGGAGATTTTGAAGGTGCACAATTCAGAAAAACCAGCTGCACTTGTTAACGAGCCTGTTAAGTATTTTCTTAGCTACACCCCTGATGCATAAGGGACTGCTCTAAGAAAAATTGAAGTGAGGCCCAAGGCTTCCAACCATGAAATGCAGGGTGCCCAGGAAAAGTACCAATAAGTGAAAAAAAGTAAGTTTTCCTTGTCCCCTGAAGAAAGAAATTAGTAGCCTGGGGCTATTTTAACTCATTTCTAGAGGCTTAAATGAAGTGCCATGTTAGGCCCACCACTATGCTACTAAACTATAGGAAAGCTCAGTTATTAGATGAAAGAAGCTAGGGTCAGTCCAAAATCTGCCATTTCAGAACATGCTAATGAGATGGAACACTATCCGCTTTGGAAAGCGGTGAAATTTATTGCCATGGCCCTCACTGGTACACCCGTAGAATTAGAGACCATTAACATCAGACTTCACCCTAACAACATCAATTGGGACAAAGGAATTGAAATAAAAAGTGTGGATGCCTACAATCAAGAAAGACAACCACCACAGACCTCCGAGGGAACAGTTTCTAATTGGAATAATGAGGATCAAAATCCCCAAAATCACAAACAACCACAATGATACATAGCATGTTACACATCCAGCTGAAGCCAATACCTAATGAAGACCAGCAGTAAGTGGTCGAAATGTCGCAAGCCACATCTAAAATGACCACATCATGGGAGAAACAATAAAGAAAGCTATCATTTTGAAACCACCATAATGAATAACAATAACTTTTGTGATGTCTTAAAACTTTGATTGTAGTAGCACTTCCTTGGCAAAAGTTCTACCATCTCACTAAACTTTAAAACTTCATTTAAATGATTCATTTTTGCATTAAAAAAGGCAGAAAAATCATTCCTCATCTATCTATAATGGAACATAATAGGTTTACATCTCGGGAGATAAGCCTAATTTTTACTAGTGCTTCATTCAAATATTCACTTACCACAAAGCCAAATCCGTTCTTCAAATTTATTTCTCGGATACGTCCAAACCCGCGAAAAAACTTTTCAACGTCTCTTTCCTTAATGTCTCGAGGTAGTCGACCAAGAAAAACCCTAGGAGCTCTGTCCCTGCTCATGATTCCTGAAATAATTCGAAAATTAAAGGGACGGACACCTCAAAAGGCAAAGATTGCAAAATGGAGGACAGGACAGCACGACACGAATGCGATGCTATCCCAGCAGGCTTTGCTACAACCCAATACGCATGACATAGAATGACATGGCATAATCAAACACTGTTATCGTGGGCTCATGAAAAAGAAAAATCTTTCAAAGATTTCAAAGACCAAGTTGTTGTTCTCCTTGTCGAGAAAGAAGGTTACTTCAGAATGTTGGTGGAAAAGGAAACGTATTTGGTAAAATGAGCGATTTAACACCCGATGAGGTATGGCTATGTGGCTGTGAAACTCGAGAACTAAGTTTTGATCAACACGGGCGAAGATCCCAATGGCAAAACAGTGTGCGCGCTTGCTGTGCATGTCATGAATGGTGCCTTTTATTGATAAGCTTTATAATACGCTTAACTGCAGTTTAGAATTTCCTTCCTTGTCCAAAAAGACACCTGATTGTGTGGGTAAAAGTGATGATGGATAAGAATTAAGATGTATACTGTATTCTACCATATTAACTGTTCGTAATGTTGTGGTACTATCCTTATAAGTAAGCTTACATGTGAGCTTAAATATTTAAGCTTATATGTGTACTTCCTATTCAAACTATTCTATTACACGATCAAGCTTTTCGATAAGTCACTTAACCGCGTTTCCCAGTGGAAAATCATTCTTTATCCTACATTTAAAATACTTAGTAAATGCTGTATTCTTTTCTAGGCTTAGCTACATTGTTTACTATGACATCATTGTAATGAGTAATGCATGTTTACTCCTCACTGTGATAGAGCTTCAGTCATAAATGCAGTAATATAACAATCTCTTTGATATACATAATCAAAGACTCAGGACCACAAATGTGCATAATTTTTATTTTTGTTGTCTGTTTTCTCAAAATGATTCCTGTGCATTACCAAAATATAAGTATCTCTCACCACTTCCACATATTTTCATGTATAAATATAAACAAGAACTTTACAAGTAGTGAAACCAGGCTTTAAACGTACATAAGAAATTAAGAATTTGAAATATAGCCAGTACAATGTAGTGTAACTATTCCATGATCAAAGATTCACAATAGAGTCCATTTTTTTTCATATATTTTTTTTTCAAATATAAACTTTTGTCTGGCATTGAGGAGAAAGGTAACTGTAGGAAACAAGAAAAATAACAGCAACCTGAATTATGAGAATATTATTATTATTACAGTATGTTAACTTTCTACGGCATGTTGGGTATACCAACCTCATTTAAGTTAAAAGTCTCTCTGCCAAGCTGCGATTTACATAATTTATTGTTGAATAGTCCTTTTCACATTTTACCCTTATCACAGCCCAGCTCAGAAAGTTATTTAAGCCATTTTGACAGCACGACTTTGTTGCATGCATCAGTGCTTATGATAAACTTACCACATAAATCGCTTTGTGTAAATCAACCCTACAATGTACCACTGGCTTAGCGGAGTGTCACAAACTGCATGAAAAATCTTGTGCGATTTTGAAACATGTTTTAAATCCTACCACATTAAATTTTAAATCCTACGACACCATAGCCTGAGAAAAATTATTATTAAGACGCAGTAGAGAAAAAGCATTGCATAAAGCTGTTAATATTCTCATAAGTGAAGTTGATGTAACTGAAATGTCAACTTATCACAGATGTTACCTTAAACAAAACCCCCATTTCACAGTTGTTCAGGTCACCCAACATTCCTTATCTTCTCTTCTGTGACCAAAAAGTTCAAACATGTGCATGGAAGTTAAATGAAGCAAAATACAATATTCAAGGGATAAAGTCTTTTATTAAGCCAGCAACATAAGGGATAAAGTCCTTTATTAAGCTGGAAACATAAAAAACAATCAACAAGTAGCCCATTACTGCTTCACAAGTGGACCCTTTGGATTTGTCAAGTAAAGGAAATTTTACTGCTCAAACCATGACTAACATAAAATTAATACAACAATGTATGCACAGACTGAATGAACTAATGCATTAAATTTGGTGAACTTTACAGGACTGTCTTTTTCATGTGAAGAATGTTCACCATTCAAATCCTTTCTATAGCTTGACTTGACATCAACTTACGTAAAGTCTACTTAACATGGACTTACTGTATAGTGTGAACCCACTATGCTTATTGTGAAAATCTTGCCCAGGCAAAAAGGGAATTTATAAAACCAGGTTTGGCAAAAGGCCCGATGTAATAAGAATTATGAACTTTTTTTAAATCAGTGTAAATCTGTAGCTGTGGGGACAAGTTGTCTCTAATAATAATTACTATGGACACCGTTACAAAAGGTGTTCCAGTTAAAAACTACTCTTAAAAGCTCTATTAAAAGGGCAGCATGTTTCATTTCTAGCCTAAGGGAAATTTAATTTATATTGAAATACAAATAGCTTAACTTCCTTCATCACACAAAAAGGAAGGGAGTAAATTCTTTGTTATTCTTTTGGCTGAAAACCACACTCTCTTTTAGTCTTTTTATGGTAGGAGGATGAAGTTTTCATGGGCAATAAGGGTGCTACGCTGTATAATATGATGTTTTGCATATGAGTTTATTGTGTGCTGCAATCATTGTGGCATGAGGCAGACATTCCTGTTTCTGTGTATGCAATCCTGACAATTCAGCAATAAGATGCCATTCAACATACACCTACCTCAATACAGTAATGTCGGGGGGAGTGGGGATGGTTGCCACACCCGAGAGCATGCCAGAATTCAAGTGCAAATTCATTATAGCCTCATTCAACTCAGATTATAGTGCATCTTAGTTCACCCACAAGCTTTTAGCCAGCAGGGTGTCCGGGCGTCCTATGGACGCCCACTTTTTGAAGAAATTCATGAAAATTGAACCTAATCCTTTACAAATTGATGATGGGAAATATCTTCTGGACGTTCACTTTTCAATTTGTGGCTAAAAGCTTGTTCACCCATCTAATGATCAGTACATCCTTATTAGTAACCAGGGTATTTTTAATAACTCCTTAGTATTGTTTTGCGAAAAAAAAATAAATAAAATTGGCTTCATAAGTGTGAGCCATAAATTCCAGAGTACTTTCAATATACAGTATCTGGCATGGGTGTACATGTAGTTAGAATTTTCATTGTTGTTGGTTGGCAGTTTACTAGATAGCCATAGTATAGTTATTATTAAATAATAACTATGGTATGGCTATGCTTTATCTGATAGTACAGTGTAACTACATTGCCCTTCATTTAATTAATGACAATGTGTACTTGTTTTTCTAGGTCAGGCGTCGCCGCCTGGCCAGACTGAATCAAGGTGCCCTGTCAACATCTCCTACATCAGATGGTCAAACCATTCCTATGAGGACAAGCCTTAAGCCTGTGACAGAGGATTCAGCTGTTAATACTCAAGACAGTGGTTATGGCTCTCTGCCGCAATCATTTGAATTTGATGATCATTCCCAAGAGACTGGGGATAAGTGTGGCAAACGCACTTCCCCAACTAGTTTGTCTTCCCCTTCAGAAGGTTTTAAATTCAAGAAAACCAAGGATGGATTTGATAAAGATGATTCTGCTCATGCAAGGGTGAGTAGGTGCACAGTGTATATATATATGTTGCAGGTAAAATCCATTCTCAGGTTAGATCAGTATTCAATATATGTTAAAGACGTTCGCGCCCATTGCTACTGCCCATTTTTTCGCGCATGTCACGCAAACGTTAAAAGTCCATGAAATATCAACAAGAACGTACCCAACGCAAACTTTTTTCCACTTTATAGAATGGAACGTAAAGAGCGTGTAGTATCATGGGATAGCTGTGGATCCAGGCCTTCTCGGAAATGTCACGCAATGACGTGACAGTGCAAATAGATGGTCGCTTTGAGAACTTCACAGCGCTTTTACTCTCTTGGATGCCCGGTGACCCCTATTTTTCTTTCCGTAGATCACTTCCGTTCCTAATTTTCTCCATTTTAACAAAAAACAGAAAAAAATCTGTATGTGAGAAGTAACAAATATTTCGCCTTTTCTGCTCTCGTGCGACCAAAGTTTTCTTCGAATGTGGACGGGCAAGACTAATATGACTAATATGTTTTCTTTTTCAAGGCCTATTCTACCTCAAGGAACGACATCAGATACAACAATTTAAGTAATAGACTTAGTTGTGTTGAATTAAGTACATTTACCTGATCTAAATTTCACTAAAGTAGCTTCTTTTATTGCTAATAGTTGTAAGCTAAGATCGTCATTAAATAACGAAAGCTTCTTAAAACGCATGGTCTTCAATGCGCCTTATCTCGAAAATGAGCACCGTGACCCCCCACTTTTTTGGTCATTTTGGCAATAGTTGATCTTCACCTTACTGCATGGCAAGTTTTAAAAAAATCTGTATGTGGGAACATTTTGGGCGCGAATGTCCTTAAATGTGTACCCAGTATTCAATTCAGGTGAGCTAACCCTAACCCCAGCACAAAGCATCTGTCACCCCTAGCACAAAGATACATAATACTGTCAGCGATGGTTAGCTTTGTGTTTGAGTTACAGTGTACTGTAGCTAGGGTTACATGTAGCTTTGTGTAAGAGTTAGCTAGGGTTAGCTTTGTGTTAGAGTTAGCTAGGATTAGCTTTGTGTTAGAGTTAGCTAAGGTTAGCTTTGTGTTAGAGTTAGCTAGGGTTAGCTTTGTGTTTGAGTTACAGTGTAGCTACATGTAGGGTTGGCTTTGTGTTAGAGTTAGCTAGGGTTAGCTTTGTATTAGTAAGATAAAATTAACTTTGTATTAGAGTTAGCTTTGTGCTGGGGTTAGGGTTAGCTTACTTAGATTGAATACTGGGTACACATATAACCTAGATTGAATACTGATCTAACCTAAACTGGATTGTACCTGAAATACAATTATATCCTTGAGTCAGCATTTAAGGTTACAGTGTACCTTTGGGGGTGTCTCCAGTATAACAGCTCTAGCATCTTAAGATTACACTTAATATACCTAAACCCTGATATCAAATTAAAGCTTATGGAGCTGGCTATCTAAATATGGAAACCATTTGGTAATAAAATGAATTGTCGAATTTTTTACGGCGTCTAAATTCGAACGTCCGAATCAGCTTTAAAACGCTATAACTCAAAGCGATTATTATATTTTGCTAATTTGATTTGTTCTTGGGTTTCTGGACACGAAGCGCTAAAAAAACGTGTCGGCGATTTTCAATATTCAATTGCAGTCAAAAATTACAGAATATTTTCGAAAAGGGGAGAAAAAAAATTGGAATGATCGCACGGAAATGCCTCTTGACGAAAAAGTTTTCGGAATTAAGAAATTCGCCGACACGTTTTTGTTGATTATATGTTAGCCTAGCTTCTGTCCAAATTTAAGGAAAATCGAACAAATTCCCTTTGAGTTGTAGCTCTTTAAAGTGTCCCCAACAAGCGAAAAATTAACTTTGAGAAAACGGCGCTTAAAAAAACATATCACTTAATAATCAAACTCCGCCCACAAAAGTTATACCGTCATTTCTCCGTCAATTTTCACTATTTTTCGATACTTTTTTTTTTTGGATGAAAGTTCATTCTGTAAACTTTATTTTAACGCCAAAAAAAAATTTTCAATAAATTTTCGATCTGAAGGTACACTGTAACCTTAAGTCAAGTGCCTACAGCTGTACCTCATAAATCCAGATAGGGTACATGTACATATTAATGACATAATGTCAACTGTTTAAACTCATCGATCAATGATGAGCTTGGGAGCTGGTGCCTTAAAGGATGGTGGAGGCATGGCAATTGAGGTAACCATGGCAACCCTGCGAGCATCAACCACCAGGCACCATCACACTGATGGAATCAGTGGAATACTTACCTGATACTCACCTGTGTCTGGGTGGGAGGAGTGGGAGCAAAGATCGCTAATGCTTGTGTGATCCGCAAAGATCAGCAAACTGAGCTGCACACACGTGCAAGAGGTGAAGCACCTAGCCGCCCCTTAAATATCCCAAAGCCACCCCGCATGAAGCATACTCGCAAGTGGCGCCACCGCTGACCCAACTTAATGTCTTGAGTTTAACCTAGCCTAAATTGCATTTAGCCCTAATTAAACTCATTGATCAATGATGAGCTTGGGAGCTGGTGCCTTAAAGGATGGTGGAGGCATGGCAATTGAGTAATGTCAACTGTATCACTGATACAGTATATTGATAATCATATTACACCAGGGTCTACGCACCATCTGTGTGAAAAGTAAGTGTTTATTTATTCATTGTATTCTTTTCTTCTTATTTTTTTCAGTCAAATGTGACAGATGAACAAATTGTAAAAAGCCTTTGTACCATATTTAAAGTTTCATTAAAGGTAATATCAATGTTTACATTGCATAATAAAATAGAATACATCTTACAGTATTTGATGTTTTAACAGATAATATGCGCAGATATTTTATGAGTTGCATGGTATTTTTCCCGAGCCCCATAAGGGGCTGATCTCAAGGGGCTGATCTCAAGACCCGTAACAATCTTGTTGCTTTGTCAGTAAATTTAACCTCTCTACAGACAAGATCACCCTAACATCAGGGTCTCATCAAGTGCACTCACCCGTAACAGATGCTACGGGTGATGGCCCTTAATGACAGCCCTGTGCATTATCTGTCAAACCATCAAACAAGAGATTTATTATCTTTTCCTTAGTAACAGTCTTCTCGATTTAGCCATCATGTTACATCCATCCTGAGTATGCACACTTACAATAAATTTATTATTGAAGGGCTCGGAGCATAACCATTCTATGTCGAATTTTAGGCCTTTTTCATTTTTTTTTTTCGCTTATTTTGCCTCATTTTTGGCATGTGACCTACAAATTAATTGCAAAACATTGTTCAGAATTTTTTTATGGTGTTTTTTTCTGTCATTTTAGAGAAATAACGTATGCAAAAAACAAAAATAAACTAAACTCCCTGTCTCCTGTTGAATCCCACTAGAGAAAATGAATCCCAAAGTTTACCCAAATGTGTCGATTTTATGCTGATTTTTTTCACTTCAGATGGCCAAGTTTGGGCCCGTACCACTAAATCCCACTGGAGAAAATAATTATATCCCGAAGTTCATTCCCTCAAAATCACTTCATTTTTATCACCAATAGTCAGCCACTTAGATTCACACCATCTCCCTTATCTATACGGATTCCCAGTCCTCCACTGCCAGCTCATAGTCTTTGCCCGCCTTGTTGAATTTCACCCAGCTGCAAGAACTCACTTCCAGATGCCCAAAGCTGTATTTAAAGCTCCCACGTGACCACATGTAGTCGATCTATCTGCCATATCATGCATTTCGACTACGGGATGGGAAATGGCCCACAACTCACAACAATGTCCCTTTTCTGATCCGAAGTGATTCCAGACTTTCCCACCGGCTCGTCTCGTCCACCAAGGCCCATTTTAACCTTGTGCGCTAATTAGCACTTTGGACACAAGGTTCGACACAGGGACATGATTTGTTTCTTTGAGTTGTGCCAGAGACTTAAGGATTTCCAGACTTAATGATGTCTTTCAATCACCGGACTAGAATAATAATAATTAATAGAATAAAATTGTTTTATACGTAGTTATTTCACTTCCACTAATTGACTGATTGTCAAGTTTTTGACTTAACAAACACTTTTCGACTCTCAGGAATGCCAGAAATGGCATTTTAGAGGGTAAAATCGGAAAAATTTTCGGGGCACATGCACCCCGACCCCCCTTTCAGAAAATCCTGGATCTGCCCCTGCTTTTATTATATTTAGTAGCTCCTAAAGGAGCCGTTGGGTCCACCGCAGTCAAACGTCCGAGACGTTTTTCGTTTTATATAGTGGGATTTTATTTAATATTAAATGGCAATATGGGCAAGGATGTATTAAAAATATTAGTTCACGTTACTATCTTTTAATTTTTCTCAAAATGATGAGCTTTTTTCCGTTGAAAACTGACCAAAACTCTTTGGCCTGATCAAAATTATGTTGGCATCTGCTGTTCACAGTTTTTAAACGCTTAGAACTTTATTGGTAAACTTTCAAAACGTTTGGTAAATTGACAGTGTATTGGCAATATATTAAACTTTAAACAGTGAAAATGACAACCTTAACTTTTAACCATTTCACTCCCAAGAGTGCCAAACATCAAAATTCAAGTAAAATCCCAAATTTCATTTAATTTGTAAAATTTTGGAAAACAAATAGTACCATGCAAAAGTACTGCTGAAGAGGTTCCATGCATTTGAATGGTCACACCATAGGATTTAGAACTACATTACATGTTTCCATAACTGACTCTGGGAGTGAAAGGGTTAAATACTTTGCTTAACTTTTGCAAATTTCTTTCGTTTGACCAAGGTTAAGCCGTTGGGTCTTGTTTATCTGGCCAATAAAAATTCAGTTTCGCTTTGCTAGCTTTCGTCTGGGTTCATAATTTACAAGAAAATTCAATGATATGAGCAGTTCATCAACAGAAAATCAATTCAGTGTCACTGCAATCATGAAAGTACGACCGGCAAACCCAGTCTGTAACCCTAGTCCATATCATAAAAAGCTGGACCAGCTGAAAGCATGTGATTAGCCAATCAGATTCAAGGATTTAGGATTCCGGCCCGCTGAGATGCTTCAGAAAAAAAATAAAATATGATATGAACTTTATTCAAGCATCGTTATCTCAGGATTAAGCTTCAATGTTACAATTACATTACTTTTCCCTGTATTATGGTTTATACCTGGTTTATACCAATAACAAATGCCACTTTATCACGGTTCAAGAGTATAGAGTACCGAAGTGATGACGTCACAAAAACTAAATTTGAGAAATTATGGGATTTGATTAGATATTCGGAAAGGGCATGACGAAAAACGCCCGCTTGCCAAAAATCAGCGTCCTAGTGAAATTTGGGGGTGAGATATTAGCCCCTTCATGCTCCGATGACTCCATACAAACCCTACTAATTTTGCCTTGGTTCATTACGTACTGAACCAAGGCAAAATTAGTAGGGTTTGTATGGAGTCATTGGAGCATAAAGGGGCCAATATCTCACCCCCAAGTTGCAACGAGATGCTGATTTTTGGCAAGCGGGCATTTTTCGTCATGCCCTTTCCAAACATCTAATAAAATCCCATAATTTCCCAAATTTCAATTTTTGTGACGTCACACTTCGGTACTCTATTGAAGTAAGTAAGGGGGAGGGGTGGGGAGTGGGTTAAAAGAGAGGGGGGCTTAATAAATTTTTTCTTCTAAAGAGCGATGGCTATTACGAGATGGGATGGGGGGCTTATTTGGGTGGGGGAGAGGGGCTTAAATGTTTGTACACAGCTAATCACCTAACCTACTTAATTATTTCACGTGATTCCTCTCCTGTTTTTTTTTTCAGAGCTATGAAGTATCTCCTGAAACAGTTTACTTGCCCTCATTAGCAAAGGATCTTAATAAAATTGATTTCAGTTCAGGTACCATGTAGGAGTTTAATTTTGCGGGCGTTAATTTTTGTAGATTTTGCAGATTTCCATCGATCCACAAAAAAAAACCTGCAGAACAAACTCCCACAAAATTTTCCGCCACTGAAATATACCCCCGCAGAAAAATTAGTAAATCTTGTTTTAATGGTGTATATCAGCTTAACATGAACTTTTTAACAGTGAACATATTGCTCTCATAACTCCGAGGCGACTGACACAACAGTAATCTGTATTCCCGATTCAACTCCAGACATGTCCTCAAAAGAACCAGAGACTGTTGTCATAATCGACTAATATGTTTTTACAAGAACGTACAATAATTTACTCAGGTTTTCTCATTGTTTGTGTTCATGTTGGCACTAGAACAGCAACCATAACTATATGGAAACTATAGAAACTTCCAGTCACAAAGTAAAATTGCGATTTAATACTGATACTGCCTTGAATTTTATTTTTACTTGACCAGAAATCTGCAAACATTTCCTCCCAGCAGAAATTTTAGCTTTCTCAATCTGAAAAAATTTCCTTCCACAAAACAAATTCAGTTGGCAATCTGCAAATTTTTCCTCCCGCAAAAATTTTAGCAGAAATTTTAGCTTTCTCAATCCGAAAAAATTTCCTCCCACAAAACAAATTCAGTCGGCAATCCGCAAATTTTTCCTCCAGCAAAAATTTCCTCGTACACAGTATACATATACATGTATAGCAGTACAACGCAAACAATAAATAACTTAATCATATCATAAATAACTTTTAAATCGTATCAATAACAAAATTCTTGATTGTTATTGGTCATCACCTATTTTTAACTAATAGGCACATGGTCACAAAGGTGTCCAATACAGCTATCCAATTACTGGATAGCTGTAATTGGACACCTAGACATTTTGAGTACAAAAGAGACCACATAGACTTTTTAATCTCAAATTTTGCTATTGATGCAATAAGGTCTATTTGCTTACAGAAAGTTGCTAGCATGATACAAAATTCTTGAATTTTTCTCAAAATTATTATGTTTCTTTCACTGTTCATGATAACGTAAAATGCTGGTTATAAGCCCTATGCTTATACAAATTCACAAGGGTTTTTTGGCTGGCAAGCAAAAAAAATGTGATAAATAGGCATTGTTTTAGTTAATTTGGTGCAAATTTTTGTAAACATAAGAATCATTTGCTGTTAAAGAACTGTGGTGTGGTTTAATTCAGTATATATATGTTGTGGTTCAAATTTTTCTTTGGTTTAAAATTTTTTAAACTAGTTTTTTTTTTTATTTTCCTTTGTCTCAGATTGTTAATGAAACTCAGACAAAGGAAAATAAAAATTAAACTGGTTTGAAAATTTTTAAACCAAAGAAAAATTTGAACCACAACATATACATGAAGGCAGGGGTACAACTGATGGGTCTATAACCCAGGGGGGGAGGGGGGATAATAACTGGTATTTTATGGTATGTCATATAATTCACACTCATCAAGTTGTCCAAGTATAGTTTATAAAGATATTTCATTATTTTTAAAATTAAAATTAGCATATGAGAAAAACTTGAATGTGTCTTGTGTGACACTCCCGTGCTTTGTATCCTTAAACTTTGTGCTATGCTTATTTGAGAGCTTTTCCTATATAACTTGTTGTACATGTACACTCACTGTGTTTATTATTACCTTATTCTTAGGAACTGTAGTTAGTAACCTCATAAGTGAATTGATCATGGAGAGACTAGTCCAATCACATGACTGTCAAGGCCAAACAAGTTTGAGTGCAACCCTTACCATTGCCGAGGAGACATCTCAAATGGCCATAGACGATAACTCACCAGACAGCAGATCATCTGAATGTAGCAGTTTTTTAACAGAAGAAAAAAATGATTCTCATGCTTTAAGAGAGACACCCTTTGTGGGTCAGACCAAGCAACTGGAATATTTGGCTTATAGTTATAACCGTGCATTGAATGAAGAAAAGAATTATCCAAAGGTAACTTTTATTTGAGCCATAACATGGATTAACCAATACCGGTAATAGGTGCATGTAAAAATTAATAGAATACAAGATTGAAAATGTGTGAATAGCTGCAGGTTCTCCCGTGCATTCTATCTGATGGTACTCACCACAAAATAAATACCTTTACTGCTAACAAATCTAGTTCAAGTATAAAGAAATGTGTTTTGCATACTTTGGTTTTAGTTAGCGCATTAAAGTACTGAACAAAGAGTAAATAAATAAGTTTTGAATTTAACTCATAATTGGGTGTCAACTCCTGTTGTTAGGATTTTAACCTTGTTATATTCAATTTGAAGTGTATATGACAGATTTTTTTTTATTTGCTTGACCAAAACTGTGGTACATGGTGTTCTGATAAGAAAATCAAGATCATATGAAACATATCTCCATTTAAATTTGTACTTCTCCATTTAAATCTGTACTTTTCAAATCCTATCATGTTCCTCGGAATGTTCCGCCTGTTATCCAATCAGGACTGTCTGTTTTAATTGTGGTTTCTTTAGCGGGATGATTCCGCATTTCAACCAATCAGCAGATAACTTAGAAATATGATATCGATCACAGTCGGAACATTCCGCATTTCAACCAATCACAAGATATCTTTTAATGGATTTCAATTAACACGTTTCTATTTTTATTATCAAAACATCAACGAGCAAATATTTTTGGCGCCAAGTTTTGTAATGGTTGTCTAGTTCTTAAAAAATGACAACTTTTCCCGATCTCGCGCAATGTACACGTAGATATTTTTATTTTGCACAGTTCTGAGTACGCCTATTTACAATTTTCTTTTTAAACTGAATTTCATAGTCGTGTTGCTTTTACTCAATTTTTTAATTCATCTGGTTTGTTGCAGAATGGTCATTTGTACAAAGTTGAAGAGTATTTGATTTGAATTCGTTTAATGCATGCAAACTCTTGTTGTTTTTTTATTACTCAAACAAAGACACTGTTATTTTCACAGGGAATATTCCGCTCTTTATATACAGAACATCCCGCTTTTAAGCCAATGAAATGCCTTCTTACTGACAGCTATTTACTTATCTTTTGTACACATCTAACAAGTTGTAATTTAATTAACACCGGGTCAACAAAGGTCGAACAGCCTGCGATTATACGCACAGCACCTTTGGACTTCAAATAAAGAATTCAAAGGCATCTTTGCTAGCTATTTAAAAGCAAGCGCGTATATGAGCTTAAAATAATGTCACAACTGGATTCTTAAGAATATGTTCTGACTTACCCGAGTCACCTTGTTCTACCACGGCTACGACTGAACTTGTGTCGTTTCAAATGGAGAAATGTTTAATTCATCCTGTACGGTAGTGTCATCCTTTTGCAGGCAGCTTATAAAGCTGTAACAGTATCTGACCCTGGTACACCATGGCCATCTATCAGAGCTATCTGCATTTTTATATGTACCGATGTCGTAGATTTGCCACCCTTCATGTTCATTTTGGCTTCTAAAATATAGGAGTCTAAAGATGTATCATTACTGACACAACGCATTGCCCTTTTTTAGTGCAATCTGATTTTTCCTTCAAAGTGCAAAGATGGTGGCTGCATCATCACCCAAATGAAGCAGAAAGAAGGGGTGAAATTCGCGCTGGCATGGCGCGAAAATTAAGTATTGTCAATCACAAACTAATGGGTCGCCGTCATGTAACACGATATTTTTCCACAGTATTATGCAAACAAACAGAAAACTAAACTTTATACTGCGATATAAAAAGATGCAAACATGCTCTTTTAATGTGAAGTCCTCTAACAAAAACAACGAATATATATCAAATCTCATACCAACTTCACCTTAACAGTGCTTTACAAATTCATTCAACTCATGAGTGCTCCTGATGAAATTCATTTTTTACAAATGTCACCTTGGAATAATTGGAGCAGAAACGAAATATTCCGACTTTATCCACTCAACGATTGGTGCAATTCCGGGGTATTCTGTTTACCACGTGTTATAGTACCAAACGTTGTCTAAATGATAGGTTCTTGTTGGGGCCAAATAAGCAGACTTTCAACGCGTGCATGTAATGCAACAGACTTTATTTAACGAAGTAACAATTCTACACGGGTGAAAACTAAACCAAAACAGAGAAAAATGTCATCATTTAAGAAATAGTCCAGTTCAATGAAATCATAAACACTTACAAATCAATGTCACAAGAACAATTCTGTGTGAATACGGTCCGTTCAAATGAATAAACTGAGATTTCTGAGCTAAATTTGCTGAAGCGTTTAACCATGTGCCGTGATCACGTGACTCGACACAGGGAACCCATGCGAAAAACAATAACCACAGAATTATAACTTTACTGGGCCGCAAATCGGCCCAAACAGAACTGTCGTTTTACTTTTCTTAGTTCCGTCGTATTTTGGTGATTCTATATTTTATACTGTGGTATTATTTGACGTATTACTTTAAACATTTCTTTACAATATTGTTTTCCCTGATTGGACTGCAGAATTCTGATGGCTCGGAACTGTATTGATTTTGGGTTGCAGCTATTGCAGCTCTCTCGATAAGCTCTTTGAATTTTGGTGCGTTTGTTAGGTTCCATTGGTCTAAAATGATAAACGATGATATAAAATTGCAGAAATTTAAGTAATAAGCAGATACGGTAAAAAAAACTCATTAGAATCCTTTATATTTCCTCTATATACAGCGTATATAATAGCATGACATTCAGCATACATTCCAAAAAAACCTCCGTTACGATTATCGTTACTTTCTCACACAGTTACGTGCAGTACGTTTCTTATAATGCAGAGAAATCTAAACAAGCCTATGTATGGAGGTAAGAAAGTTTATTCACCTTCGTATTTTGTGACCCACGAAGTCAACAGGAACTTTAAAAGCGCTGTTTCTCACGGAAAACGAACAGAGATGAGATATTTTGCAATGCAACACTGAACAACAATTGTTTTTGCAATCCATTTACATGGCATCATCATAATGTGTCTAATGTAATCATAACATTCGATTGTGACAGGTTTTCAATACACCTTTCTATTGAGCGAACACTCTAGCAAGCGGACAGCTCTCAAGTTACGTTTACAAAACCCCGTTTGAACTCTAGCTCATACAAACACTGTATTTACGCATTCTCGTTAGTGGACAGCTCCACTTACGGCTCCAAGGTGCGGGATTGCAGAAAATTGGTTCTATTCTTTTCAATTCTTTTTAATAGGAACGAGGCATTGAGACAATGAGCTCTATTCTTATTCAGTGAGATGCAAATTAGTATATTTCAATTTTCTGCAATCCCGCACCTCGGAGCCGTAAGTGGAGCTGTCCACTAACGAGAATGCGTAAATACAGTGTTTGTATGAGCTAGAGTTCAAACGGGGTTTCGTAAACGTAACTTGAGAGCTGTCCGCTTGCTAGAGTGTTCGCTCAATAGAAAGGTGTATTGAAAACCTGTCACAGTCGAATGTTATGATTACATTAGACACATTATGATGATGCCATGTAAATGGATTGCAAAAACAATTGTTGTTCAGTGTTGCATTGCAAAATATCTCATCTCTGTTCGTTTTCCGTGAGAAACAGCGCTTTTAAAGTTCCTGTTGACTTCGTGGGTCACAAAATACGAAGGTGAATAAACTTTCTTACCTCCATACATAGGCTTGTTTAGATTTCTCTGCATTATAAGAAACGTACTGCACGTAACTGTGTGAGAAAGTAACGATAATCGTAACGGAGGTTTTTTTGGAATGTATGCTGAATGTCATGCTATTATATACGCTGTATATAGAGGAAATATAAAGGATTCTAATGAGTTTTTTTTACCGTATCTGCTTATTACTTAAATTTCTGCAATTTTATATCATCGTTTATCATTTTAGACCAATGGGACCTAACAAACGCACCAAAATTCAAAGAGCTTATCGAGAGAGCTGCAATAGCTGCAACCCAAAATCAATACAGTTCCGAGCCATCAGAATTCTGCAGTCCAATCAGGGAAAACAATATTGTAAAGAAATGTTTAAAGTAATACGTCAAATAATACCACAGTATAAAATATAGAATCACCAAAATACGACGGAACTAAGAAAAGTAAAACGACAGTTCTGTTTGGGCCGATTTGCGGCCCAGTAAAGTTATAATTCTGTGGTTATTGTTTTTCGCATGGGTTCCCTGTGTCGAGTCACGTGATCACGGCACATGGTTAAACGCTTCAGCAAATTTAGCTCAGAAATCTCAGTTTATTCGTTTGAACGGACCGTATTCACACAGAATTGTTCTTGTGACATTGATTTGTAAGTGTTTATGATTTCATTGAACTGGACTATTTCTTAAATGATGACATTTTTCTCTGTTTTGGTTTAGTTTTCACCCGTGTAGAATTGTTACTTCGTTAAATAAAGTCTGTTGCATTACATGCACGCGTTGAAAGTCTGCTTATTTGGCCCCAACAAGAACCTATCATTTAGACAACGTTTGGTACTATAACACGTGGTAAACAGAATACCCCGGAATTGCACCAATCGTTGAGTGGATAAAGTCGGAATATTTCGTTTCTGCTCCAATTATTCCAAGGTGACATTTGTAAAAAATGAATTTCATCAGGCGCACTCATGAGTTGAATGAATTTGTAAAGCACTGTTAAGGTGAAGTTGGTATGAGATTTAATATATATTCGTTGTTTTTGTTAGAGGACTTCACATTAAAAGAGCATGTTTGCATCTTTTTATATCGCAGTATAAAGTTTAGTTTTGTTTGTTTGCATAATACTGTGGAAAAATATCGTGTTACATGACGGCGACCCATTAGGGGTGGACCATTAGAAATCCTGGGAGGGGGGTCAAAAATTTTTCAGTGTAGGAATTTTTTTTTCGACCTGATTTTCCTGCAGGATTTTTTTTGGGGGAGGTGCAAGCCTGCAGGTTTTTTTTTCCTGAGACCTTCTTTATAAATGCGTGCAAGCTCCAATTTTTTGATACCTGGCCCAATCCATTTTTGGTATTAAACGCTGGAGAGTAGATTGAAGTCAGACTGTGGAACCTTTGCATAAAAAATGGGGAGAAATAAGAATTCAGATAGAGTGGTCGAGCGCCGAAGGCTCGAGCCACTAGGGGGGCCTGGGGGCATGCCCCCCCCCCCCCAGAAAATTTTGAAATCTGGATGCTCTGAAACTCCATTTCTAGTGTTCTGAGACAACAATTACTGTCAAAAATGTTTTGCAAATTGATGTGGCTTCTCGTCGCTTTGCATCTCTTTGTGTGGCTCCGCATACAAGTACTCGATTTCATTTTATATTTCTTGCTGTTTTTTTAGTTTATCTGGATATCAGAGTAAAGTATATGCAATTTCGTCTTTTTGTATAGTAAGTATTATGAGAATTTGACGTACCAGATAAACCTTTGAGGCAGGTAATTTTTGACAGCATTTGACTCAACCTGAAGTTGCTTTTGATGAATTTTACTACCAGAGAGCATGTCATACTCTCATCTGTTCCAGTTTAAAATAAATAAATGAATATATGTATATATAGCCAGTTAGCTTGCAGGATTTTATTTTTTCATGGTCAGCTGCTTGCAGGAATTTTTTTTGAGACAATTTTCCTTTGCAGGATTTTTTTTTTGGTAATTGTCACCCCCCCTCCCAAGATTTCTAATGGTCCGCCCCTTAGTTTGTGATTGGCAATACTTAATTTTCGCGCCAGCGCGAATTTCACCCCTCTTTCTGCTTCATTTGGGTGATGATGCAGCCACCATCTTTGCACTTTGAAGGAAAAATCAGATTGCACTAAAAAAGGGCAATGCGTTGTGCCAGTAATGATACATCTTTAGACTCCTATATTTTAGAAGCCAAAATGAACATGAAGGGTGGCAAATCTACGACATCGGTACATATAAAAATGCAGATAGCTCTGATAGATGGCCACGGTGTACCAGGGTCAGATACTGTTACAGCTTTATAAGTTGCCTGCAAAAGGATGACACTGCCGTACAGGATGAATTAAACGTTTCTCCATTTGAAACGACACAAGTTCAGTCGTAGCCGTGGTAGAACAAGGTGACTTGGGTAAGTCAGAACATATTCTTAAGAATCCAGTTGTGACATTATTTTAAGCTCATATACGCGCTTGCTTTTAAATAGCTAGCAAAGATGCCTTTGAATTCTTTATTTGAAGTCCAAAGGTGCTGTGCGTATAATCGCAGGCTGTTCGACCTTTGTTGACCCGGTGTTAATTAAATTACAACTTGTTAGATGTGTACAAAAGATAAGTAAATAGCTGTCAGTAAGAAGGCATTTCATTGGCTTAAAAGCGGGATGTTCTGTATATAAAGAGCGGAATATTCCCTGTGAAAATAACAGTGTCTTTGTTTGAGTAATAAAAAAACAACAAGAGTTTGCATGCATTAAACGAATTCAAATCAAATACTCTTCAACTTTGTACAAATGACCATTGTGCAACAAACCAGATGAATTAAAAAATTGAGTAAAAAGCAACACGACTATGAAATTCAGTTTAAAAAGAAAATTGTAAATAGGCGTACTCAGAACTGTGCAAAATAAAAATATCTACGTGTACATTGCGTGAGATTGGGAGAAGTTGTCATTTTTTAAGAACTAGACAACCATTACAAAACTTGGCGCCAAAAATATTTGCTCGTTGATGTTTTGATAATAAAAATAGAAACGTGTTTATTGAAATCCATTAAAAGATATCTTGTGATTGGTTGAAATGCGGAATGTTCCGACTGTGATCGATATCATATTTCTAAGTTATCTGCTGATTGGTTGAAATGCGGAATCATCCCGCTAAAGAAACCACAATTAAAACAGACAGTCCTGATTGGATAACAGGCGGAACATTCTGAGGAACATGATAGGATTTGAAAAGTACAGATTTAAATGGAGAAGTACAAATTTAAATGGAGATATGTTATGAATTTTTCTTCCTCACACTTTAGCCATCTAAAAACGTGAAATTTCACTTCCGGTGGGGTACAATATTGCCCAAGAAGGGAGACTTGGGGTAGTTGGGCTGTGATGTCAATCTGGTCACTAGTTTTATCAGTAGTTTCTTGGTTCCTGAGTTTGCTTTGGTGTACATGTTGTAGTGTTCAACAACACACCTTTGAACATGATTGTTCCTTGAGGCACACCAAAAAATACTCAGGAACTGAGAAACCGTGAAACTGATGATCCTGCATTGACGTCACAGCCTGACTATCTCTAGTTGCCCTTCTTGCGCAGTATTGTACCCCACCGGAATTGAAATTTCACATTTTTAGATGTGCTAAAATGTGAGGAAGAAACATCAATGCCAAAATATTTTCCAATTTTCTAATCAAGATTGATCAAGCAAATAAAAAAATCTTTCATACACTTTTAAGAAGTTGTTTCTGATGTTTAAGTTTTTGACCCTGCAAGCACCTATTGTTTTAAACACTTTTTTTCTTGATGTTAGCGATCCCAGGAGGAGAGGTGGGTGATGACCATGTCCCAGGCTCGTAGTCAATGTGTATCATTCTCATTATGTGTTCTTCAAGGATACTTCACTCAACAAAGGTAGGCAAGCTGACTTGGAGGGGAGGGGGAGGGGGAGGGGGATCACAGGAGTGGGAGTTGGAATGCTTCCCTTCCCCCTGTGGAGGAGGTTTTGACATTACATGCCTGCCCCAGGATGGGGATATTTGTTCATGGATTGGAAAGTTTGCAGTAACTGTTGTTCTCTGTTTGCTTTGCTTAACAATCAAATGAAGGTGGGCAACATATTTGGTAGTTTTTTTCTTGAACCACTATTATTTAAAATGGTGTCTGGCAAAAACAACAGAAATAAAGTTACCAAATAATTTTTGTTCTTATTTTTGACAACCTGCCTCAATTAGCTATGCTAACTGCGGGTTGCCAACGTTTTAAAATATTGTTTTATTAATAATGAAATAAAATTGTTGTTGTTTGTTTTTGTATTATTATAACTGCCAGTTATAAAAATACTGTTTATTGAACTGAACATCTGCTGTTGCAGTTGCTCAACATAATTATTACTGTAGCATAGTTTTTGTATTTTTGGATATTTTTTTACCAATTATGTGGAAATTTGGCATTTTTAAAAGGAAGATGTCACAATCCCAACCTCACTCCTCCCGCAGGCTTACAATGATGGTTGCATTATGCATGGTAAGATTTCATTTTAAGTATCTAAAAACTACAGTCAACCTTATGTCCAATTATCTTTGAACTTGAATAATAGATCTGTTATAAAGAAATCTCCACTGGTGCCACTGCTTGTCAGTGAACAATGTGATGTTCCTTGGTTATTTTTGGTGGATCTCGTTGCTGTAGCAGCAAAGGACTCAAGTATACTTCAACAGGTAAACATGGTTGATTGCTTCATTTACTCCTTCATCCATTTAACTTTTGGTCAGTTTCTTTTAATCTCTTTTAATTATCCCTTTATAAAACCTCATGTCAAGGTTTTCATGCCTGTGCTGCTGGATTTAAATCGTAAAATGCAAAAGGAACATCTTGCAAGTGATGGATACAAAGCTCCTCTTCAAGTGAGTAAAAATAATACTTACTGTACCTCTATTGATCCATTTGCCTGGGTTTTTTAGCATCAATTACAAGAACATTTACAACCTACATGTACACATGGTATCAAAATTAAATACTAAATGTAAGTTAAAAGCCCTTAATGTTTCCAGCTCTGGCACAGTATAAAACTATGAAACATGTTATATTCATGCATGATACAAACATTGCATCTGGAAATGTCTGAGGAAATTATATCTAAAATATTAACTTAAGATTTAAGGAATGTTTTTGACTAATTAAGTCATCTTCAGGGTAAAACACCATCTGCTACATGCACATTTTATACGAGCAGTAATCATAGATTATGGAGACGCGTTCGAATGAACTTCCAGCGGAAATGAGCTTCTGAAAAAAACAATAGGGGCGGCCATTTGGAAGACCGTCTACCAAAATATCTCAAATTTTACTGCACATAAACCAGAGGACAACCAACACGAAATTAGGATTGCGTTCTTCGAACGCGATAAGTGATTCTCGATGGGAACAGTTTCACTTCGTAAGAATAAACTTGTTTGTTTCAACTGGGGCTTCATTGTTGGATCATTAGGGCTTCAATAATTCTGCGCTTGTGAAAAGATTGGGCTGTACAAAGGATTCACCAACTAAAAGAATGGGACGGTGACAGGCTGGTTTGGAGTCATTACAAGAGTTTGAATGTTCATCAATTCGCACCTCCAGTCATCATGGTCTAACCAATGTAATTATCACCACAAGAACAGCCCCCTTTATGGACAACATGCGATCTGTGATATTTTTGTCTTTTAAGGTTGAAAAGACTTAATTTGTCTTGTTTGCCAAATTACATTAATTTATTTACATACATGGTGTTACATTAAAAATGCACTTCACATTTCTTGTTAATTAACTCTTTAACAAACAAATCAGTCAAACTGTGGCATCAATGGTTTCAAAATCCCTTGCTACCATCGCCAACATGCCAATGTTTAGAATTGTTGTGGAGATATATGTACAGTAGTAATGAAGATTGATTATTTCAAAGCTGTCGTGTGCCATCAGTTTGTGTCTTTTGGTAAATCTCTTTTACTCCATAATAATTTTCTCATACAGTATAACAGATCTAAGAACTTGCATTTTGTTGGCCATGTCATTGAAGATCCTCTGCAGGATGTTCAGTCTCTTAAGGTTTCCATTAATTTTCTTTTTTTCCTTTTAATCAGGCACTTTCCAAGTTATGCAGCATCCGTCTTGGAACAACCTCAGTTCGACCTATCTGTAACCTGGTATGAAAAAGCAATCATTATGGTTGAGATTTTATTTCAGATCAGACCCCGTAGATTTCGTTCCGCTTATGGTACTAAAATCAAAAATGACCACCATCAGGGTTTTTTTTGTTACAAAAGGTTTGCAGTAACAGGGACCAAATTGTGAATGACAGGAACCATTTATTAGCACACAATCCAAATTCAGGGCAGGTGTGGGAGGGGGAAGTCCCATTCTACTGGGGGGTATGGCAGAAACTTTTGAAATTTTGAGGCCCAAAGTGTGCATTTTATGCCATTTCTGACCAATTTGGGTGTTTGTTTTAAATGCTTTGAAAGAGGCATCAGTAACAAAGCACAGTTTTATTTCACTCGTAATAAAGATCAAATGGCCTATCAACTTCACTTATGTCCAGGATTGCAGATAATTAGATGCATGACAAATTTTGATATCCAACACGAAGTGTCCCGTTTAGTCTAAGTGTTTACCATCTTTTCTGAAATGTAAGGTAAGCATTAGTGTTAGTGTTATTTTTAGGTTAGGGTAAACGCACGTGTTTATCTTTACTTAAAGAGCAGAATAATTTAGGGGACACTTCGTGACGTTTTTTGTCTGTATTTTTGAAAACAAGTGATGTTGAAGTTGAGTAGAAGAGCAAGAGGACACTTTGTGATGCTTATTAAATGTGACCTTCCACGGGAAAACGGACACTAACGGTTATCCGTTTAACGGCCTAAAGCGTTCGTTCACCGTTCGGAAAGCGTTAAAACTGTTAAGGAAAGCGTTAGAAGCGTTTGAAAAACCGTTCGAATTTTCTTCCATGCCGTTAGAAGCGTTAAAAAAAGCGTTAAAAATTTGTTTATAGGCCGTTTGAAGCGTTAAAAAAGCGTTAAAATTAAAAGCGTTAAAAATTTGTTTCTACACCGTTTGAAGCGTTAAAAAGCGTTCAAAATTATTCCAGGCCGTTGAAAGCAGTTCTATTCTTGTCAAGTACGGCTAACTGCGCCTCCGATCGAAAAATACGCATCTTCCACGTAACGAACGTGAGCGTTGTGGTTATAAACTGTAAAATTGAACCTCAAATTGTCAAAATACCTGCGTTAAAACAGTGTTGGCTATGTTTGTCGCATGCCGCGTTCAAACTCGAATTCTAACTTCGAACTCGAACTGAAATTCGAATTTTGCAGTGTTAATGATAGATAGATACAATATTTTTAGCCTCAGAAGAACTGTTTGAGTCAAACACTTTTGCTCCCTTTTTCCAAATCACTCTTATAAGCTGAGTAGTTCGCGGAAGTAAGAAAAATACTAGGGCCAGATGCACGGACATGATCAAGTCTCAATCACGATCGGAATGAATGGCTTCATCAGCTCTCGATGCTATGTTTGTGCAAACGGATATTTCATAATCATCATTGTTATTTTTTGTCGTTTGAGCAAAACAATCAAAAGAACTGTGTGCATTATGCGTGTATATCGCTTTAATCGTAGCTCTTGCTCGGAATTTTTTTTGTCTGTACGAATCCGTCCTTACCAGTATTGATGCGTACTGAAGCGCTTCTGTGATAAGCTTACTTTGAATAATCGTTCAGAAAACGAAACTAGAGCGTTAGAAAGTTTTTGTGAACCGTTAGAAATGTTGGCTTACCCGTTGAAAGCGTTAGATAATTATTTTGATACAGTTATACAGCTATTATTGTGAATGTACATTTTTAACGCTTGCGAAAATCTTCAGAAGTGAAGGAGGCAAGTTTAATGGAAGAAGAAGAAGCGTTAATTTACTAAACCGTTAGATACCGAGGTCAATCCGTTAAAAGCGTTAAATCTCTCTGTTTTAACGTTTATCAAGCCGTTCAGCAAACGGGACTTAGAGCGTTAGAAAACTTTTGTAAACCGTTAGAAATTTTGGCTTAACCGTTAAAAGCGTTAAGCAAACCGTTCGAACGCTCTATGAAAGCGTTCGTTGTCAGTTCATTGGCCGTTATTTTTTGCCCGTTTAACGGATAACCGTTAGTGTCCGTTTTCCCGTGGAAGGTCACAAATTTGCCATGCATCTAATTATCTGCAATCCTGGACATAACTGATCAACTTAGCAGTTCTTTATTGAAATATCTTAGTGCAATTATCTGAGAAATAGCCAGGACAATAATTGCTCTAACAAAATCCGACCATTTGATGTATCCCAGTTTATATAATTATGGTTTCCTGTGTAATGGTTGTAAGTCTTAAAGTTATATCAACTAGGTCTCAGTTTTGTTAAAATCCTTCCTCATAAGATGGCGACTTCACCTCTGTGGATGCCGTCTCCATTATCAAGAGCAGAAGGGAAGGAGATTGAGAAACTGTCTCTCCTTGGACCTTTTCTTGGTCTCTCAGTGTTTTCTGAAGATTGTGTAAGTTGGAACTTATAGGTATATTCATTTGATTTTAGTGATAAACCTCTTGAAATATTAGTCCCAGCTCTTTTAAAGTTTTTCTCACTCAATTATATTCCTCTTTAGTTACATGGAACTCTGTTTTTGATGTAGATATGACTGTTGTGAATATGGTTGCTATTTCGTTCCTGCCCCTGTCACTCTAATTTAACTAATTAATTAATTAATTAATTAATTGTGTTATTAACTTTTAGTCCCAGATTTAACTATATTTTAATTTTCTTGGGTTGGTGCCTCACATTGGGCTTTCCCAATTTGTTATTAATTTTCATAAAAAATGTACAAATCTTAGACTGTAACGTGAAATAAGAATATATGAAAAAAAGCTAGTAAGAGTACAAGTACATGTTTAATCAATTTTCAGACACCCTTATAGAACTAACCATGATATTTTTGTTGTTGTCTAACAGCCACAGATTGTAGATCATTACTTTTCTGAGTCCTCCGACAATGTAAAGCTTGTGAATGTGACCCTGAGAAGTGCTCTTCATCTGGTTAGGGTACGTATATTACATGGTAAAAGTGAGGGTGCATGTACATGTATGTTTTAATTAATAGAGAATGGTGCATGAAAAACTGCTATACAGAAACAAAGTTTACTATACTACATGGCTGTACTTCTCTGACCTTTTTAGTTTACAGTACTAATAGTGACTGGTAGACAAGCACTACTTGATTTAAGACTAATCAAGTTATATCCCATTGCAAAATCTCTGCTGTATTAGCTCACCTATTGTTGTAGGCCCACCACATTTTTGGCTACTTGAACAAGAAACCATTAATTGGCAGTGTAAGATGTTAGGAGTAGGTGTAAGCATGCACTACTGCTCAGGACATTCCAAGCCATTAGTCAAGTATCTTTGGTTTGCTCTCTATATATCTACATTCAGAGGATTCAAGACTCAGCCCTGCTATCATTCCTGTCTATAGCAGGCAAGGCTTTGATAAATTTAGTCCATTAGTTTTGTGCTGTATTATTTGATTGAGAGTTCATAGCTGCTTGTGATCCTTCAAAAGACCACACAAGGAAGGAATCTGAATGAAAAGTTTACTTGGGATACATGTTTCATATTCATGTTGCAAGAGGGAGATCTTGCTCTGATTCTTCATCTGGAATGCAGTGCTTCTTGAGAAGAATTACAAAGTGACAAAACAACACAAAGTGGATTGTTGGTGGCTAATAAATTCAGATAAATTTATTTATAGATGCAAGATACGATCACACATTTTGGCTGATGCAATAAAAATATTTGCCAACTCTGAAACAAATGTGAGAGGACAAGATCAGACGTTCATATTCAAAACAGACAAAGTTATTATCATCCTTTTTATGGAGAATAATTTCTACAAAGCAAATTAAAGAAATTGGATACCAATCTCTCCTTTATGTAATCAAAATAGCAATATGCTAAATATGCAAGGTCAAGTTTAAGTTTTGGCCATGCGACATTTCTTTTTCAACCATGCTGGAATTGAGGGCAAAGATTTTGCTCAGTTTACCCTGTGACATTTTGCTGTGTTTTTCACAAAATTCAACCACTGGTCACTGACCTCATGCTTTTCCTTAATAGACAAGAGGCTACCTGTAGCCTATACTCGTACCGGTAATGTATGTTACGTGCGGGGAACACTAATGTAACACAACAACAGGCAAATAAAACCAAAATTTGTTTCGCTTCTGCTTGCATGCATGCATGCGTATTCTCTTACCCAGAACTAATGTGATGCACAAATAAGAGACGAAAACAAAAAGAATAAAAAGAAAATAAAAACTTGTTACCGTATCCGTCACGAGTAAACAGCAACAAACAATAAAACTCAAATTCGTTTCACTTTTGCTTGCAAATCGACGCCGATTACACCCCCAAGTACCGTGGGCACAAAATTTTTCTCAGTGCATGCGTGCGTATTCTCGTACTCAGATCAAACGCAATGCACAAAAGTAGATACAAAAACATGGAGGAAAACAAGGAGAAAAACGGAGGCCAATCCTTAACTCGTTGCCGTACCAGCACGAGTGATATTAAACCAGGCTGGGTCTCAATTTCTGACCTACTATAAATGGCATGTTAATAATCATATGCTGGTTGAACTCAGCTTGCTGACTGTTTTTTAAATGCACTGTGTTTGTTTATAACATTTACTATGCTCACAGACTGAGGTGTTCAAGATAATTCACAGCATGTTAGTGTCTATGGAAAGTCGGGATTCTTGTTTAACATTCATGGCTACAGTTTTACAGAGAAATCATCGCAAAGCACAGCTACAGGTCAGTCAAACTTTAAAGCTAAGATTTTGCAGGAAATTCTTAAAAATAGTGTACACCTTTAAAACATGTAAGCACATTTAAGGCATTTTGCAACCTACAGTAACGCCATTACACTAATAAAAATACATTTAGTGAGGGTTAGGTGTCTTACCCTTGGATGTTAACTTCACCTCCTTCCTAATGCCCACTTCATTTATTTCTGGCTAAAAGCCTTCATGCTCCCCTCTGCGTTATACCTATATGTAGTAAGAGAACTGTCATTTAATAGTTACCACTAAAAGGAGGAGAAATTATTTAATTTATTTAGATGTTTTTAATTTATTCAGGTTGATGATAGACAAATTGCATCTGATGGATTTATGTTGAACTTCATGACCATTTTGCAGCAGCTGTGTGAAAAGGTTAAAATTGAAAAAGTAAGTAATTGATAATATCCTGAACATAAAATTAATTTAACTCATATGTGGAAATATCTTGAAACTGAAAAAGTAAGTAATTGATAATATTTTGAACATAAATTTAACTCATATGTGGAAATATCTTGAAACTGTGCATTTTGTGAAAAGATACGAAATCAATGTAGATATATTAAGTGCATTTAATGCCTTGAAATATTCCTTCCCTTATACAACAAAATGTAGCTGGTTAAAGCTGGTAGTGTGTCAGTCTGGGGACTAGGGCCTGGTTGTTTGAAAGCCAGTTTAATAATTCCTTATCTCAGTTGAGTCGCCTTAAATTGCGTGCAGTTAAATTTTAACTGCCAATTAATTCTGTTGTTGTTAAAAAAGCAGTTTAACAAGTAACCTTCATGTTAAACTGTGGATTAAATTTAACCCATCAAGCTTGGCAGGTTAAAAATTTAACCTCTGGTTAAATGTGAAAGTCAACAACAAATTCACTGGGATACAAGCAACCCTTGTGTTTTGACTCGGCCAAAACTCCTGTTGTTTGAAATTTTCTAAGTGGTCGGGAATTTTGATATCTGTTTTCAAAATAACATTGTGCAGTTCCAGAAAATATCCATACTCCCCCCATGGAAGGTTTTTTGTTTAGCACTCCCTGTCCCCCCAGGAAATTCCAGTTTAGCTTCATACTTTACTTCTAAAATGTTGGCTTTTAAGACCCCCCTCCCCCTAGGAATTTCCAATGACCTTCCATGGGGTGGGTATGGATTTTTTCTGGAACTACACATTAAAGTAATTTGAAGATTGCATACAGTTTTCTATTCCATCCTTTTTGCATTTGCACCAATTGCATTAAAATTAAAGGGAATTTTGAAAATCCACAGCACAGTATTGGGAGGCCAAGGTGTGTTTAATATCATTCAACTACCAGTGGTTAATATTGCAAGCTTCAATGATAAATAATTAGTTGTAGAGAAAGACTATTTTTTTGGCTTGTATTTGATAAACAGGTGGACAGTTTGTATCTTCATCATCCCAAGTCAAGAATAGATATTTCTCAGGAGTCCAGGCTAAAGCTTACATCACAACAAGTTACAGAGTGGAAGCGAGAATTAGGTAAACTACAGGTCAAAATAATTATTATTAATAAATATGTCATGAACTGACCTATTTAATATACTAAACAAAGCCAAAAAATAGATATTGTACATCACATTCGCAAAGCAATCTGATTGGTCGTACGATTTTTCTCACTAGTGAAAAAATATGGTCAGATAAAAAATCCACCACTCGTGACAAAAATAGTATGAGTTCTGACTCTCGCCATGATGGCTTCCAGTTGTAGTTCTTCTGCGAGATTTCCACAGATTTCTTCAACAGTAGAGGAATTTATTGAAGAAAATGAAAACGAAAATACAAGACGAAAGACAATGCAAGATGTTGCATTGTTTCAAGAATTCCTTTTTCAAAAAAAAAAGCCAAGGCTAGTTGAAGAAATTCCTGCATAAACGCTCAATGACTACCTCATGATCAGGAAATTTATTGGTTTCCAGAAGAACCAGAGTTGGTTTCCAGAAGTTGTTGTTTTGGTTGTGTTCTTGACCTAATTATAGTTTATAGATATAATTTTTTTACTGTAAATCTCAGTAGTTTTAAAATAAACAATGAAATTACTTCATGGTTGGTTTGCTTGTACGATTTTTATTCACTTGTTGTGTCTTGTGAAACATCACAAACTCACTTTCTCAAAGCTCGCTCATTTGTTTGTGATGTTTCATAAGACACAATGCATGAATAAAAATCATACACACTGGTCAACCATGAAGTAATCTATATACAGCTCATGTAAGAGGCAAAGTGCTTGGGAATGTATGAAATATATATCATACCGGTATATAGTTTATGCACCAGTATTTTTATTTTATTTTCCAAGTACTTGCTCTCAGTTTGTGCCTCAATGACATTCAAGGGTAGGTGATTGTATCAGGGAGAAAAGAAAAGAAATCATTTCTTTCATACACTGGGACTTTATACGAAAATTTACTATGTGCCTGCTAGAGCAACCAGCGGGCTCCAGATACTTCTGTTGGTCTATCTCAACTAGGTTAGCAGTTAAACACTATTGACTCAGACATTTTTTTTTATTTTAAAATGTAAAACAGATAAAAAAAATTCATGGATGGAGCCCAAGTTTCCTACTGAATGCTTCTTCATGGCTATTGAAGCACACCATTTGGCACTGTTACCAGCATGTAGAAGACATTCACGCAGGCAGAGAGCTCACCGTGACTTAACACGCATGATTGAACATTTAGAATCACACGAGAGTGAGTGGTTGGAGACACCAATGGCTTCTAGAAACAAAAGCTTGTTAAAAAAATGGAGAGAACAGATCAAGGTACTATTAAGTTTATTTTATTGAATTGAAGGTCTCTTCAATTTTTCCAAATATTAGCCATTTATTGAGAGTCGTTTCACTTGAAAACTCCATACAACCCCATACAACTCCAACTCTTATTTTGTATGGATTAACTTTAGATGTACAGCTTCATTGTAAATAAGTGTCAGCTTTATGAATTATGTGCCTAATAAAGTATCTATCTATCCATCCATCCATCCATCCATCTAACAAATTATAGATTCTCAAAATAACAAGTATTTGTAAGCACGCACAAGCCTTCAAACGCAAAACTGATGGTGTTTGCTTCACTAAATTACCAGCCTCTGTGTTAGCATGTAATAAATGATTGATTGACAAATTTTTTGTAGAAACTTGAGAATGGTAAGGCTTGTTCAGATGTTGGACTTCTTGATGAGGAACTGTTGCGTGGTTGTTTAAAGTTCTATGCATTTTTGGTTACCTGGATTTTAAAGCTTCTGAACCCCAGTAAAAACGAGTAAGCTATTAATTTTATTGTCATTGCTGCTGTGGTTAATTAAAATTGAATTAATAAATATACATTTAGAAAACAATTTTCCCCCAGGAGTGAGTAAAGTAATGTTTTTCTATTAGTTTTTGTGATAACACTTTTTTGCAATACTTTATTATAATAAGTTACTTAGTACAATGTACATTATGTTCTATTTGAGAGATGTTTATACATGTAAATATAAATTATAATGAAATAATTGTTATGTTCTGATAAAAACTCTCCACGTCAATCAAAGTTTTCACAGCTAATAACATTGCAACTTTTAACGTGACCAATCAGTTGATACCGCATAAAATATCCATTACCTTAATGAAGATAACTTGATGACTGAACAGGAATTCTTTTCAGTTTTTTTAATCATTACTTTTTAATTAGTCATCAACAAATTACCGTGTTTTAAGTAATGTTTAAAACACAAACAGCAGTGTTTTATCAAGTTTAACCACCAAAAGCATGTCCCCAAGGAGCACAAACAATGGCATAAACAAAAAAGAAAATTGTTTTTCTGAATGAACCTGTGAACAATAAAATTGTTATTGTAATTTCTCTTGCAAAAAGGAAAAATTAGCATGCCATGTGAAGTTTCAATCAATAACAAGCTTGTATGAGAACAACATGAGTTCAAAGCCACGGTTTCGCCAACCCAAAACGGTTGATGAAGAGAAAGAAATCTTAGATAATACTGGTCCATAGTCAACAAATTCCATCAATAAGTGGTCAGTGAAGATTTTTTCAGAGTGGCAGGCAATGGGAAGAAAATAAGAAAGCTTCTGAAGAGGAAAGCAGTTTTGCCATTGACTGTTCACAAATTCAAGACTTGGAAACTAATCTGGCTGATATGATGACAGAGTCGCTCAATTTTTGGTTTAACCAAATTGATTTGTTGTTTTTAATTACTTACTTTTTACTCATGCGCGTAGCGGCATGAGTTATAAAATGGGCTCTGTTTTTCTTTTTTTTTTTTATTATAATTTTTTTTGGTGTCACGATTTTGCATGCAAATTTATGCACGCATGTTTTAAATTGGCACTTCCGGTTCATAGACTTCCTGTCTAGTGACTTCCGGTTACTCCCACTTCCGGTAAAACAGCGTTACTGAAGTGTCACGACAGCATCTACTACAACCCTACTTACATTACTAATGTTCACGTTAGGTATATATAAGACGTAGAACAATCACTGGCTTCATTGTGGTACAGCATTCATTTACAAAACATTTAATAGTAAAGAACGCAGTTTGCAGGAACGATGACTGACTGAAAGTAGTAACTCTTCTTCATATCGGACATCTTCTTATCATGTTTAAAATATATCATAAAACTTTCGTACGCATGCGCATGAGTATAGGCTGCTTGCAGCCTCTTGTTATTTTAGGTTTTTGCATTATAAAACTGGTCTGATGGAACAGTATTTTACCTCATTAGTATTCTTTATATAAAAAGTTGCTCTCATTATAGTATTCTTTATATAAAGAATACTAATGAGAGTAACTTTTTACTCATGCGCGTAGCGGCATGAGGTAAGGTTTTGGCTTCGTTTTTCTTGTTTTTATTATTTTTATTTTTTGTGTCACGATTTTGCATGCAAATTTATGCACGCATATTTTAAATTGTACACTTCCGGTTCATAGCTTTGCCACAACACTTCCTGTTTAGTGACTTCCGGCTGCTCCCACTTCCGGTAAAAGAGCGTTACTCAAGTGTCACGACAGCATCTCCTAATTCCCTACTTACATTAGCAATGTTCATGTTTGGTATATATAAGACAGAGAAGAATCATTCCCTTCATTGTGGTACAGCCTTCATTTCCAAACAATCAATAGTAAACAACGTGGTTTGCAGGAACGATGACTGAATGAAAGGAGTACTCTTCGCCATGTCGGACATCTTCTTATCATCTTATCTTCTCATCATCTTCTTCTCATCTTCTTATTTTCTTATCTTCTTCTTAACTTACTTACGCATGCGCATGAGTATAGGCTGCCAGGAGCCTCTTGTTATATAAAGAATACTAATGAGGTAAAATACAATCAGCCTGCACTCCCCTGGGACAAATCATTGCCATGTATAGTACACAATTCAATTGTCACAATGTCCTGCCACATCATGTTTTGAGTGCATGTGCTAAGGAAGAAAATAGTTGAAAACAACATACAGTGTTGGTGGTCCTTATTGTAACTTTTCCTAAAGTTTCATTGTGTAGTTCCAGAAAAAATCCGTACCCACCCCATGGAAGGTCAATGGAAATTCCTAGGGGGAGGGGGGTCTTAAAAGCCAATAGTATGAAGCTAAACTGGAATTTCCTTGGGGGACGGGGGGGGGGGGGAGCTAAACAAAAAACCTTCCGTGGGGGGAGTATGGATATTTTCTGGAACTGCACATTTCTGGGATGATTGGTGAGCCCAATTTTTGACTCGTGAATACACAAAGTGCAATGAACAAGTCATAGCAGGTGGGGACAAATATGCATATTTTCACTCCTTCCTTCCATCTATCGGCTGTAAATTTTCTTGGTAATTCCATTGACCAGTGTATAAGACTTCAGGCTGTGGAAAATTAAAACCAATCTGCAGACTTCTTGAAAATGAATTTTTCACGCTTAGGAAAACAATACAGCACAGTGTGAAATTTCGTTGTCGTTTGTAAAAGTTTAAACAAAACAAATTTTGTTTCAACAAGAGGCTCCAAGCAGCCTATACTCATGTACATGCGTAAGAAATTTTTATGATATATTTTAAACATGATAAGATGTCCGACATGAAGAACAGTTAGTCCTTTCATTCAGTCATCGTTCCTGCAAAACACGTTGTTTACTATTGAATGTTTTTGAAATGAAGGCTGTACCACAATGAAGCCAGTGATTCTTCTAAGTCTTGTATATACGAAACATGAACATTAGTAATGTAAGTAGGGTTGTAGGAGACGCTGTCGTGACACTTACGTAACGCTGTATTACCGGAATTGAGAGTAGCCAGAAGTCATTAAACAGGAAGTGTAAATGTGTAGTTCCAGAAAAAGTCGATACCCCCCCCCCCCACCCCCCATGGAAGGTCATTGGAAATTCCTAGGGGGAGGGGGTCTTAAAAGCCAGCATTTTAGAAGCAAAGTATGAAGCTAAACTAGAATTTCCTGAGGGGACGGGGGGGGGGGGGGGGGTGCTAAACAAAAAACCTTCCTTGGGGGGAGTATGGATATTTTCTGGAACTGCACAATGGCAAAGTTATGAACCGGAAGTGCACAATTTAAAATATGCATACATAAATTTGCATGAAAATCGTGACACATAAAATAAAAATAAGACAAGAAAGACGGAGCCGAAACCTTACCTCGTGCCGCTTCGTGCATGAGTAAAAACAACAAATTAAATAACATGTTTTAGCATGACACAAATATGCAGTGTTTGAAATAAGAGAGAACTGGATGATGCATTGTTTTAAATTTGTTAACTCGTCAATTCTTCGACTGTTGTCAACTTTCTTTGCATGGTAGAATAATTTAAAATAAGGTGAGTTTCTACTTCAAAGTGATGAAATAAGTGAAAACAGACCTTCCAGTCACAAAATTAATAACATACAAACTTTTATAATGTGAAAATGTCTTGCTGATATGAATTTTTGGTGAAGGTTCTTTTATTTAGAGCATTTTGTATTCACAAATGCAAGTTGGCTCATAGGAGCCTTTCATTTGTTTAATAAATCACTTTCTTTACAGATTCTCTTTACTTTCCAGAGGGAAAAAAAAACTAAAAATATCTGTGTTGGAAGGTTCAAGTTTCTCCCATTTTTTCTACACTAATCAAATTCCCGGAAATCGCTCCCCATACTTACCCTTAAGTTGACCTCCCACAGACGGTCACCTTTATTAAGCAGATATGGTCACCATTTAGACTTCACAATTGGCTTTTTTTATTGTATTTCACCTCTATCAAACAGTCACCTAGTTTAATGGCGCTAAGCAAAGTAAGTGACTTATTTCATGAAGTTAAGCTATGTGCCCCTAAATCACATACAGCTATAACTGATGTTCTTGTTCCATGCTGAATGTGATGGCAAAACTGTTATTGATGTGGTTTACAACACTGAAAGATGCTTGCCTTACAAATAAACATGATTATAAATTGATAGCCGGGCATGAACTTCCTTGTACAAGTAATTACTTAATTTTTATTTATTATATTTTGCATTACTGTAAGGTTGTTGTTAACAATAAAATATACATCATGTGATCAATTTCTCATTCTAGTTCAATTTTTCCTATATTACATGCTAAATTGAAGAACAACTAGAGCTATTAAGCATTCAGTTGGCTGTTTTTAACCCTTATTAAAACCAGGGTGACCGCCTAATAGGCTTGACTGTAAATCTGTGTTAGAAAGTTTTTTTTTACTACAAATTTCCAAGGTTTAAGGACGTCTCGCACAAGACATACTCTTGACAAACATTTGAGGCTGAGCTGGTAAAATTAATGATGATAATTCATGCTTATGCATTGTAGGACAAAGTACAATAATTATAGTAAGCTCACATCAAATAGACTCTATTAATGTCTTTATTCATCTATTCAGGCTCAGGCTCCCTCTGCCAGAACATATTTGCATGGAGCTTGCATCCCTCCCTGACTACTTTGTTAGTGATGTGGCTGAGTTTCTGCTCTTTGTCAATATGTAAGTGCTACATTGTTCCTTTGTCTACTGTACAGAATGCTTGAAAGAATATGGTTATTAAATGATGGCAGTCATTATCGTGGTGATGTGAAGCTAAAACAGGCAGCATATGATATTTTACACACAAAGAAAACAACAAAATAAGAATTGAAGGAATGGGAGACATTGTTTCTTCAGAACAATAATATTAGATGAAATCTCAAACCTCCAAAAAAACATTTTAAAGAGTTTTTCATCAGGAACTGTCTGCCAAAAAGTCATTTAACTACAACTATTTTGTACCACTTGATAAAACAAACATTGGGAATGTTCAGTCATGATGAGTTGTGCCTTTTTTTTGACTAATTACTTTTGACTTTAGTTATAAAAATAAAGCACAATGCTTATGAAACCTGAGAAATTATTTTGTTCATTGTTTTTGTCTTCATTGTGCACAACCACAATAGATTTTGAACTTTGTTTAAGCAACTAACCAACAGAAATGTTTTGCTCAAGTTATTCAGTCATAGCGTGCGATCCAAAAACAAAAGATGAACATGATTGTAGTACTATCAACATAATTTATATATTTGTATACTTTCTTTGTTATCACCATTGAAGTCTGCATGGTTTCATAACCAGTCTCTCAGTGCTATGTCTTGTTGATCTGCAGGCATGCATTCCCTGTCCTGGAGGATCCTGTTATGAGTGATGTTGTTACCTTCCTTGTGGTATTCGTTTGCTCACCAAACTACATCTCAAATCCTTATCTTGTGGCAAAAATTGTTGAGGTTTGTTTGTTGATTTTTATTGAATTAACCTTTTTAAGACTCCTCTCCTTGATAAAGTAGCTCTCTTCCACCTTTAACAACAACATAACGTTTTGTAAGAGTGACACATTGTCACAGTAAACTGGTGGCCCTCTAACCTAGTAGTTAAAAGAGATGATAATATGTAACATGATTTAAGTTAGTAAGTAAGTAAGTCAGTCAGTCAGTCAGTCAGTCAGTCAGTCAGTCAGTCAGTCAGTCAGTCAATTTTGTTTCTTTTTTTCAACATGATTTGTTGCACGTTTCAGGTTTTGTTTGTAATGAATCCAAACATTCAACCAGCTGCCTCCAAGATTCATGAAATGATCCTCTCTCATCCACTGGCTGGGGATAACTTGGCTCCAGCTCTTATGAATTTTTATACAGGTACATGTGATCAGCTTTGTAAACCTACAATCATTGTTATAATTCATTGGAACATAGACGACACGCGACATTTCAATTTTCAGTTGTTACGGATTGTTGCAAGGACAAATAATTTTGCATGAAATAAGGATAAAATTTATATGCGCAACATACCTATTCCCCAACAAGAAAACAATGAAGTTGAGATTATAGTATGAATTTAAGTACATAGATAACAGCGATCTGCTTCACATTCTTAAAACTGCAGTGCCATTTATTAAAAATGTATGATACTTTTTCATCCAATATAATCATTGTCAGAAGTCGTTGGAACATCCTTCCCCTTTCCCTATTTCAATGTTGGATGACACAATGAACATGCGTATTCATTCCTTTTCTCCAACAACATTGAAAGGAGGGAGTGTTCCATCTGTTTGGCAGAAATTGTAGTTCAACTGTTATTGTTTGTTTCCTTCTGCATGTGCAGTTTTCAGTAAATGTCTTGCTCCCCTGGCTTATGTCTCCAGTTAATTATTCGACCTTCTTTTCTTTTATTGGTATGAATGTTGAGTGATATTTAAATTGTTAAATGCTCTGTTGAGGAAGCTGACTGGAATGCGAAAGATATGCTGAAGGTGTTGATGGTTTGTGTTGGTTTTTGCTCTGCAGATGTAGAAACAACTGGCAGCTCAAATGAATTTTATGATAAGTTCAGTATACGCTATCACATTTCCATCATAATGAAAAGTTTATGGGAAGACTTGGGTCACAGGCAAGCCATCATGAAGCAAAGCAGGTGAGCTAATGTTCTTGTAACTTCATTATATGGTTCTTTGAATATGCATTTGTTGATGCAGGTTTGTGTGCACATTGTTGGGTATGTTTTCATCTTATTATCTCACATTCAACGTATTCTAATGATAACATTTGGTAAACTGATTTTGTTTTTTGTTGTAGGATGGACCAGTTTGTTCGTTTTGTAAACATGTTAATCAATGACACGACTTTTCTGCTGGATGAATCACTGGATTCACTTAAGAGTATCAATGAAACCCAACAGATGATGGCTAATGTGGCTGAGTGGGATGCACAACCCAGAGTAAGTCTGCTGCACACAACTCTACACACTAGATGTATTGTGTTTTCACTCTTGTGTTTTGCTGTTATAGGAAATGCGTACTTCTCGGCTGAGGCAGCTAGCAACAGATGAGCGTCAGTGCCGGTCATACCTGACTCTTGCTACAGAGACTCTGGAAATGATGTTGTACCTCACTAAACACGTACAAGGACCATTCCTCAGGCCTGTGAGTATCTCAACTGTACCTTACTAAACATGTACAGAGACCATTCCTTAGGCCTGTGAGTATCTCAACTGTACCTAACTAACATGTACAGAGACCATTTCTGTACTTTATTAGGATTAAAAGTCTTTTCAATACCTTTATATACAGTAGAACCTCGAATAACAGCCACCTCCCCATAACGGCCACCTCTCCACAGCAGCCATGTTTTCTTGTGTCGACTTCTCATTCACTCACTCAAATGCTGTAATTGATAACCTCCCCATAACGGCCACCTCTCTACAACAGCCATGTTTTCTTGTCCTGACTTCTCATTCACTCACTCAAATGCTGTAATTGATAACCTCCCCATAACGGCCACCTCTCTACAACAGCCATGTTTTCTTGTCCCGCCTTCTCATTCACTCACTCAAATCCTCTAATTGATAACCTCCCCATAACGGCCACCTCTCCACAGCAGCCATGTTTTCTTGTCCCGACTTCTCATTCACTCACTCAAATGCTCTAATTGATAACCTCCCCATAACGGCCATTTCTCCACAACAGCCATGTTTTCTTGTCCCGACTTCTCATTCACTCAGTCAAATGCTCTAATTGATAACCTCCCCGTAACGGCCACCTTTTTACAACGGCCAGAAAGGTCTGTCCGAAGGTGGCCGTTGTAGAGAGGTTCAACTGTACAACAAAATAACTGGTGGTCTGATGATTAGCAAACATGTCATGCCTTTGCAAAACAATGATGTCTGGATACTCACAACGATTAACAGGCTCGCGCACGTTTGGGACCGTGAGAACGTTTTGGCAAATCGCACTTTTCAGCGCCCCAGATGTCAAAATCGTCCTGCTGGCCTCAAATCGTCGCCAAATCTGCAAGACAGTGCGATTTCCATGAAAAGTGCACAAAACGCACGTTTGGTGATTCAATTCACGCACGTGAATTAGTAATTGCTAATCCACATTAAACTGGTTTATACTAACAATTTTAGTGACTGGGAGTATTTTTTTTTGTGTCTACTGTGCATGTGTTTAGACACTACGCTATTGACAGTGTCACAGGACGTTTGTTAACCGGAAGTTTGTTAACAGAAAGTTGTTACTGACATGACAATAGAACCGCCAACACCAGAATTACAGCTATAACAATGATGCAATGTATTTATCACCAGGCAACCAGATAGACTTCTCATGTCAAATTTGCAAAAGGTTAAATAATGCCACTGGACGTGAATCGCGCAGCCCTTTTCACACTTTCTACAGACTAAATTCTGTAAAAGCCAACACTTCGAACATGAAACCTATGAACCTTTAAATATTTTTTTCTTCAAGACATGAAATTAATGATAAAGCCCACGTGTGACGGCCGCTTGGGTTAAAATATCATTGCTACACACCAGGTGACCTAGCCGAGGTGGCCTTCAACGGGTACACTCCAAAATTAAAAAGAAAGGTCGTGTACATCCAAAAATATAGCAGCGTGCAGTGGACACATGCTCCCCAATGGAAGCCTTTTTTGTTGTTGGCTGTTGCAAATGCTAGATAAGTTCTGTTCTAACAATTGTTTTGGCTTGAATTGAACCAACTGAATCAGAGAGACACAGGTATGTGCACATGCATCTGACTGACCATCACATTCGCTGCATTGTTTAATTTATCTACCTTTATATATGTGTGTAATTCTTTAACAGGAATTGATTGATCGTATAGCAGCTATGTTGAATTTTAACCTGCAGCAACTTTGTGGACCAAAGTGTAGGAATTTAAAGGTATTGACTTGTGGTGCTTGGCCGTAATATATAACTACTTTGCTAACTTTACTTCTTACAAGGAGGTTAAGTTTTATGTCAGCACCGAACAATAATAAGAGCCAGAGATTTTTTGAATTTTTATCATTTTTACTCCCCCCTCCTAATTCATCCCCCTTAATTTACCCCCTCCGAATTCATTCTCCCTAATTCACCCCCGTCCTAATTCATCCCCCTAATTCACCCCCTCCCCCCCACCCCCCCTGTCCACACCTTCTTACGATGGAGCCTGGACCTGCCACTGAATTAAACGCAGTGTCTTCCTTTTGACGTTTTACTGAAGTTAGGTGGTCATTGTTTTATAGCATCTATGGAACAAACATAAACAACGCAATGAAATAAAGCTTCTTAGTATTAACATAGGGTTAAATCGGACTGGGGGAGCAGAGGGAGGGGCTCTCTCTCCCACTTAACAGGCCACACGCATCGCTCATTAATATTTTTAACCCCTCCCCCCCCCTCTTTCCCCCCCCCCCCCTTTGTTTAACGCACAACCTTGCAATCCGAGCCAGGTGAAGCCGAGGAAACATTATGTGTAGTTGCGTCAGATTTGAACTTGCTAAACATATTTGATTTATCTTTATGTATGCAGGTTAAAAATCCTGAAAAGTATGGATTTGAACCCAAGACTCTGCTCGACAGACTCACACAGATTTACGTGAATCTTGACTCCGAAGAATTTGCACAAGCTGTTGCCGGAGACCAGGTAAGAAAAAAACATGTCATTTACAACCTGCCAAGAGTTCATGATTAACAATCCAGTTCTGTTCCGTTTCTCTATTTCAGCGATCATATAAGAAAGAATTGTTCGACGATGCCACAAAGCATCTCCATAAAACGTTGCTCAAGACAGAGGTGAGTCTGTTGTGCTGTTCATAGCGTTGGTACGGTACACTGCGAACCTTCATGTATACGAAACGCTTCAAAACGCTCACATAAAGTGAAATTTAAAAATTGATCAGCTTTGAAAGCCATTTTGTAACCTGGGTTTGCCCTCTATAATGTATTTATGTATTCGTCATTGACTTGTCAAAAACTGTATATTTTGTTGAGTATACAGTATAAGAGCGCTGATCTTTACCTGATACACCTTTTGCTCGCAGTTGAAGAAGTAACTATATTTTTTACTTTGCTTTGTCCAGGCGGAAATTTATCTTTTTAAGGAATTTGCAGCCAAAGTGGAAAGAAAAGTGGCAGAAAATGCTGTGCTTGAGGAGGACTACGATGACGCGCCTGATGAGTTTAAAGGTGATTAATATATATAGATAGGCTGAGCCTAACAGCGTCGCTCTCTGAACAGAAAGCCGATAATGAGCTTAACTATTGTGAAAGGTCGGAAGCACAAGAATTAAGATTGACGACCGGGCTATTTTTCAATTTTAGTAATTTTCAAAAAGAGTAAGCTTAAGCTTATTACGTGACCGTCTGCACGGTACATTTAGACCGCACAAAAGTTCACAAAACAACTTTTTCTCGGTCTAGAATAACTAGTTTGACTAATTTCCGAATAAAATCCACCTGTTGCGTATCAAAAAAATGCCTGAGAAACTGATTTGGAAATCAAAATTGCAAATAAATACACAAACATATTTGCATAAGGCGACGCGAGTGAAGATAGAAAGTCTATAAAATCCAAGTCTTGTTCTGTTTACATAAAATCGTTTTTCAACCTATGTAATGAATGAACAAACACATAAAAATGGAGAACACAATCTTCTTTCGAAAAATTTTATTCAAATCTCCTGTCCACCCATCAAATAAGATGTAGTTATTCTTTCTGACTGTTTTTAGTGACTGTGCAATAATTATCAGGAGGGGGGGGGGGAAATGGGCTTCAAGTAGGAAAATATTAGGTAATACCCCCCCCCCTTCAAAAGAACTGAATTTAGTTATTGCCCCCCACTCCCTCTGATCAGTCAGAAATTTTGTATGACCCCCCCCCCCCCTTCAAACACCTTTTATATACAAATACCAAATACCCAGCATTTTCTTAATATACACCCACCTGTTATTGCTACGAGGTAATGTTTGTTCCAGACATGGATATACAGCAATACTACATGTTTACTTGTTGGACATCCATATCTGGAACAAACATGACCTCGAAGCAGTGTTCGACAAAGCCATCTGATTCCACTTCTGAATCACTTCATTGCAAATCCGAGTTGCTTGCACTGGAACTCATTTCCTCGTTAACCTGCTCTTGGGTTTCTCGTGGGATGCAAGAATGATCACCACGAGCGTACTGGAGAACTCGTGCAACCAGTGCCATTTTACCTCCACTGATCTTAAAGGTGGTCAGACATGAGGGGTCATGTAGCAGGGACATGTAGCAGCGACAAAAGTTTGTGTAGTACACACTGAGGGACATGTAGCAGGGAGTGTAGCGGGGACATGTAGCAGGGAAAAAAATGATAGCGCTTGCACACCGGCATGAAAATGTCGCGGGGACATGTCTCGGGGACATTTTGTCCCCGCGACATGTCTCACGGTGTTCAACTTGTTGAAATTCATGGGACGCGTCGCGGGTGACAAAATGTCCCCAAAATTGGTGTTGCACAATTATGATAGCATCAGTTCAAACGAGGGGACGTGTCGCTGCAACATGTCCCTGAGACATGTCCCAGCGACATTTTCATGTGGTGTGCAAGCGCTATGAATTTTTCTCTGTTACATGTCTCCGCTACACTCCCTGCTACATGTCCCTCAATGTGTACTACGCAAATTTTTGTCGCTGCTACATGTCACTGCGACATGTCCCTGCTACATGACGCCTCATGTCTGACCACCTTAAGACCATGCTGGTTGAGGTAAAATCTTCAATCTGTTGCAATACAATTATCTATGTTGTAGTGAAAATATGATTTTGGTACAATTTTGTCTGCACTGGTTCAAATTTGTTTTGAACCAGTGCAAAATATTTGAACTGGAGCAAAATATTTTCACCAGGGCAAAATATTTGCACTGGTATATAACTATATTCTACTGTTCAAATGTTGTTGACAATAGCACAATTTCGATGTATTAAAATTCAACTTGCAACAAAAGACAACACTACGAGGCTTAGAGAAATAAACCATATAAATCCTTACTATCATTCCCCTAAGCCTCGCAGTGGTCTTGTTTCAAGTTGAATTTTAATATATCGAAATTGGGCTATTCAAATTTAAAAAGCCAGAAACGCTTTATCACAATATTCGTCTCTATATTATAGAGATAGAGAAGAATGATAATCGTATTGCAACAGATTGAAATTGCAGTTCAGCCACAGAACAGATCATCATGTCTTTCAGTTGAAATAAAACACTTGAAATAAAATGTTAAGCCCCCCCCCCCTCCTCTTGAGTGACTTATTTTACTTTGAGCCCCCCCCCCCCCCTATCCTTGCTTTGATTTTACTTCATGCCCCCCCTCCCCTCTGGTTTTCCAACTCCCCCTCCCCGATAATTATTGCACAGTCCCTTATTTCGAATTCTTTTCTTTTCACAAACTGACCAAATTTGGTTGCTTAGAGTTGTTAAAACAATCATACTATCGAGCAAAACGATAAGAATTTTTGCCGAATAGGCCCTAGTTGTTCAAAACGTGGATAGCGGCTGTCCATTGGATAAATCTCTACACTGAAGAGTGGTTTAGAACAACCCGGGCCCAGAACAAATAACGAACGACAAAGTGAAAACTGTCACCCCATGAGAGGATCTTGTTTATTCCTGATTCTTTTTTTACAGATCCTTTGATGATGACGCTTATGCAAGAGCCTGTGATTCTGCCAACCAGCGGGAAAATCATGGATCGACCAGTAATCATGCGGCATTTGTTAAACTCGGACACGGACCCGTTTAACAGGCAACCACTGACAACAGATATGCTCAAACCAGGTTAGAGTTTGCCTTTTTTGTTTTAGTATAAAGTGCTTTCTCTTTCCTGCTGCTCCGATTCTTATGTGATTACAGAAACTCGCCCCTTTAGATCAAGTTTCAAGGAATTTTCGATAAAATATTTTTATTTTTTTTGGAAGACAGCATTAATTTGATTTTGTTTTGTTTTTTATGTAGCCACTGAACTCAAGATACAGATACAGGAGTGGATGAAGTCACGCAGAAACAAACCAGAATGACCCGAGGAATAACTTAAGCGCAAAATAATTGCAATTATTTGGGCAGGTCCCGTTTTTTGCCTTTGGTTATTCGCGATTTCTTGGTGGAGAGTCGCTTCTTAGTTATTTTTAAGTCTTGGCGCCATGTTTTAGCTACTGTTGTCATGATTGGTTTTGCCAAGTTCTTTTTGTGTAATTAAAAGTCGAGAAAAATATTCCAGATCAGTTGTAACAAGGCTGTGGACCGACTGAGATGTATTAGAGCATTTTATTAGCACCGAGAATACTTAGTGAAGAGCTAATGGATTTGAGCTAGAATTTAGCACGGACATAAATAGATGTAAACTTACAAATTAAAAGTAACTGTGATGACTAAAGCTTGTTTGTTTGTCAGTTGTTTTTGGGATACAATCCTATGTACTAGAGCAGTTTTCAATTGAGTGTCGTAAAACCAAAACCAAAGTAGTTACTCTGACCAATCACTGCAGTCGTAAACAATCCAATGAACCAATCAGAGCTCGAAGCAATTACATGTCGGCGGCGCCAAGCGCGGGAAAACGCGTGCAAGCAAGTCACGATTGGTTTTGGTTTTACTTCTGATTGGTCGAGAAAGTGGCGCGAGATTTTTTAGCCAATCACAAAGCGTAGCAATGTAAAACCAAAGCAATTGTGTAATTACTTTCGATACTCAAAACTGCTCTATTCAAGCTGCAAATAGAGTCACAGCTCTTTTCTTAAATTGTTGTACAGTAGAAGTTGAAATGATTTATTAAACAAAAACATTGTGTTATAAGAACAAACTACATTCGACCACCATCATGAAATCCCGTTTACTGAAATTCCCAGTAAATACTCAGTCATTGAAAGTTGTTGTAAGTGGCCAGCTGTAGCTATATTTTCCCATTCCCCAAGGTACACACACGACAGCCTCGACTGTAATGTCTAAATCCTGAATATAAAACTAACCTTGCACACTTTTAAATCTCTTAAAAGAGAGATTGTTTCATTTCTACTATCATTTGCAGTATAATTCCAAAGCGTTCTTAAAGTGGATTGCATTAACATTCTTTTCCCTCTAACATCTTTACTATACTTGAAATACGATATCTTTTAAAATAGCAAAGATAGAGCTCCGCAAATTGTTGGATTTTTGCTTTCTGGCCAAAAAAACGTGATAAGTTCTATTCCATGCTACCAGCCCGTCAACCGTTGGGAGAGTAAATGTTACAATTGACAACTGATTTTTACAATCGGACAGCTAAACCTGTCGTATGTTCGGATTAAGTATATTCCCATTATAATTACATCACCTGTCACTGGCTATATTTTGTGTTCGTATATCGCCTCAAGCGATAGTCGTTTTTTTGATGCTTGTACAAATTGAGTAGTAAGCTATAAAGCTTTACAACGTATTTCTAACCCGAAACGGGGAGGGGGGGGGGGGGGGATGAACAATGGTGGATAAATACGCGCTTTTGTTTCCGAAGATTTAATCATCTCAGAAGCCTTGTGGCCTCCCCTTTGATAAAATCGATTCTTACACCCGGAGGGTACAACGAGGCGAAATACCGAAATCCTCGAATTAGCGCCCGGGGCACATTTCAAATTTGGGAAAAGGCGGGAGCGCTTATTCGAGGGTGCACTATTTTAATTTTTTAATAACATAGAAAACATTTGCGCGTAAAACAACGAAATAACCTGAGTGTTTAAATACAAAGTTGTTCAATCATGGTGGTTCACAAACTGAAACGTGCTTACTGGCAAATCTATTAGTACCACTATAATGGTAGTAACAACTGTAGTTCGGCGAACGTAACGTATTAGGTATCAATTTCGTTTTCATCCTCATCCATGTCAATGATGTGAATATCCTCAGCGGCATCCTCTTCTTTATCTTTTTAGAAAAAAAGAAACTGTTTTTTTTTATTGCATTTTATGATGTAGTGAACAAAAATACCAATGATTGTAAAAAATGCCACACGAGTGATTAAACACTGTACTCAACCTTTGTTATCTCAAAAAAGGGGGCCCTTACTCAAATTGGCGACGCTTATTTCGAAATTGGCAGATACCAGGGGCGCTTATTTGAGG